>SJYT01043436.1:5679-78992 GCA_006410635.1 Cephalophus harveyi
TCTGATTTCAGTGTTGACCATCTGGTGATGTCCATGTGTAGAGTCTTCTTTTGTGCTGTTGGAAGAGGGTGTTTGCTATGACCAGTGCGTTCTCTTGGCAAAACTCTATTAGCCTTTGCCCTGCTTCATTCTGTACACCAAGGCCAAATTTGCCTGTTACTCCAGGTGTTTCTTGACTTCCTACTTTTGCATTCCAGTCCCCTATAAAATGACGTTTTTTGGGTGTTAGTTCTAAAAGGTCTTGTAGGTCTTCATAGAACAGTTCAGCTTCAGCTTCTTCAGCATTACTGGTTGGGGCATAGACTTGGATTACTGTGATATTGAATGGTTTGCCTTGGAAATGAAGAGAGATCATTCTGTCGTTTTTGAGACTACATCCAAGTACTGCATTTCGGACTCTTTTGTTGACCATGATGGCTACTCCATTTCTTCTGAGGGATTCCTGCCTGCAGTAGTAGATATAATGGTCATTTGAGTTAAATTCACCCATTCCAGTCCATTTTAGTTCGCTGATTCCTAGAATGTCGATGTTCACTCTTGCCATCTCCTGTTGACCACTTCCAATTTGCCTTGATTCATGGACCTAACATTCCAGGTTCTTATGCAATATTGCTCTTTACAGCATCAGACCTTGCTTCTATCACCAGTCACATCCACAGCTGAGTATTGTTTTTGCTTTGGCTCCATCCCTTCATTCTTTCTGGAGTTGTTTCTCCACTCTTCTCCAGTAGCATATTGGGCACCTACTGACCTGGGGAGTTCCTCTTTCAGTATCCTATCATTTTTCCTTTTCATACTGTTCATGGGGTTGTCAAGGCAAGAATACTGAAGTGGTTTGCCATTCCCTTCTCCAGTGGACCACATTCTGTCAGATCTCTCCACCATGACCTGCCTGTCCTGGGTGACCCCACACAGTGTAGCTTAGTTTCATTGAGTTAGACAAGGCTGTGTTCTGTGTGATCAGATTGCCTACTTTTCTGTGATTATGGTTTCAGTGTGTCTGCCCTCTGATGCCCTCTTGCAACATCTACCGTCTTACTTGGGTTTCTCTTACCTTGGTCATGGGGTATCTCTTCACGGCTGCTCCAGCAAAGCACAGCCCTGCTCCTTACCTTGGATGAGGGGTATCTCCTCAGGGCTGCCCCTCCTGACCTTGAACGTGGAGTAGCTCCTCTCGGCCCTCCTGTGCCTGCACAGGCACCGCTCCTTGGACGTGGCGTTGCTCCTCTCATCTACTGCTACAGCATCCCCAATCTACCCCCAAGAAAGTCCTTTCAGGGTAGAATCTTACTTTTAAAACCTTCCACTCATTCCAGACCTTCAAAAACTTCCACTCGTTCCAGTATGTATCCCTGTATACTTGGGGCTACATACTGGGTCCCAGAAAAGAGCAATAAGGTCACATCTTTCCCACTCCTTCCCCAAGCTAAGAACAGAGATCATGCCCTGTAGTTTAGAGAAATCTTACAGAGGCCCAAGAGGACAGTCTTTTCAGAAGTATGGATCCCTCATAGACATGTTGTCTGATTGGTGTGATGAGGCCCTGGGCCTGGAGAGAAGACAGACATTTATACTGGAGACCAGTACTGTGTATGGCTCCACATGTACCTATGTTCAGTAAAGAAGCACCTCCATTTACAGCTTTCAACTGTGATTTAGGCCTTTGAGCCTGTCAGGGAAGCAGGAGAAGAAAACAAGCTGGTGGGAAGGAACAAGCTAGAGAAGAGAATGGGAACTTGGCAGGAGGACGTCAGCTGTGCTCAAAAGTAGCTTCGGATTCTGGCTCAGGCTCCTCTGCCTGGGCCTTTCCCAGTGGTCCTCAATGGCCCAGTGCACATTAGAGAACAGCTGCCTGACATCTGGTCACTCCCTGCTAAAGAGGGCACAGGGTACCTGAAGATAGCTGCCATTCGTTGCACACTTACTATTGCTACCAGTTATGCTTTAATGCCTCAGTGTCTCACTTGATCCATCAACACTCCTCATAGATGGAATAGGGATTTTTATTGTTGTTGTTACTCTCACTTTAAAGATGAAGAAAGCAAAACACAGGGAGTTTAAATGATTTGTTCCAAGCCCCCAGCCTGTGTATGGCAGAACCAGGATTCAAGTCTAGGTTTGGCTGGCTCCTCGTAGCAGGCTCTCAGGCGTAGTTTTTAAAGTTGAATAGTTGCCCAGGAAGAGTAGGATTCAAGAAAGGATCGTGAATGTCAAGGTCAAATTTTGCCTACTTGCTGCTGCTGCTAAGTCGCTTCAGTCGTGTCCGACTCTTGCGACCCCATAGACGGCAGCCCACCAGGCTCCCCTGTCCCCAGGATTCTCCAAGCAAGGACACTGGAGTGGGTTGCCATTTCCTTCTCCAATGCATGAAAGTGAAAAGTTTACATGAAGTCGCTCAGTCGTATTTGACTCTTAGCGATCCCATGGACTGCAGCCTACCAGGCTCCTCCACCCATGGGATTTTCCAGGCAAGAGTACTGGAGTGGGGTGCCATTGCCTTCTCGCTACTTTTCCCCAGCTAAAAGCTGACAAAGGAAAAGCAATTTGCAAAACACATGTGAGGCTCCTTGCTGCTGCTGCTGCTAAGTCGCTTCAGTCATGTCTGACTCCTAGCGATCCCATGGACTGCAGCCTACCAGGCTCCTCCATCCATGGGATTTTCCAGGCAAGAGTACTGGAGTCGGGTGCCATCGCCTTCTCTGGAGGCTCCTTGAAGCCACCAGATTCCAGTTATTCAGATAGTTGCAAGATCTCTGTCTGTCTCTTTCCTTTCTCTATTTTGCAATCTAACCTCTCTTAAAAGGATGTCAGACTTTCCTTGTGAGCAATTTCAATGGACAGAGTCTGCCGGGCTACAGTCCATAGCATTGCAGAGTTGGACACAACTGAAGCGACTTAGCAGGCATTCACAATGTGTCTTAAGAGTATACAGATTTTTTCCCTGAAGCATGCATCTCTCTCTTATCTATCCATCTATTTCTATCTCTGTCTATCTCTTCCATATCTATTTATCTATCTTTTTAATATCAGTTCTGAACGTTGTACTAACTTTGGACTCTAACTAAAATGCACATGTCTTGCAACTCTGATCTTCATTTATAATAGGGAATAGGAGAAATGTTAGCAATCTTACAGATTTATGTGTGTGCTATTTTTTGTTTTCTTTGCAAACATATTTCCTTTGCCTTTTCCTCCCTTTTTCTCAGGATGGACGATGGCCGACTCTTAGACTACCTTATGAATCATGATGAGCTGATGGAAGAAAAAGTAGCTTTCTACATTCGAGACATCATGGAAGCCCTGCAGTACCTTCATAACTGCAGAGTTGCACATTTGGACATAAAGGTAATAAGAAATAGCAACCCTAGCAGAGAAATGGTTAAGTTCAACCTGCCAGTCATTGCCCTTGAGGAATATAAATTCTCATTTTATTTTATTTTCTTGCAATAGAATCCCTATGAATATTAAACACAAAATGGGTTGTCACACAATTTGTGTGTTATTATTGAATTAATGAGAACACATCAGAGTCACATAATATCTGGGCTAAGAGAAGGTAGGTAGGCTTTAACCGCTTTAATCACTAAATGTTCCTGTCTTTTTCTAAAAGAAGCCCCTGTTCCCCCCAAATAAATAATTTACTCTTTCAGTGCAGAAGGGCTAGTTAAAAAGACAGGATTTTCAGTGTCAACCAACTTCTCTGAAGTACCATCCAGCCTCAGAGTTTAGTTCAGTTTGAACAATAGGGAACATCCTACACACTACAGGCTTATCAAAGAATAGCAGAACCGTGTTGGAGTGACTGGAGTCCTACAGGTAGTCAAAACAGAGCTGAACTTGCCTTCTTTCCTCCCCACCTCCTTGGATCTCCGCAGCCTGAAAACCTGCTCATTGACCTACGGATTCCAGTGCCTCGAGTGAAGCTCATTGACTTGGAGGATGCTGTCCAGATCTCAGGTCACTTCCATATCCACCACCTGCTGGGGAACCCCGAGTTTGCTGCCCCAGAAGTGATCCAGGGCATCCCTGTATCCCTGGGCACCGACATCTGGAGCATCGGGGTTTTGACGTACGTCATGCTGAGTGGGGTCTCCCCCTTCTTGGATGAGAGCAAGGAGGAGACATGTATCAATGTGTGCAGGGTGGACTTCAGCTTCCCCCATGAGTACTTCTGCGGTGTGAGCAATGCTGCCAGAGATTTCATCAATGTGATCCTACAGGAAGACTTTCGGAGGCGGCCCACGGCAGCCACCTGCCTGCAGCATCCGTGGCTGCAGCCCCACAATGGCAGCTACTCCAAGATCCCCCTGGACACCTCCCGCTTGGCGTGCTTCATCGAGCGCCGCAAGCATCAGAATGATGTGCGCCCCATTCCCAACGTCAAGAGCTACATTGTCAATCGATGTTAGCAATCTTACAGATTTATGTGTGTGCTATTTTTTGTTTTCTTTGCAAACATATTTCCTTTGCCTTTTCCTCCCTTTTTTTCAGGATGGACGATGGCCGACTCTTAGACTACCTTATGAATCATGATGAGCTGATGGAAGAAAAAGTAGCTTTCTACATTCGAGACATCATGGAAGCCCTGCAGTACCTTCATAACTGCAGAGTTGCACATTTGGACATAAAGGTAATAAGAAATAGCAACCCTAGCAGAGAAATGGTTAAGTTCAACCTGCCAGTCATTGCCCTTGAGGAATATAAATTCTCATTTTATTTTATTTTCTTGCAATAGAATCCCTATGAATATTAAACACAAAATGGGTTGTCACACAATTTGTGTGTTATTATTGAATTAATGAGAACACATCAGAATCACATAATATCTGGGCTAAGAGAAGGTAGGTAGGCTTTAACCGCTTTAATCACTAAATGTTCCTGTCTTTTTCTAAAAGAAGCCCCTGTTCCCCCCAAATAAATAATTTACTCTTTCAGTGCAGAAGGGCTAGTTAAAAAGACAGGATTTTCAGTGTCAACCAACTTCTCTGAAGTACCATCCAGCCTCAGAGTTTAGTTCAGTTTGAACAATAGGGAACATCCTACACACTACAGGCTTATCAAAGAATAGCAGAACCATGTTGGAGTGACTGGAGTCCTACAGGTAGTCAAAACAGAGCTGAACTTGCCTTCTTTCCTCCCCACCTCCTTGGATCTCCGCAGCCTGAAAACCTGCTCATTGACCTACGGATTCCAGTGCCTCGAGTGAAGCTCATTGACTTGGAGGATGCTGTCCAGATCTCAGGTCACTTCCATATCCACCACCTGCTGGGGAACCCCGAGTTTGCTGCCCCAGAAGTGATCCAGGGCATCCCTGTATCCCTGGGCACCGACATCTGGAGCATCGGGGTTTTGACGTACGTCATGCTGAGTGGGGTCTCCCCCTTCTTGGATGAGAGCAAGGAGGAGACATGTATCAATGTGTGCAGGGTGGACTTCAGCTTCCCCCATGAGTACTTCTGCGGTGTGAGCAATGCTGCCAGAGATTTCATCAATGTGATCCTACAGGAAGACTTTCGGAGGCGGCCCACGGCAGCCACCTGCCTGCAGCATCCGTGGCTGCAGCCCCACAATGGCAGCTACTCCAAGATCCCCCTGGACACCTCCCGCTTGGCGTGCTTCATCGAGCGCCGCAAGCATCAGAATGATGTGCGCCCCATTCCCAACGTCAAGAGCTACATTGTCAATCGGCTAAACCAAGGCACGTAGCCATCTCCCAGCCCTCGTGGTTTCACATGGAAGTGCAGTGTGAACCAAAGCAAGACTGAATGTGTCTGTAAATAATTCTGTCCATCATTCACTCCATGTGGTTCTCTGGATTAAGAGATGTACCTCTTAAACCTCCTCATTGGTTTGTCAAGGTCTGAGCAGCAGTGAAATCATCCTAAATCCAGGGACTTTCCAGAAGGTCATTCAGAAGAGATACAGATGTACAGAGTCACAGAAAGTATTCAGAAGAGAGGCAGAGATAACAAGAATAGCAGCTGTTATGAAATTTTAACTGTGTTCCAAAATGAGTGGTTAACTTGGCAAAACATAAGATCACTGAAGAAAGTATAAAGGTTCCTGCCTTTGCTGAAATTTTCAGCAAGAAGTTCTATTTAACAGAGATGTCATGTATGTCAACTGTACTGGTTTAGATTACTTACATATAGTTTCTTAATAGGATACATGTACACATACAGTAAAAATATATCGCATTCAACTTTCAGAGTTTTATAATATAGAGATATATATGAAATCAATCTTAAGTAACTTTGAGTGCTCCAGTTAAGACAGTAATTTATGTACCGAAGCATTACATTGTTTTGACTAAGCACAATTAGATGACAGGTTTGTTTTTTTTTTTTAGAACATTTTATAAATCTTGTATAGAACTCTTTTACCAGAACCTGTGCATTAAGAGAAAGCAATGTTACCCTTTTGCAATCTGTGAGTGAGAAAAATTTTCTCTCGGTCACAGGTATCTGACTAACCTAGGTTCTGTTTATGAAATGCTATCCCCAGATTCACTGGCAGCTCAGAGTTCATCTGGCAGGAAAGCCTGCCAGGGAATAAGTCCAAATACAGCATGAGTTGTGGGGCTATTTTTTATGTCTACACTTGATTTGAAATAGGTAACGAATAAAACAGGTTCATGCAAAAGTGCAAATAGAAACCTTTCCTACAGTTCCTGTGAACAACGTAACAACACTTTCTGATGTCTTCTGCAGCTGTAGAATGCAGTCTCAGAAAGTTAGCCTGCTTTATTTCTAACCCCTTATAGGAATGAAGGGGTGCTTACCAAAAGGAAGCAGCCATATAGGCCTTTCAAAGGCCTGGTCCCAAGTCCTTTTTGAAGCCATGGAATAAAATCTGATACGTCATCCTAACAGAGCATTGAGTTTTAACTGCAATTGCAATATCTGTCACTGCTCAGCCACCAATATTTCCCTGGACTAAAAGGACTAATTTTATTTTGAGGCCGACGCTGCTTTCTGGAATATATTCTCCATACAAGATGGTTATGAACTGCCTTTTTTTCCACTGGTGGAAAAGAAATTAAACCTGGGCATTTCATGGTCTCTTTCTTGCTTTTTCCTCGGTTTTTGGGAGATTCATTTTTGTGTTTTGTACATGAGCCATCCTTTGTTTCCTAGAATGTGCTTTTTAAATTACTCTTATGCAAATGCTGTTTTAAAAAATATAACTTAAGTGTTTGCTCAAATCAGGTTTAATGGCATTGCTTCTCTCTTATAAAAAGACTGAGAAAATTAAAATCGTGCAGCACAGAAGTGCAAGCAGAGAGTTTATGAAGGATAAATAGAACTATAAACCTATCTTAATGAAGAAGAATGATGGAAACTAAGCCTGAACTTTAATATATAAAATACTTATTCCTGCAGTGGAAATGTAGAATTAAAAATACTCATCATTCTTTTCCATTGACTTCAAAGTCAACTTCTTCATCCGTGCTCCACCTCATCCCATCTAAGATTATAGACTAATAAATTAGTAGAAAGTACAAGCAATAAGACTAGATAGCACTTATGTATTTTCAGGATTAACCAAATAAGTGGAAACTGATTCTGACTGTATTTGTTTCCTAGTTTTCGAATGGCCCTGGGCCACCAAGGCTACTTTCTCAGAGCTCTCTAACCCTTCATATTCTTCATTTATACCAATACTATATGATACAATATTTTGAAATTTAAAACAAGTTTACTAAAAACTCTTTTAGTAAACACGTCTTTGTTATAAGATACAACATAAAAGAAGAAGGCCTGGTCCCTCGGGCTCATCATGGGATAGATACAGGCATTGAGGATTACGAATATCTGTACAGTATGGCTTGGCAAGTTATGTTCCGTCTACTGTGGATGATAACTAAAAAGCCCCCTGCTGAATCTTTATGAGTTTTTATGACCATGTAGGAGACAAGCTGAGTTTTTGCTTGAGAAGGATAATGGTGTCCAGACTGCACAGGAGAGCATTAATGAAATTGTGCTGTTGGGAGGGCAAGAACGTTAGAGCCAAAGCATTTATAACAGCTTTCACATCAGAGTTGGGATGGTCCAGATGGAAGGCAAGTATGATTTTGTTAACTGGAGCCAAAGTACAATCATTAGAATAGAATGAATTTAATAGAGGCCCCAAGCGAAAGGGTATATATTTTATATGGTTTGATAACTGAAGAAAGCTAACAGGGAGACATCCTATCTTCAAAGCTCCTGGTCCTTCCCAATAAGCTGATTGTGTTCCTAGTTCAGGAATTCTCTTTAGCAAGTTGGAAATAACAAGGAATCCCAGAAGATGGGGCTGGGAAATATACTCTAGTTGCTGTGTGGGCAACTGTGGTGAGGGATGAAGGATTAGGAACCACTTTCTTGTACCTATTTTGGCAGAGAGATTTATTACTTTGTGGTAGAGAAGAGGGGAGAGATGAGAAAATAGTCCCCTCTAATTATGGTAATTTTTGCAATCAAAACTTAACTAGGAATCAGTAAGAATGAACTTCCAGTTGAAATGGGAAAAATAAATATTAGTTAAAGTCACAAGTTTCTTGCTTGGCTTCTATCCATTGTATAGGGTTTGGGTTTTTTTTTGTTTTATAAGGATGGGATGCAGAAAGAAGGAAAAGATCAGGGACAACCCACAATAATTTTTTAAAGGTATATATAGTAATTTACTACATCTTTTACATTGGTTTCAAATTAAACAGATTTATATCCACTTACAGCTGAATGTGAGAAAATTTTTAGGAAAAAAAATTGTAACGTTGGAGGTGTCCTTCAGGTCTCTCACAGCCATAAATACTCTTGGGGGGAACAGAGGAAGCAGAGGAAAAGCTGGCTGCACCGCCTTGTGGTTCACAAGTCTTTATAAATAGCAGTGCCTTTCAGAGGGGAGGATGAAGATAAAGAAATTCATTGTATTTAGATTGACTGATATTGCAGCATTTTTTCTTTAAAATATCTTTTAAATGAAACCATCTGAACATAGGGTGAGCCCAGGAATTCTTGAGCTTCAACCTCAGCTGTTCCTGATTCGTCCTTTCTTACAGAAAGTCTTTGTTTTTTTCTGCCCCAAATATCCCCATTGTGAAAATGGGAGTTGGGGGAAGGAGGGAGGAATTAATCTCATAGGAATGTGGGGAAAATACCTTAGTTGGGATGTCTAGAAAATACTTTGATTTTTTAAAAAGTGCTACACACTGCCAGTGCTAAGAATTTTATTGATGGTAACTTTGAACATTCCAAGATGTCAATATTCATGTCTTTAGATACCATTTACAAACTTATGAGATTAAATTCTGTAAATTGATTTTAATTGGAAGTACTAGGTGCTCTTTGTCTGAATGTTATTTGATCTTAGCCTGTAATTTCAATCATTTAAAAGCTTATTTACAGAAAAAGGTTAGCAGAGCTGATGAAGTGTTTGTCAATAAACTGTTTTCTCGAGTATGTCTTATGGCAGAAGCACAGAGTAAGATGCCCTCCAAAGCAACCACGACTCTCAAGCTTTATGCTCTAGAAAAATTGACAGAGAAAAGCCCAAACAGCCACTTTCCTCACTGGGAGGGCGGAGATGAGAATAGAATATTTTCTGATATCACAACTCATTTCTTTAGAATCTCACAGGTTTCTATAGTAAGAGGCAAATTAAATGCACAGGTGTAGAAATGAACTGTTAGTTTTTGAAGGGAAAGCTTTGGATCTTTTTCTCTTTTTTAAGATGATTAGATGTCCTGGAAGTAGCATATTTGTTTTTCCACAGTCTCCATGATTGAGTGCTGGTGAGTCAGTTGTTCCTTTTTTCTTGCCTTGTGGAAGAGCATGGACATCTAGATTTGTGAGACTACGAAGGGGCAAATATGTTATAAACTAGATGCTGGTTATTTCTGTGTCTTAAGTAAAACTTTGTCCCATAAATTTGATAGAGGAGGAAATGTTTCAAACATAAGGGTCTTCATAGTAGGGAAAAAGTGCAAACTCACCACATCCTTGTTCAGTTTTGAGAAATGTGGGGCTTATTTATTTCCGTCCTGTGTAGAATCTCTGTGGAGTCTGGGTTAGGCAACCACAATACGTGAGCTTTCAGTGGGTTTATTAGCATTACAGTTTTCTTAACTATTTAAAATCTAGGGATCATTTGGAAACGAATAACTAAACCCAAGGTGGGGTTAGAAAAGATAAGATTTACCCATTCTCTACTAAGAAAAGGGGAACTACTATGTTAATATACATTTTCTAAAAACTAAAAGGTTCTTTGTTTCATTAATTCTAGAGGGTTAAAAACAGCTGAAATTTGTCCATAGCATTAGATATCTTTAATAGAGAATACTATTCATGTGAGCAATATATACAAAAATAGTAGAACACAGGCCATATTTTCTATGAAAGACATTTCTTCCTCATTTTCAATACATGTAGAAGTTAGAGGAGAGGAAAAAGCAATTACTCTAAGGCAAATTTTCATCTTTAAGGGACATTTATGAAAAGATTGAAATTAATACTCATGGGCTATTGTGTTTCCTGTTAGCATATTTGCTGGGAGATTCTAAATTGTGGTCAGATTCTGTTTTTATTCAGATGAACAAGATGAACTGCTTATTCAGCTAACTGTTATTTTGGATAGTGAGGATGGCTGAAGAAATGGAAAAGAGTGCAAATGAATTTACTAGCTGAGGAATAGCTAGTGTAAGAGTTACATCAATGCCCGACTTCCGTCAAGAAATGAAGCCACATCTTGGAGTATTATGGGGACTGTTACTATGATCTCAAAGACTGTGGTTATGAATTTGAAGGTAACAAAATATACATCTTCTCTTACTAACTTAAGCCATATATGTCATCTCTATGATTGATTTTTTTTGACCCCGGTGCTTTTACTTCTGTTTCTGCCAGACTTTGGCCTACTCTATGGGGAAGGTGAGTAAGTAAAAATAGTAGTTAGGACAAATGTGAAGACTGTGAAAAAACTAAATGTGTTCTTCAGAGCGAGATCCTAGTCAGAGAACAGTAGTGATCAAAGTGCAAACTGTTGGAAAATATGGATATATGTACATCTGTACATGTATATAGTGTATAATATGTATGTATATGTTATTGCTCATATGCAGAAATCTATCCATTTGAAGACAGCCCAGGTGGATCAGTTTTCTAGTAGAAAACCATTTAGGGCCATTCAAAACCATTAGGGCTGATGGGTAGAGTTAGAGTCTACTCACTGGGGATTTATTTGCTGTCTTTTGAAGCTACAAAGCCAAACGAACAAAGCTTGAAACATAATGGGACCATCATTTAGGTTATTGTTTGCCTGGAGTCAGAAGAATCTTCATATTTGAATATTTAACAGTTGGTTTGCAAATTTTATTGGCACCTCTTGGTTTTGAGTGATTCCTCCCCACCAAGTCTTTTGAGAGTTTGGGGGTGGGCTTCTCTGGCCATTCAGATAAAGGGCCTTATCCATAAGTGGACAGGTTTCCCCATAGGGACCATTACACATATACATATAAGTACATACTTCCATCAGGCTTGTAACAATTGATTTAAAATCACTCCACAGTATTGATAAATAGCTCTATATTTTCAAGGTGCAGAAGAATTCCACAGCCTTAATTATTTCAGTGTCTTGCTGGTCTGCCTTAAGTGTATCTTCTGGGTTTTTGGTTGTCTCATTATTTTTAAATTTTTCTGCAGTTGTTCATTTTGTATGCACACAATGTCGTTTTGTAAAGGTAGGTTGTAAATATTTTATTTGTAAGTCAAAATCACTCATGTGTAATGTTGTAAAGTGATGACTTGCTGTCTTGTTATTATCATTACAGTTAATGTTCTAAGTTATGGATGAAGCTTCAAAATGTACATCTCAAGTTATGCATTCCTATAAATATACTATATTAAAGATTATTTCTGGTGGTCTTTTGTTTTCTTTCGAATTAAAATGTCTGGTAAAAGAAAAGAGTAATTTTTTTTGTTCTTCCTCCAAATATATGAAAGCCTTTGACAAGATGAAAATATTGCACTTTTATTAAAACACATTTTGCCCAGCATTTTGGAAAGAAAAGAACAATTTTGTAGCCCAAAGAAATACTCTAAGGCATTTCTCTATCTAAAAATGCCAAATAAGCCTCAATGTGTGTTGTTAACTTCATTCTGGTGTTTCATTTGGCAACTTTGGTAGAAAATTGTTAGGCCATATGGGATGGATCTCACAAGTTTACACAATATATTGTGGACTCCAGGAGTCTGAATTAGACCGGGCAGACGTAATCAGGCTTTGAAAGAGTCTGTGTGTGCCACCCAAATGCAAATGAAACTAATTGATAGTATATTGTCAGTTAACTAGAGTGTGTTAAAATTAATACTGTAAAGGAAAAATCCCATTTAAAGTGGAGGGAGGAAGCCCTGAAGGAGGAGCTCTGTCGCACACACAAGCAATACCACCGTGTGCACCTTTTTACATCCCTGGGTAGGAAGAGGTTTACTTAACTTCCTTAGCATGAGGATGGAAGATTTTTTTCCTTGCCCATCAACAATGCAGCCAATGAAAAGCAACCAAGAAAGTGTCAGCCCATAAGAAACTGTCACCAACCTGAACTCTTGATTTACTCCAAAGAACTCTCCTTCAAAGCAAACCCTCCCAACTTCCGGGGCATCTTCATAAAGTAGCATTCCTCTCCTTTCTTCTCCAGGATTGCTTATGGTTTGCCACAGTTTCCATGCTGATAATGCAATTCCTCTGCCATTCCCAAGTAAAACTCATTTTGCTGGCACAGTAACTGGCCATTTTATTCTTTACGTTGATAAGTATTAGGGATTGAAGTATTATGACTAGTTTATTTTGCAAACAAGAATAAAAATATCTTTAAGTTTGGTTTCTATTTCATCAAGATTTTATTCCATTTATTTGAAACGAGAACTGTCAAAAGCACGGGCTCCTTCACGCTGGCTGGTCATCTTGTCTTCACAGAAAACACAGACATACATAAAGAAAATAAAACAGAAATAACAATCAATTTCAGTTCAGTTCAGTCGCTCAGTCGTGTCCGACTCTTTGCAACCCCATAGACTGCAGCATGCCAGGCCTCCCTGTCCACCACCAACTCCTAGAGTTTACCCAAACTCATGTCCGTTGAGTCGGTGATGCCATCCAACCATCTCATTCTCTGTCATCCCCTTCTCCTCCCGCCTTCAGTCCTTCCCAGCATCAGGATCTTTTCCAATAAGTCAGTTCTTCAAATGAGTCAGAATCAATTTGATGAGTAACAATTATGAGCCTTATGGTTTTAACGGTATCTTTAAAGTATTGCCATCTACCCATAATGGGAACTTCCTCTAAGGAACTGATTTGTGAATACAAAATATGCTTAGATTTTCAGACTGGCTGGCATGATATTCCTCCTGGATAACCTTGATACCAAAGTATAAATTCATCTTCCTCGTTCCTGGGGNTTTCCTCTAAGGGACTGATTTGTGAATACAAAATATGCTTAGATTTTCAGACTGGCTGGCATGATATTCCTCCTGGATAACCTTGATACCAAAGTATAAATTCATCTTCCTCGTTCCTGGGGACCCGGAGCCGCGCGCAGCCAGCTACCCCGCCCAGCCGCCGGAAAAAGCGCCGGAAGAGGCGGGACTTCTCAGGTGGCGTCATCGGGCGCCGCGGCAAGCGAGGCTTGGAGTTTTAGTGAACTGGGAGAGCGGGACGATGGCGGCGGCCGATGCCCCTTTGGGGTCATTGGTAACGGGTCTGTACGACGTGCAGGCTTTTAAGTTTGGCAACTTCGTGCTGAAGAGTGGGCTCTCTTCCCCCGTGTACATCGATCTGCGGGGCATCGTGTCTCGACCGCGTATTCTGAGTCAGGTACCTACCGGGGAAAGGAGAGGAGAGGGTTTCGTGGCGTGAATGGGGACCAGGAGGAGTGGGGTGACAGAAATCGGGCTCTGGGTGAGATCAGAAGAGCCACGCAGGAGGGCCGACCCTGCTTCGGCTTGGGGGAGCCGGTTTGCGAAACCCAGAGACCAGGAGCTGCTAGGCTCTGTAGGATCTAGGGGGCAGCCTGCTCGTAGACGCGCTTGGCTTTCACACGTGCTTTGCAGCCGAGTCAAGGAACCCAGTTTGGGGCCTTGGCGTTCACAGAAGTAGTTGGAGGAGTTCTGCGTATTCAACTTCTTGAAAATGGGACGGGGAGGAAAAGGTGGGTGAGGGAAGAATTTAGTAGCTGCTTAAATACTTGGAAAGGCTCTTGCTAGGAAAAGGGGATTCGATTTTGGAATTTGTGTCCAGGAGCTAGAATTAAGGCCAGAGGGTGGACATTTCATGGAGGCAGTTCTTTGGTGAATAAAAGGGAAAAGCTGTGTAGAAGAGATTTCTAACACGATGCTTCTCAAACTGAGTATATATGAATCACCTGGAATTTTGTTTAAATGGGTAATCTGATTGACTGATTGAGTACATCTGAGGCAGGATGGGAGATTATGCTTTCCTCACAAGCTGCCGACCAAAGCTGCAGATCACAGCGTAAGTAGAAGGGTCTCAATGTGCTGTTTAAATTCCTTGCCGCTTGCGAGTATTCACCATTGTGGGTGGTGGTGGTGGTTTTTCGGTTGCGCTAGGTCTTCGTTGCTGCCCGTGGTCTTTCTCTAGCTGTGGTCACCGGGGACTACTTTTCTGTGCCTGGGCTTCTCGATGCTGCGGATTCTCTTGTGGAGCTCAGGCTCTAAGCACTCTGACCTCAGTAGTTGTGGCACATGGGCTTAGTTGCTCTGGGGCATGTATGATCTTCCCGGACCAGACGTTGAACTCCTGTCCCGTGCATTGGCAGGCGGATTCTTAACCACTGGGCCACTAGGGAAGTCCCGGGAATTTTTAAATTTAGTCACATGCGACTGGTGGCTACCTTATTGAACAGTGAAGATGTAGAACCTTGTCATTGTCACAGAAGTTCTGTTTGGAAGACATGTGTAAAGCTTTCTCCACCACTAAGGGTTTATGTTCAACCCTTGTGACCCCCCACTCACTCTATGAGGTTATTACAAAAAGGACTGAAGCACTAGTTGAAGTGGGTTAGAATGTTCTTGCCATCCAGAATCTTGCTGTGGTGCATCTCATCAGTGCTGAGAAAGTGAATGATTAGGGATCTTATTTTGAAAAATTGGTTTATTTTTGAAGAAGTCATGAGTTTACAGATGACTAAAAATTATTTTTTGATACTAGATGTTGAGGTTTGTGTGTATGTGTGTGTTATTTTGGGGAGTTCACTCAGAAGGAGCTCCAAACACTGAGAGTTCTGGCTATAACAGAACTCTTTCATGTCTGCTTATGTATGTAAATAGGATTTCTTATTATTTGCACCCCTAAGACGCAATAGAACTTACGCTGAACTCTGACTTCCTAGTAGTAATAGTCAGTTATACTAGATACATAAATTAATTGCCAGGGTCAGGTACTACTATTCCTGTCACTGCTGCTGCTAAGTCGCTTCAGTCGTGTCCGACTCTGCGCGACCCCATAGACGGCAGCCCACCAGGCTCCCCCGTCCCTGGGATTCTCCAGGCAAGAACACTGGAGTGGGTTGCCATTTCCTTCTCCAATGCGTGAAAGTGAAGTCGCTCAGTCATGTCTGACTCTTAGCAACCTCCTGGACTGCAGCCTATCAGGCTCCTCCATCCATGGGATTTTCCAAGCAAGAGTACTGGAGTGGGTTACCACTGCCTTCTAAGCAATGCATTTTCAAAATAATATGTTTTATGCTTCTATCAAAATTTGCAGATTATGTTTTAATTCATTTTATGATCATAACAATTGTAATAATAACATAGAAGTTTTAACATTTAGAGACTTATGGTCATGGGAAATTTTAAAAATTTAAACAATTTAAAATTTCAGTTTACATACATTTTTGTTTTGGAGAAGTATCATAGAATGATCAGTAGAAGTTTTTCAAGCATAAATGTATATTGCATTGGAATAAAATTCTCTGGAGATAATGAAATGAGAATATAAGTTCAAGAAAGTGTAAATTTTTCCAGGTTTCATAGTTAAGCATTTTCATGTTGTAGTATGTTTTGTTTCTGGCTCCCTGAAGTCTTCATAGTGGTATTCAGGATCTTTAGTTGCCTTATGTGGGATCTAGTCCCCACCCCAATCCCACTTCCCCCATATTGGGAATGCAGAGTCTTAGCCACTGGACCAATAGGGAAAGGGAAGTCTCTCTTTTTTTTTTAAAGCAGATGTTGCTTATCAAATCAATATGGCATTTGGATCTTATTGTGTTCACTTAAAAGAATCATGTAACAGATCTAGGATAATATGTTAATTTTTTCAGTACTCCAGAAGTTACATTTTTTGCCACTTAAAAATATTCATAAATTTTTCAAATCTTTAGAAATACAGGAACAAAAAAATTTGAACACCTCTGATATAGGTCACTTAGTAATTCTTTGCTTTTCTTAAAATAAGATGGTGTTGGGTGGGAGTATGCATTGTAGTGTTACAATGTGATGATTTATGTGGGAAAAGATATTATCAACTAGTGGCTCTGTATTTATGAGAACTTTCAAAAACACTTTGGTGTATAGTCTTTTGTTGATTTTTTTTTTAATTGAGATATAATTGACAGATAACATGTTTGTTTCAGGTGTATGTAATGACTGTATATATTGCATAATCGTTGCCACACGAAGTGTAGTTAACGTAATTGCAATTTTTTTCTTGTGCTGGGAACTTTAAAGATCTCTCAGCAACCTCCAAATATGCAAAACAGTATTATGAACTGTGGTCACTATGCTGCGTATTATAATACATTTCCATGGCTTATTTATTTTATAATTGGAAGTTTGTACCTTTTGAATTCCTTCACCCATTTTGCCTCTCCCCTATTCTGCCTCTGGCAGCCACCAATCAGTTCTTTATATCTACGATTTATCTTTGTGTTTATAAGACTCCACATATAAATAAGATCATGAGGTATTTGCCTTTCTCCATCTATTTCGCTTTGCATCATGCCCTTAAAGTCCCTTAATGCCCTTAAGTGTTGAGCCAATGGCAATGCATTGCCTTTGTCGTGGCTGAATAATATTCCACTGTGTGTGTGTGTGTACATACCACATTCTCTTTATCCATTCGTTCATTGATGGTTGTTTTGCAATTTAGATTGTTTCCACATATTGGCTATTGTAAATAATGCTCCAGTGAACGTGGGGGTGCGGATATCTTTTTAAGATAGTGTTTTCATTTCCCTTAGGTAAATATCCAGAAGTGGACTTGCTGGATGACATGGGAGTTCTGTTTTTAACTTTTTGAGGAACCTCCCTATTACTTTCCACAGTGGCTGCGCCAATTATCATTCCCACCATAAATGCAGAAGGGTCCCATTTCCTTTGCATCCTCACCAAAACTTATTATTTCTTGTTCTTTTGGTAATAGCCATTTGATATCTCAGTGTGGTTTTGATTTGCATTTCCCTGATTATTAGTGATTTTGAGCATCTTTTCATATGCTTCTGGGCTATTTGTATGTCTTGTTTGGAAAAAATGTCTATTCAGATCCTCTGCTCATTTTTTTGATCAGATCGTTTTTTGTTATTGAGCTCTGTGAATTCTTTATATATTTTAGATACTAATCCCTTTTCAGAAATATAATTTTCAAATATCTTGTGCAGTTCAGAAGGGTACTTTTTTGGGGGGAGGGGGTGTTGCTGATGGCTCCCTTTGTTCTTTCGGAGCTCTTTAGTTTGATACAGTCCCGTTTGTTTATTTTTACTTTTGTTGTCTTTGCCTTTGAAGTGAGATCCAAAGGAATGTCACCAAGAGTGATGTCAGGGAGCTTACCAGCTGTGTGTTATTCTTAGGAGTTTTATGTTTTCAGGTCTTACATTCAAGTTTAATCCATTCTGAGTTAATTTTTATGTATAGTGTATTATAGTGGTCCAGTTTCATTCTTTTGCGTGTGGCTGTCCTGTTTTACCAGCAGTGTGTTATTAAAGAGACTGTCCTTTCCCATTGTGCATTCTTGGCTCCTTTCTCATCAGTTAATTGAAATATGTGCTTGGGTTTATTTTTAGGCTCTCTAGTCTGTTCTGTTGATCTTTTTATTTGTTTTTACGCCAATTAGTTTTGACCATAATAGCTTTATTAATATAGTTTGAAATCAAGGAGTGTGAAGTCTCCACCTTTATTTTTCTTTCTCAAGGTTACTTTGGCTATTTGGGTGGCAGAAAGTGGAGAGGAACTAAAAAGCCTTTTGATGAAAGTGAAAGAGGAGAGTGAAAAAAGTTGGCTTAAAGCTCAACATTCAGAAAACTAAGATCATGGCATCTGGTCCCATCACTTCATAGGAAATAGATGTGGAAACAGTGTCAGACTTTATTTTTGGGGGCTCCAAAATCACTGCAGATGGTGATTGCAGCCATGAAATTAAAAGACGCTTACTCCTTGGAAGGAAAGTTATGACCAACCTAGATAGCATATTCAAAACCAGAGACATTACTTTGCCAACAAAGGTCCGTTTGGTCAAGGCTATGGTTTTTCCAGTGGTCATATATGGATGTGAGAGTTGGACTGTGAAGAAAGCTGAGCACAGAATTGATGCTTTTGAACTGTGGTGTTGGAGAAGACTCTTGAGAGTCTCTTGGACTGCAAGGAGATCCAACCAGTCCATCCTAAAGGAGATCAGTTCTGGGTGTTCTTTGGAAAGACTGATGCGGAAACTGAAACTCCAACACTTCGGCTACCTCATGCCAAAGAGTTGACTCATTGGAAAAGACCCTGATGTTGGGAGGGATTGGGGGCAAGAGGAGAAGGGGGCTACAGAGGGATAAGATGGCTGGATGGCATCACCGACTCGATGGACATGAGTTTGAGTGAACTCCGGGAGATGGTGATGGACAGGGAGGCCTGGCATGCTATGGTTCATGGGGTCGCAAAGAGTCGGACACGACTGAGTGACTGAACTGAACAGATGGTTCCAAAGATTTTAGAATTGTTTGTTCTATTTCTGTGAAAAGTACTATTGGATTTTTGATAAGGATTGCATTGAATCTGCAGATTGCTTTGGGTAATGTGGACATTTTTACAATATTAATTCTTCCAAATATAAGCATGGAATATCTTAATTTGTGTCATGTTCAATTTTGTTCATTAGTGTCTTATACTTTTTAGCGTACAAGTCTTTCACCTCCTTGGTTAAATTTATTCTTAGGTACTTTGTTCTTTTTGAGGCAATTGTGTATGGCATTATCTTCTTAATTTCTCTGATAGTTTGTTGTTAGTCTGTAAAAACACAACAGATTTTTGTATATTGATTTTGTACCTTGCAACTTTACTGCATTTGTTTATTCTAACAATTTTTTGTGCAGTCTTTATGGTTTTCTAAATATAAAATCATGTCATCCACTTAGTTTGGAGAAGGAAATGGCAGCCCACTCCAGTATTCTTGTTTGGAGAATCCCATGGACAGAGGAGCCGGGCAGGCTACAGTCCATGGGATCGCAAGAGTCAGAATCGACTTAGTGACTAAACCACCACCGGCACTGATTTACTCCTTCCTTTCCAATATGCATGCCTTTTATTTCTTTTTTTCCTGCCTAATTGCTCTGACTAGAGCTTCCAGTACTATGTTGAGTAAAAAGCGGCAAGAATTCGCATCTTTGTTATGTTTCTGATCCTAAGGAAATAGCTTTCAGCTTTTCACCATTGAGTATGATTAGCTGTGGGGCTATCATATGGCCTTTATTATTCCATCTCTACCCATTGTTCAGTCTTTATCAATGGTTGTTGAATTTTATCAAGTGCTTTTTCTGTACCTATTGAGATGACCATATGATTTTTATCCTTCATTTTGTTAATGTGATGTATCTCATTGATTTGTAGTGTTGAATCATCCTTGTATCCCTGAGATAAATCCCACTTGATCATAGCTTATTATCTTCTTTATGCATTGTTGAGTTTGGTTTGCTAATATTTTGTTGAAGGTTTGTACATCTAAATTCGTTATCAATATTGACCTGTACTTTTTCTGTATGTGTCCTTGTCTGGTTTTGGTATCAGTGTAATGCTGGCCTTGTAAAAGGAGTTTGGAGATGTTCTCTCCTCTTTTTAATGTTTTGGAAGAATTGGAGGAGGATAGGAATTAAATCTTTTTTGAATAGTAAAATTCAGCAATGAAGGCATAGGGTCTTAAACTTTGGTTTGTTGTGAGTTGTGTTTGTTTATTATTGATTAATTCTCCTTATTATTTCTCCTATTTATTCATTATTTCCAATTATGGTTTAGTCTTGGAGACTGTGTTTCTAGGAACTGATCCATTTCCCAGGGTATTTGTTGATTTATAGTTGCTCATGGTAACCTCTTAGGAGCCTTTTATTTCTTTGGTATCAGGTGTGTGTTCTCTTTTATTTCTGATTTTATTGATTTGAGTTCTCTTTTTTTCCTGGTACTTTAGCTAAAGGTTTATCAATTTTGGTTATCTTTTTAAAGAACCAGCTATTAGTTCATTTATTTAAATTGTCTTTTTGGTCTCCATTTATTTCCACTGTGATCTTTGTTTCCTTCTTTCTGCTACCTTTGGGCTTCATTTGTTCTTCTTTTTCTGCTTTGTTTAGGCATAAAGTTAGGTTGTTTATTTGAAATTTTTCTTATTTCTTGAGGTGGGCCTGTATCATTATAAACTCTGCTCTTAAAACTGCTTTTGCTGAATCTTATAGACTTCTGTATGTTTTCTTTTACTTTTCATTTAAGGTTTTTTTTTTTTTTTAGTGTCCTTTGATTTCTTCATTGACCCACTGGTTTGTTCCATAGCATATCATTTAATCTTTATATATTTGAGATTTTTCTTGTTTTCTTCATGTAACTGAGTTCCAGTTTCATGCCATTGTGGTCAGAAAGATACTTGATATGATTTCAGTCTTTACTTAAATTCCTTGAGAATTGTTTTGTGGTCTAACATATGATCTATCCTTGAGAATTTTTCAGGTACACTTAAAGAATGTGTATTCTATTGCTTTGGGATGGAATGTTCTCTATTAAGTCCATCTGGTCTAGAGTATTCTTGGTAGGAAGTGTTTTCCTTTGAGCACTTTGAGTATATCATGCCACTTGCTTCTGGCCTGCAGAGTTTTTGCTGAGAAATCTGCTGATAGTCTTAATGGGGTAGGGGGGGTTGTTCTCTTGCATAACAAGTTGTTTTTCTCTTGCTACTTTTAAGATTCTCCCCTTGTCTTCAACTTTTGACATTTTTATTACATTCAGGTTTTGGGGGGGTTCATCTTCTTTCAAACACTCCTAATTCTGGATGTCTGTTTCCATCCCTGAGTTAAGAAAGCTTTCAGTCATTTTTTTCTTTTTTTTTTTTTAATGTTTTTATTTTATATTGGTAGCATAGTTGATTAACAGTGTTGTGTTAGTTTCAGGCGTACAGCAAAGTGATTCATTTATATATGTACACATGTATCTGTTCTTTTTCAGATTCTTCTCCCATTTAGGTTATTATAGAATATTGAGCAGACTTACCTGTGCTATACAGTAGGTTCTTACTGCTTATCTATTTTAAATATAGCAGTGTGTATATATTCCAGACTCCCAGTTTATCCCTCCCCTCATCTTTCCCTTTGATAATCATATGTTTGTTTTGTAGTCTGTGAGTCTGTGTTTTGTAAATATGTTCATTTGTATAATTTTTTTTTAGATTCCAAATACAAGATCTGTCATATGATTTGTCTCTTTCTGTCTAACGTACTTCACTTGGTATGATAATCTCCAGGTCCATCCATATTACTGCAAATGGCGTTATTTGATTCTTTTTAATTGCTGAGTAATATTCCATTGTATATATGTACCCCATCTTCATCCATTTATCTGTTGATGGACACTTAGGTTACTCCCATTTCTTGGATATTGTGAATAACACAACAGTGAATATTGGGGTGCATGGATCCTTTTGAATGGTTTTCTCTGGATCTATGCTCAGGGGTGGGATTGCTGGATAATGTCATAGGTATATATATTTTTAGTTTTTTAAGGAATGTCCATGGCCGGGGTCCAGCCCCGGTGGAACCAGGGTGATTCAAAGGAGAGACTGCATTGGCAAGGAAAACTTATTTATTTATTAATGTAAGATTAGATTAGGAAGAAATAGTGTAGTAGGAAAATTAAATGGAGAAAAGAGGCTGAATAACTTGGCTTACGGGGAAGGCCAATAAAGTTCCAGACAAGGAGCTTGCACCATCTACGTTGGGCAACTGGCGCCCACTTGAATATCGAAGGGTGCCCTGCCTTAGGCTCCCTTTCGCGCGGGTCTTAAAAGCCAGGGCAAGTAAGTAGACTTGGTGAGCTGTCCCGCTCCAGATGGGAATTCAGCCTGAAATTAGAGTAAAGAGAAGAGGGAGGGAGAGAAAGAATCGACACAGGGGAGGCTATGCTTGTGCAAAAACCCCCTCCAACTTCATTGTTCAAAAAGTGTTTATATACTCCAAATTTTACATAATGGAAGATACAGTCACTCAGGGGCAGCAGTCCTGACCCTTTCTGTATATCTTTTTGTATACAAAAGATCTCAGGTGATTTACATTATCTTCTGGCCAAGAGGCTTGCTAACACTTTTTGGCTCTCTTTCTTAATGAATGTTAATCTTGTTTCCCCTGAAGTGTTTTTCTTTAAAAATCTGCATCTTATTAAAGCACTAAAGTTATATCTCTGTAGAACAAAGGCGCAGTGGGTTATAACAAAGAAGGTACTTACCTCAGAGATCTAATGTTGCTACTTGTTTTTTCTATATACCAACTATATCAACAAATAAAAGATATGAATATTTGGCAGCAAGTATTGGCTCAACAAATGAAACCTTTAATCAGTCCTATTCTAATGATTTTGACTCCTCGGAAGCCCCTACATTCCTAGGATGTTTTAAGCTTCCTGTGCCTCCCGCGGTCAGGAGGCCTCAATCACATGCGCAGCTGTACGAGTCCTGCAGGCAGGCTAGAAAGCCATCAGAGGGGTTTCTGGATTGAAACACTCGTATTATGCCCAGGAGATTTATTATCTAAAAGCTCTAATTTATCCCAGAAAAAGGTGGTGGGGGGACAGCCCCCTGTTAATGACAGAAGAGTAGGTGGAAAGCATGACACAGTAAAGCAGGCAGACTGGTTTTGGGGGTGGATGCTCAGGAAATTTCAGGGGGAACCCCTGAAGCCTGATCACGTCCTTGCGTTTTGTCAGGCTTCCTTCCACATGACCTTGTCACAGGTGGGATTCCTCACGCTGGCCCCTGGCAGTCCATACTGTTTTCTATAGTGGCTGTACCAATATCCATTCCCACCAAAAGCATGGGAGGGTTCCCTTTCTCCAAGCCCTCTCTAGTATTTATTGTTTGTAACCTTTTTGATGATAGCCATTCTATTTGACTGGTGTGAGGTGATATCTCATTGTAGGTTTGATTTGCATTTCCCTAATAATTAGCAGTGTTGAACATCTTTTTATTCTTGGCCATAGTATTTCTTCTTGGGAGAAATGTCTGTTTGGGTCTTCTGCCCATTTTTTGATTGAGTTGTTTGTTTCTTTGATACTGAGTTGCATGAGGTATTTGTAAATTTTGGAGATTAATTCCTTGCCGGTTTCATGGTTTGCAAATATAGTCTCCGGTTCTGTGGGTTGTCTTGTCATTTTGTTTACTATTCCCTTTGTTATGCACAAACTTCTGAGTCTAATCAGGTCACATTTATTTAATTTTTATTTTATTTCCATTACTTTAGGAAATGGATTGAAAAAGATACTGCTGCAGTGTTTGTCAGAGTGTTGAGCATGTTTTCCTGTAAGAGTTTTATAGTATCCAGTCTTACATTTAAGTCTTTAATACATTTTGAGTTTATGTTTGTATATGGTATTAAAGAGTGTGCCAATTTCATCACTTTACATATAGCTGTCCAATTTGCCCAGGCCACTTATTGAAGAGGCTGTCTTTTCTCCATTACATATATAGTCTTGCCTCCTTTCTCAAAGATTAATGTACTGTAAATGCGTGTGTTTATTTCTGGATTTTGTGTCCTGTTTCATTGATCTATATTTTGTGACAGTGTCATACTGCAGTTTTGTAGTATAGTCTAAGGTCAGGGAGCCTGATTTTTCCATCATTGCTTTTTGTACTTGTGGTTGCTTTGGCTATTTGTTGTTCAGTTGCTCAGTCATGTCCGAGTCTTTGCAACCCCATGGACTGCAGCATGCCAGGCTTCCCTTGACTCACTCCTGGAGTTTGCTCAAACTCATGTCCATTAAGTTAATAATGCCATCCAGCCATTTCCTCCTCTGTCACCCCTTCTCCTCCTGCCCTCAATCTTTCCCAGCATCAGAGTTTCCTCCAGTGAGTTGGCTGTTTGCATCAGGTGGCCAGAGTATTGGAGCTTTAGCTTCAACATCAGTCCTTCCAATGAATGTTCAGGGTTGATTTCCTTTAGGATGGACTGGTTGGATCTCCTTGCAGTCCAAGGGACTCTCAAGAGTCTTTTCCAGCACCACAGTTCAGAAGCATCAATTCTTCAGCGCTCAGCCTTCTTTATGGTCCAATTCTCACATCTGTACATGACTACTGGAAAAACCATAGCTTTGACTAGATGGACCTTTGTCAGTAAAGTGATATCTCTGCATTTTAATACACTGTCTAGGTTTGTCCTAGCTTTTCCTCCAAGGAGCAAGCATCTTTTAATTTCATGACTGCAGTCACTGTCCACGGTGACTTTGGAGCCCAAGAAAATAAAGTCTGTCACTGTTTTCATTGTTTCCCCATCTGTTTGACATGAAGTGATGGGACCAGACGCCATGATCTTCATTTTTTTCACTTAAGAAGGCTTTCTTCTCTCTCCTTGCTGTTCTTTGGAAGTCTGCATTCAGATGGGTGTATCTTCCTTTTTCTCCTTTGCCTTTCACTTATCTTCTTTTCTCAGCTGTTTGTAAGGCCTCCTCAGACAACCATTGTCTTGTTGCATTTCTTTTTCTTGGGAGTGGTTTTGTATTTCCTTGGTGTCCACTGTAACTTCTTTTTCTTTTCTAATTTTATTGATTTGAGCCCTTTCCCCTTTTTCCTGGATGAGTCTGGCTAAAGGTGTGTCAATTTTGTTTACCTTTTCAAACAACCCGCTTTTAGTTTCATTGGTCTTTTCTATTGTTGTCTTCATCTCTATTTCATTTATTTCTGCTCTGATATTTATGATTTCTTTCTACTACCTTTGGGTTTTGTTTTTCTTTCTCTAGTTTGCTTTATGTGTAAAATTAGGTCATTTAATTGAGATTTTTCTTGTTTCCTGACGTAAGATGGTATTGCTATAACTTCCCCTCTTAGAACTGCTTTTGCTGCGTCCCATAGATTTTGGATCTTTTTTTTTTAATGTGCATATTTTAGGCTGCACCAAGGCTTCCTTGCTGTGCGTGGGCTCTCTCTAGTTTTGGCGAGCGGGGACTGCTCTCCGAGCTGCACGGCCCCTCGTTGCAGCGGTTTCCCTGCGGAGCGCGGGCTCCAGGCCGGCGGCCCGCTGCTTCAGTTGCTCCACTGCGTGTGGGACTTTCCCAGACCAGGGATCAACTCATGTCCCCTGCCCTGGCAGGCGGATTCTTAACTGTCAGAACACCAGGAAGTCTGTAGTTTTGTTTATTCTTTGATTTCTTCAGTGAGTTGTTTGCTAACATACTGTTTAGCTTCCACATGTTTGTGTTTTTTTTACAGTTTTTTGTCTTAGTGTTTCTCACCTCATAGTGTTGTGATGGGAAAAGATGCTTGATATGATTTCAGTTTTCTTTAACTTTCTGTGGCTTGTTTTGTGGTCCAGCATGTGATAAATCCTGGAGAATGTTCCATGTGCACTTGAGAATGTGTATTTTGGATGGGATGTTCTTATAAATATCAATTAAATCAGTCTGGTCCAGTGTGTCATTTAAGGCATGTGTTTCCTTATTGATTTTTTTGTCTGGACCATCTCTATTGATGTAAATGGGGTGTTAAAGTCCCCCATTATTATTGTGTAACTATCAATCTCTCTGTTTATGGCTGTTAATATTTGTCTTATATATTGAGGTGCTCCTATGTTGGGTACATATGTATTTATAGTTGTTATATATATAGTGTGTAATGTGAATGTTCTTAATATTTTTTTCTTTTGATTCATTCATTTCTTCAGTATTGAACAGGTGCCTACTATGTGCTTGGCAATGGCTAGCAGTTTTTCTGATTGGTAGTTTGTAAAGGGCTTGTTTATTGGGTTGGAGATTTTTTTTGATCTAAATGAGAAACATCCACTTGCTGGGATGTCTCCTCCCTAGTTTTTTTTTCCCTTAGTCACATCCAAGAAGGGCAAAGGAAGAGCTCTAAACAATAAGCATCTGGGCTCACCCTTTGTGGCACAAGTGGTGAAAACTCCCTGGCAGAGGCCCTGGGCTGAGAGCAGGGAGAAAAGGAAATCCTTGTGTATCCAAGCCTCTGGGTAGGAGAGGACTATGTTAATTAAGACAGTCAAGACAGGAGGCAGGAGGATTTCTAGGGAGCTTGGGACTCCTTGGAATTAGAATCTGTTAGAAGGTCTTGATGTCTAAAAAATGATCATTGGTATTAAAATAAGTGTTACAGTTTTTTCCCACCTAAAGTTACATGTCCTTTGGAATTCTTTCAGCTTTTTTAGTATGATGGGCATTCTGAATAATGGGGTGTGGGACTGAAGCAGAATTTTAAAATATCATGTGAGCAAATTCCCTGTGTATAAAAAGAGATAAAAGAATCGCCTAACAGTTGACAGTTGTTTCACTTTCATGCATGAAGTCTCCTTAGAGAGGGATGAGTGACCTACTCTTTTTTTTAATTTATTTATATAATTTGGACCATTTTTTAAAGTCTCTTGAATTTGTTACAATATTGTTTCTGTTTTATGTTTTGGATTTTTGGTGGTGGGATTATTAACTTGCCCACCAGGAATTGAACCTGCACCCTTTGCATTGGAAGGTGAAGTCTCAGCCACTGGACTGCCAGGGAAGTCCCTACCTACTCTTAATTATCAAAGATGAGACTCGAATGAGCTGATATCCTGGCAAAGGGGACAGAACATTTTTAACATACCTGGAGCTCTGGAGAAAAAAAAAAGCAATACCTGGGCATTTGTATTTTTCAAAAAGTTTCAAGATAATTCTGATATGCATCTGGATTTTGAAAAGTGATTATAAGTTTCTCTATTAAATTGTAGGTTTGGTGATATAGAGTTCTATTATTCTTTCTGTTGACCAATCGTGATCCAATGGTATTAAGTAATAATTAGATAATCATAATAGTAAAAGATGTTTTATCAGTTTTCATAATCAATAGCCAGGCCAAAAATAGAAGATAATTACACGGGAACATGATTAACTTAACAATATAAAATAATTAGATACAATTTGGGGGGTCAGGCAGAGTGATGTGATAAGTGGAAGTACGTACATGCATTTGTTTTCATCAGTGCAGCCAGTCTGTGTCTTTGGTTGGTGCACTTAATCCGTTTACATTTAAGGAATTAATCGATGTGTATCATCATATTACCATTTTCTTAATTATCTTGGGTTTATGTTCTGTAGGTCTTTTCCTTCTCTTGTGTTTGCTGCCTGGAGAAGTTCCTTTAACGTTTGTTGTAAAGCTGGTTTGGTGGTCCTGAATTCTGTTAACTTTTGCTTGTCTGGAAAGTTTTTGGTTTCTCCATCAAATCTGAACGAGAGACTTGCTGGGTAGAGTGTTCTTGGTTGTAGGTTCTTCCTTTCATTACTTTAAATATACTGTGACAGTCCTTTCTGGCTTGTAGAGTTTCTGTTGAAAAATCAGCTGATAGCCTGATAGGAGTTCCCTTGTATGTTATTTGTTGTTTTTTCCTTGTTGCTTTTAATATTTTCTCTTTGACTTTAATTTTTGTCTGTTTGACTACTGTGTGTCTTGGAGTGTTCCTCCCTGGGTTTATCCTGCCTGGGATTCTTTGCTTCTTGGACTTGGTTGACTGTTTCCTTTCACAATTTAGGGAAGTTTTCAGCTATTATCTCTCCAGATATTTCTCAGGTCCTTTCTCTCTTCTCCTTCTAGGACCCCTATAATGCAAATGTTGATTGTTTAATGCTATCCCAGAGGTCTCTTATAATATCTTCATTTCTTTTTTCTGTATTCTGTTCTACAGCAGTGATTTCCCCTATTCTGTCCTCCAGATCATTTATTCATTCTTCTGCCTTATCCTGCTGCTGATTCCTTCGAGTGTATTTTTCATCTGTTTGTTCTTTAGTTCTAGTAGATCTTTGGTATTCTTGCATTTTCTCCATTGTTTTCAGAGATCCTGGATCATCTTCACTATCATTATTCTGAACTCTTTTTCTGGAAGGTTGCCTATCTCCAGTTCATTTAGTTGTTTTTCTGGGGTTTTATCTTGTCCCTTCACCTGGGACATAACTTTTTACTTTTTCATCGTGATTAACTCTCCGTAATGTTTTTTCCTTTAGCCACTGTGGGACTGTGCTGCTTCTTGCTTGTTTTGTCTGCCCACCAGTGTTCAGTTGCTCAGTCATGTCTGACTCTTTGTGACCCCATGGACTGCAGCACGCCAGGCTTCCCTGTCCTTCACTATTTCCTGGAGCTCGCTCAAACTCACGTCCATTGAGTCAGTGATGCCATGTAACCATCTCATCCTCTCATCCCCTTCTCCTCCTGCCTTCTATCTTGCCCAGCATTAGGGTTTTTTCCAGTGAGTTGGCTCTTTGAATCACGTGGCCAAAGTATTGGAGCTTCAGCTTCAGCATCAGTCCTTCCAATGAATGTTCAAAACTGTTCTCCTTTAGGATCAACTGGTTGGATCTCCTTGCAGTCCAAGGGACTCTCAAGAGCTTTCTCCAGCACCACAGTCCAAAAGCATCAGTTCTTCCGCACTCAACCTTCTGTATGGTCCAACTCTCACATCCATACATGACTCCTGGAAAAACCATAGCTTTAACTATACGGACATTTGTCAGCAAAGTAAAGTCTGCTTTTTAATATGCTGTCCAGGTTGCTCATAGCTTTTCTTCCAACAAGTAAGCGTCTTTTAATTTCATGGCTGCAGTCATCATCTGCAGTGATTTTGGAGCCCAACAAAATTAAGTTTGTCACTGTTTCCATTGTTTCCCCATCTATTTGCCATGAAGTGATGGGACCAGATGCCATGACCTTAGTTTTCTGAATGTTGAATTTTAAGCCAACTTTTTCACTGTCTTCTTTCACCTTCATCAAGAGGCTCTTTAGTTCTTTGCTTTCTGCCATTAGAGTGGTGTCATCTGCATATCTGAGGTTATTGATATTTCTCCCAGTAATCTTGATTCCAGCTTGTGCTTCATCCAGCCTGGCATTTCGCATGATGTACTCTGCATGTAAGTTAAATAAGCAGGATGACAATATACAGCCTTGACATTCTCCTTTTCCAATTTGGAACCAGCCTGTTGTTCCATGTCCAGCTCTAACTGTTGTTTCTTGACCTGCATACAGGTTTCGCAGAAGGCAGATATTCCCATCTTTTTGAGAGTTTTCCCCAGTTTGTCATGATCCACACGGTCAAAGGCTTTAGTGTAGTCAATGAAGAAGTAGATGTTTTTCTGGAATTCTCTTGCTTTTTCGGTGTTCCAGCAGTTGTTGGCTATTTGATCTCTGGTTCCTCTGCCTTTTCTAAATCCAGCTTGACCATCTAGAAGTGCTCGGTTCATGTAGTGTTGAAACCTAGCTTGGAGAATTTTGAGCATTACTTTACTAGTGTGTGAGATGAGTGCAATTGTGCGATAGTTTGAACATTCTTTGTCATTGCCCTTCTTTGGGATTGGAATGAAAACTGACCATTTCCAGTCCTGTGGCCACTGCTGAGTTTTCCAAGTTTGCTGGCATATTGAGTGCAGCACTTTCACAGCATCTTCTTTTAAGATTTCAAATAGCTCAGCTGGTATGGTTAATGGCAACCACCAAAGGGGCCCTTCCCAGACTGGCGCCCCTGTGCCTGTGGTGAGCCCCTGCTGACTCCACAGGAGGCCTTGCAACACTGTCAGGTCGTTTGGTTCAGTCTGCAGTGGCATCCTCCTCCTCTTCTGGGTCTTTGTTCATGCAGGATTTTGTTCATGCCCTCCAAGATTGGAGTCCATGCTTCCCCTAGTCCTGTGGAAGTCCTGCCATCAAAGCCCACTGGCCTGTGAGGCCAGATTCCCTGGGGATGTCAGTCCCTTCGTCAGATCCCCAGGCTGGGACGCCTGAAGTGGTGTTCGGAAGCCCCTGGGGATGTCAGTCCCTTCGTCAGATCCCCAGGCTGGGGCGCCTGGAGTGGCCTTCGGAAGCCCCTGGGAATGTCAGTGCCTTTGTCAGATCCCCAGGCTGGGACGCCTGGAGTGGCCTTCGGAAGCTTCGTAGCAGTGGGATAACTTTTTGGCATATTGTTGTCTGGTCTGTGGATCACCCACCTGGCGGGGATGGGATTTCTTACTGCAGCTTCTTCTTTGTCTTTGCACGTGGGGTATCTTTCTTTGGTGGGTTCCAGTATCCTGTCAGTGATCGTTCAGCAGCTAGTTACAATTTGAGTGTCCTCACGGAAGATGAGTGCACATCCTCCTACTCCACTATCTTAAACTGGAAGCCATTCTTCTCAATATTATTCCCTTCGTCTCCTAGACTGTTCTCGCTTTTTAAAATTCTGGTGTTTTGTTTATTGCTGCCCTGTTGGGTGCGTTCCACTGCCCTGTCTTCCAGATTACCAGTCTTTCTGCTTTATCTAGTCTGTTTTTGAACCCCTTTAGTGTGTTTTTCAGATAAGTTATTGTATTCTTCAGCTCTTTGATTTCTCTTTGGCATATTTTTGCATTTTCTCTTTTTCAAGTTAATCTATTCTTTTTCCTATTTTGGTGAGCATCTTTATGACCATTACTTTAAGTTCTTTATCAGGTGAATTACTTAGCTTTTTCATTAAAATTTTTTCTTGGAGCTTTATCTTTTTCTGTTGTTTGGGACATATCTCTGTTTCCTCAGTTTGCTTGACTCTGTTTGTTTCCATGTGTTAGGTGAAACAGTTATTTCTTCCAGTCTTGATGGGGTGGCCCCACGTTGGAAATGAACCTTACTTACCCTTAACCTTGCTGTAGTTCTTGGTTATTTCTCAAACTGTGTATTCTACTGTTTCACACCTGTGGAGCCCAGGAATAAAATCCCCCTTTGCAACCAGAGTACACACTCCAGTAGGGTCCCCTGTTTGGGCTGCATATGCCTACTGGCTTTGGTGCGCGTCCACACTGCTGTGGCTGCTGGGGTGGGGATGGGGAGCCTGCTGTTACGCTCTTGTAGAAGCATGGGGAAATGGTGCATTCCCTGCTGCCTCTGGGGGTGCTGGGCAGAGGCGTGTGGGGAAGGCACTAGCAAGTGTGTAAAAATGGTGCCTTCTAGTGCTTCCATACCTGGAGAGGGCTCCAGCAGTGACATTCTAGCAGAGTTTTCAAGATTACCAAATGGATTTACTCCATATATGATCTGGGCTCTTTTCAAGCTGCTGCACTTTAGCTGGGTCCCAGGGTGAGTGAGTCTGCTCACAGTCCATTTAAGAGCAAATCTCCATTCCCTGCATCCATCTGGTTTTCCTGATCTAAACTCTCTTGGTGTTCAAAGCAAGTGTGTTGAGTGCTCACCTGTCTGGTGCGGGTTCGCAGGTTAGGGTGACTGATGTAGGGCGTCAGGGAAATTCGGTTTCTGTGAGCTCCCTGTTGCTTATGGGTTGCTGAAGTGGGGATGGAGTTTTGAGGGGACTGTGTCTAACTCTTCTACCTATCTCAGTTGGCCTTTTTATCCTTTGTTGTGATGTAGCTGTTCTGCTAGTTCTCAGGTTCATTTAGAGGGAATAGTTCTCAGTGAGTTATAGAATTGTGTCAATGAGAGGAGGTGAGTTCAGGATATTCTACTCTGCAGTCTTGAACCACTTTCCCACTTGTTTATTTTTGCTTTTGTTGCCTTTGCTTTTGGTGTCAAATCCAAAAAAATCATTGCTAAGACCAATGTCAAGGAACTTACCACTTGTTTTTTTCTAGGAATTTTATGATTTCATGTCTTATTCAAGTCATTAATCCATTCTGAGTTAATTCTTATGTATGGTGTAAGATACTAGTCTAGTGTGCCCCAAACCTGTTTGTTGAAGAGACTGTCCTTTTCCCTTTTTATATCCTTGGCTCCTTTAATGTGTATTAATTGAACATACATGTGTAGCTTTATTTCTGGGCTTTCTATTCTGTTGACCTGTGTGTCTGTTTTTATGCCAATACCATATTGTTTTGATTACTATTACTTTGTAATATAGTCTGAAATCAAGGAGCATGATGCCTCTAGTTTTGTTCTTTTTCAAGATTGTTTTGGCTATCCTGGGTCTTGTAGTTCCGTACAAATTTTAGGATTGTTCCGTTTCTGTGAAAAGTGCCATTGTAATTACATATAAATTGTATTGGGTTTGTGTATTGCTTTGGATAGCATGGACATTTGAACATTTTAATTCTTCTGATCCATGAGCCTGGAATATTCTTCCATTTACTTATGCCACCTTCAGGTTTTTTTAAAATCTAATATTTTTAGTGTGCAAGTCTTTCACTTCCTTGGTTAAATTTATTTGTAGGTGTTGTATTCTTCATAATGCAATTGTTCTCTTTTTAAGTATTTGTATTTATTTATGTGACTGCACTGGGTCTCAGTTGTGGCACATGGGACCTTTGACCTTTGTTGCGGCATGTGGAATCTTTAGATACAGCATGCAGGGTCTTTAGTTGTGGCATGTGGAATCTCCCTGGACAAGAAAATGGCACCCCACTCCAGTACTCTTGCCTGGAAAATCACATGGACAGAGAAGCCTGGTAGGCTACAATCCATGGGGTCGCAAAGAGTCGGACACGACTGAGCAACTTCATTTTCACTTTGTGGGATCTAGTTCCCCAACCAGGGATAGAACCTGGGTCCCCTGTGTTGGGAGCACCAAGTCTTAGCCACTCATTCACCAGACAAGTCCTGATGTGATTGTTTTCTTAATTTTTCTTGTAAAACTTCTTAATTGAAAACTTGTATTGGGAAAAATAAAACTGATGGGTTTAAATACTCAAAGCATAGTGAATTACTGAGGACAACTGTGAAGCCTAAGTGTCATGCTTAGTCTCAGGGTCAATATCATAGCTTTTCCTGACACATTCCTTGTTGCCCTTGAAGCAGCCCTGAGTCTAGCCAAGTAGATTAATTCTTGTGTTTTTATATTTTTTTTGTAAACTGGAGAGGATAATTTAACAAGGCATTTATATTTTTCTGGCCCAAGGTTGAGACTTTCCTTTACTAGGTTCTGACTGTCATGTTATTACATGATTTATATACAGCTTTAAAAATAGTAATAATAGATCATTCATATGTTGTTCTTTTTCTTTAACAGGTTGCAGAAATTTTATTTCAAACTGCCCAAAATGCAGAGATCAATTTTGACACTGTGTGTGGAGTACCTTATACAGCTCTACCATTGGCTACAGTGATCTGTTCAACCCACCAAATTCCGATGCTTATCAGAAGGAAGGAAACAAAGGATTATGGTAAAGTAAAAGTAGTATAGCATTAAGTTGATTCCTAACCTGACACTTTTAGAACTGGTTCTTCTAGGCACTGAGGTTGATAATCACCTTGAATATTCCTCATAAGTCCTTTAAGTTGTTATGGCCTTGGAGTGTGTTGACGGTTGTTATAAAGCAACTCCCTTTCCTTTAGAGTCTGGGGAGAAAATGCTTTATGTTAATTAGGCAGTTAAAAAAAAAAAGTGCTTTGTGCACCAAATTTATGAAACCCAACATTTTTACCAGCACTTTCCTCATCAGCAGAATGCTTTTAGAGCACATACTTTCCCAGTGTACTATGTTTAAATTACATGAATAAAACTATTCCCTTAAAGCAATGTAAAGGAGTTCGTTGGTGGCCCAGTGGTTAGGACTCTGCGTTTCCACTGCAGGAGGCCTGGTTGGGGAAGTAAGATCCTACAAGCCATGAAGCATGGCAAAAAGTGTATGTGTGTGGGATTATTTCTGTTTTGTTGCTTTTTTTGATGAGTCCTTTTTACCAATGTGTTCCAAAAATTTTTATGATGAAATCATATGATGTCTGAGATTTGCTTCTAAAAATTATTGGGGGGAGGGTGGGATTGAAATTATAGCTGAAACAAGATTGCCCATGAGTTATTAGGTGGCAAGTTGCTGTATTTGTGGAGATTTGTTATACTCTTATCTAGTTTGTTTATTCAACATTATAAAAAACTAGAATAATATTTTTGCTATAGAGTGGCACAGTGTTTTATCTATATGAATTTCTCCCATAATAAAACTATTATTTCTATTTCCTTATTATGTATCTTCAAAAATATTTCTTAGAATATGATCATTCATTTTAAAATATACCTGTAAATACAGTCTTATGTTCTGGTCTAAGTTAAACTTGCCAATTCTTCAAGGAAGGAAAGGAGTTAGGGGAAAAGACAAAGATAGTACATGTGGGAAAGTTAAAAGTGGGCAAAACACCCACTAAATATATTCTGTGTCAAAATGAGGCAAATTTGGTGGTAGAAAACACAAAAATGCGTCTCTGAAAACACAGGTCTTTGTAGTCTACAGCCTGAGTTATTTACAATTTGTAGGTTATCTGAAAATAGTCTGTAGTAGGGATTGGAGTGGGCCAGTATATTTAGTCACATTATATAATTCATAAGGATGTAGTGATTCATCTAAATGGTTGTTGTATATTTTCCCTCCTCAATTTGTATACTCAAAAGGCCAGTTGTTTTGCTGATCTTGAATAAAGAAATTGTTAATGGAAAAGGGAATGATTTCATTGATGATATTGTGCTATTCTTTAATAACCTTCATCAGTCCAGGTGATCTTGCCTAAAGAAACCCCATATTTGAAATTTTGATCATAAACACATTGTGATGTTTTACAAAGTTAAATAATTTGCTAGTTTTACTGTGAATATTCTGTATATGTAACTTGGACAGTTTTGAAATAGAGACATTGAACAAAACAGTAAATCATAGCACATTGAAGATTCATCAGAAATTTTAAAAATATATTTCCAAAGTGGATTATCAGAAAGTATAATTTAGATTATCCACCTTTTCATAAATACATGCCAAATTTATACTATAGATGCATCTTGAGTTGGTTGAAATATGTAACTTTAAAGCGAAATCAACATAATTTTTTCTTTTCCAGGTACTAAACGGCTTATAGAAGGGGCTGTTAATCCAGGAGAAACCTGTTTGATCATTGAAGATGTTGTCACCAGCGGATCTAGTGTTTTGGAAACTGCTGAGGTTCTTCAGAAAGAAGGCTTGAAGGTCACTGATGCCATAGTGCTGCTGGACAGAGAGCAGGGAGGCAAGGACAAGCTGCAGGCCCATGGGATTCGTCTCCACTCGGTGTGTACATTGTCCAAAATGCTGGATATTCTTGAGCAACAGGAAAAAATCAGTGCTGAGATGGTGGAGAGAGTGAAGAGATTTATTCAGGAGAATGTTTTTGTGGCAGCCAATCCTAATGGTTCTCTCCCTTCTGTGAAGAAAGAACGCAAAGAACTAAGTTTTGGTGCACGTGCAGAGCTGCCTGGGACCCACCCGGTTGCATCGAAGCTTCTCAGGCTTATGCAAAAGAAGGAGACCAATCTGTGTCTGTCCGCTGATATTTCAGAGTCCAGAGAGCTGCTGCAGCTAGCAGATGCTTTGGGACCCAAAATCTGCTTGCTTAAGACTCATGTAGATATTTTGAATGATTTTACTCTGAATGTGATGAAGGAGTTAACCACTCTGGCAAAACGCCATGAGTTTCTAATATTTGAAGACCGGAAATTTGCGGATATAGGAAACACAGTAAAAAAGCAGTATGAAGGTAAGCATTATTCAGGAACCAACAAGAATCAAAATCCAGGCTCAACTGGCTGAAGAACAAAAGGAAATGTATTGGCTAACGTGACAAAGTCCAGCAGTAGAACAGCCTGTCAAGCGTGGTTGGATCTAGGAGCTCAAGTGATATCTTTCAGGCTTACTTTCTCCTCAAGTCTCAGCTCTGCTTGCTTCTCTCTTCTTTCTCAGGTAGGCACATTCCTCATGCCTGCCCCAAACCAATCACTCAGGCCTGGGTATAGAATACCTTTATTAACTCACTTGGGTAATACACCCTGCTCCTGGTAATCTGAGACTATCAGCTTTACATAAACTTCTTGAAACCTGAGGTACAAGGTTAATTCTCCTAAAGAAAATGGCTGTTCTGATGCCAGAAGAAAAGGACATGGGTTTTAGGCAGGCAAAATGACAGGTGTTGGCCCTGGCAGAACAAAACACAGTTCTGAATCTTTGGAGAAGGAAAATTGCAGATACAGAAAATAAGGAAAAAGTAGTATAAAGTGGTAAGATTTATTTTTACCAGAAAAAGATCTGTTGATACACATCCTTTTTTAAAAGTGTTAAATAGGAACTCAGAGTAGAGCATACATTAGTAAAAATGCTTCTTTTACCCATTCATCTATGCAAATTTCTGTCATATTTATGTAATGCTTTTTTGTTTTCACTTAACCTTACAACAGACATTTTATGTTCTTTAATAAGCATCTTTTAAGATAATTTTTTCTTAAAGTAATACATGCATACCCTTAAGCTACTTCTTTAAGGATAGCTTTGTTTGTAATGACTTCATATGCTTAAGATATTGACTGTTGAAAAAGTTATACAAGCTTTCTACGAGTTTGCATACAATTTTTTCAAAATCTGTTTGAGTTATTGTTCTGCTTTTAAAATGAATACAATTGCTTTATTGAAATTTGAAGAGCTAGTGAGACCTAAGGAACAGGAAGAAGATTTAAGAGATGGTAAGTTCCTGAGATATCCCTACAGAGTGAAAATTGGTCATCTTCAGAGGACTTTCAATTTGCTGTCTTTGACCTCAATACACCTGTTTTCACTGGAGTCCCTTTCCAGTTGCATAAATCTTACTGGTGGTCACAAACATCAGCCTGCAAAGAAAAGCAGCCTTACCAGTTTTGCTAATAAACTAAGTATAGAGCTTACAAGAGTTTTTTCTCCTTGTTACTTCTCAACTAGCTAAGCAGATGGAAAGATGCATTTTTCACAAATAGGTCCACTGATAATTACTAAAATTCTTGAAGTGCTTCACTGTTTCATTAGCATGTTACTAGATTATTTCCATATTGTAGATGGTTGGTTGAGTTAAAAGTTAAAGGTTTTTATTTGAAAATTGACAAACATCTTTTTTTTCCTTTCTTAGGTGGGGTCTTTAAAATAGCTTCCTGGGCAGATCTTGTAAATGCTCATGTCGTGCCCGGCTCAGGAGTTGTGAAAGGCCTGGGGGAAGTCGGCCTGCCGCTGCACCGGGCATGCCTACTTATTGCAGAAATGAGCTCTGCCGGCACCTTGGCTACTGGGAGCTACACTGAGGCAGCAGTAAGTGACAGAGGAGAGGGACTGGGGCAAGAGAAGGCCAGGACTGTGACGCTAGATGTTACAGGGAAAGAAAATACCTTCATTTGGGGTCTGTGGAATTGCTGCCCAAAACAACAAATCAGCTGCTGTCACTGTGACAGTGTATTAATGCTAGTTGGCTAGAATGCACTGATGGTTAGTAGCCTTTTATGTCCTACAGCAGACACTAAAGAGATTTGAGTGGTACTAGAAGAGAAACATCGAAACACAGATAATTAGGTCAAATAAGCATGTGTGTCTGTATGTACCTGGCCTTTAAGATAGAGTTTTTCCCATCTCACCATGAATTGAAATTGAAGAGCTTTTTTCCAGTTTCTTGGAATCTTCCTGAGTCACAAAGATGGACGTTCTCATGACAGCGGCCCACGAAGTGGGTTATCTTTTTCAGTCTTTGATATTGATTGGCGTTCTATAGGAGAGCTCTTATCTAGAGTCCAGACACGTTATTTCGTCTAGTAACTCCCCATTATTAAAAATTCTTATGTGTGTGCTTAGTTGCTCAGTCGAGGTCAACTCTTTGCGGCCCCATGGACTGCAGCCCGCCAGGTTCCTATGTTCATGGGGATTCTCAGGCAAGAATATTGGAGTGGGTTGCCATTCCCTTCTCCAGGGGATCTTCCCAACCCAGGGGTCAAACCCAGGTCTCCCACATTGTAGGTGGATTCTTAACTGACTGAGCCGCCAGGGAAGTTCTTATAGCACCATACATGTTCTAATGTACCATACCCAGCTCCCACCCCCTGCACACCAGAACAGAATAAGAGATGGATAATCATCTGGCTATAAAGTTCCTCTTCACATTCTCCTCTGGGCAAGTTTCATAGTTGGATAGTCACCTAGAAAGATGAGATGGATTACCTTTGCATATATTTTAAAGACTACTTTTTAAAGTAGTAGGAACTTTTATTTTAATACAATTTTAATTTTTACATGGGAATTTATTTTTCATATTTCAAAAGTTGTGGAACTGTGAAAAACTCGCATGGCCCTAGGGCCAGGTTTTAAATAACCCCACCCTTGATTTGACCATAAATGTGTGTGATTTCCCAGCTGTCTTAGCAGAGGGTCCATGAGTCAGTGTTAATATTTGGCATTCTGGATCTGGCTCAAGGACAATACATTGATTATTGGTAGGTGGTAGTACTTAGTAGCAAGAATGAAACAGTCTGGGCCTCAGGGAAGAACCAAATTAGAAAGTTAGGCAGGGGGAAAAAAAGGGTTAGGCAGACCGAGGGAATCTCCTAAAGATGTGAGGTACTGGAGGAGAAATTGTGGAGGCAGTGTTAAAGTATAGGGAAAGCTGTGGAGGTAAGCTTTCTTCAGCTAGCTCTTTACAGCACAGCTGTTTTTATGTGGTGGTTGTCCTTGGATATCTGTGAAGATGGGCAGTAAGACTTCAGTGTAGCTTTATATCATAAATGTATTCTGGGGTATGATTTATATCCTTTTTGGAAGTAGGTAGGTCCCTAAATATTATTAAAAATAGGTAATAATGGAGCATCTAGATTTTTGATGCAAATAGCATAGGATTTTTACTGTTTTTAGTGTTTGCTTATGGGAGAAGGGGATAGGAGGAGTTATTTTAGGGTCTTACTGGAGCAAGTATGTAGATTCATATCTAAGATTACCTGTTTAGATATGAGTTTAATATGACATGAGAAAATACATCTATAAGATAGCAAAGTTTCTTACATTTGATGTGGTTAACTGCTGTCTTGTCATCTGTTTATTACATTCCATTCAGGTGAAAATGGCTGAAGAACATTCTGAATTTGTGGTTGGTTTTATTTCTGGCTCCCGAGTAAGCATGAAACCAGAATTTCTTCACTTGACTCCAGGAGTTCAGTTAGAAGCAGGAGGTAAGCCTATTGATTGGTAATGATTCCTCTAAAATGCTGCTTTTTCCAAGTCAGCAAAATAAAACCTAGATGTACAAAAATGGCTTGCAGTCTAATTTTAGGAAAATCTAGAAGGTTACTTTTTATTGAAATATGCCTAGAAACTGATAATTGTTTCCCAACTGATGTTTTTAATATACTGCCAAAAAAACAGGTGTTCTATGCTCAAGGAGGAATCCTCTAAACAGAATCAGACATTTGTTTAGGACTTTGCAGAATCTTTGTTGTGCTCATGTTTATTGTGACTTTTCAGTGTGGACATACATGGTTCTGTCATGTCTTCCAAACTTATCTGAACACATAAACACTTTTAGCAGTCTTAGAAATACAATTGCAGTGGCTGAAAAACTGCGAACTTTCTCACTGATAGTCTTAAGTTAATAAAGGAATGATCTAGGTTAATGTCCTATGGAACTCAATAAAGCTGCTTTTTTGTGTTACCTTTTTATTGAGATATAGTTGATTTACAATGTTGTGTTAATTTCTGCTGTACACTTCACTGTGGTGCCCAAGTTTCCTGTTGTGGCTTGTGGGCACTAGGGCACAGGCTCAATAGTTGTGATTCAGGGCTTAGTTGCTCTGTGGCACGTGGCATCTTCCGGACCAGGGATCGAAGCCGTGTCTTCTGCATTGTCAGGTGGATTCTTACCCACTGCGTTACCAAGGAAGTCCTATATACACATTTAAAAAATGTTCTTTTCCATGACAGTTTATCACAGAATATTAAACATAGTTCCCTGTGCTATATACAATAGGACCTTGTTATTTCTCCATTCGCTATATAATAGAATCTATCTGCTAACCCTAGACTCCCACTCCTTCCCTTTCCCACTCTGCCTCCCACTGGGCGAGCACAAGTGTAAAGGAAGTCCTATATACACATTTAAAAAATGTTCTTTTCCATGACAGTTTATCACAGAATATTAAACATAGTTCCCTGTGCTATATACAATAGGACCTTGTTATTTCTCCATTCGCTATATAATAGAATCTATCTGCTAACCCTAGACTCCCACTCCTTCCCTTTCCCACTCTGCCTCCCACTGGGCGAGCACAAGTGTGTTCTCTTTATCTGTGAGTCTGTTTCTCTCTCTTTGATGTGTTCATTTGAGTCGTATTTTAGATTCCACGTATAGGTGGAATCATGGGTATTTGTCTTTCTTAGTATGAGACTGTGTAGGTCCATCCATGTTGTACAGATGGCATTATTTCTTCCTTTTTATGGCTGAGTAGCATCCGTGTGTGTGTGAGTAGTATCCGTGTGTGTGTGTGTGTGTGTGTGCGCGCGCGCGCGCGCGCATGAGCATGTTTGTGTCACCCAGCTTCTTTACTCACTGAACATTCAGCTTGTTTCCATGTCTTAGCTGTTGTGAATAGTAGTGCTGCTGTGAACACGGGAGTGTGTGTGTCTTTTGAATGGGATTCCTGCATCATGTGGCAACTTGATTTTTAGCTTTCTGAGGAACTTCTTTACTGTTCTTATGTGTGTGTGCGTGCGCTGAGTAGTGTCCCAGTGTGTGTGTGTGTGTGCGCGCGCTGAGTAGTGTCCCAGTGTGTATGTGTGTGTGCGCGCGCTGAGTAGTGTCCCAGTGTGTGTGTGTGTGTGCGCGCTGAGTAGTGTCCCAGTGTGTGTGTGTGTGTGTGCGCGCGCGCTGAGTAGTATCCCAGTGTGTGTGTGTGTGTGTGTGTGCGCGCGCGCGCGCATGAGCATGTTTGTGTCACCCAGCTTCTTTACTCACTGAACATTCAGCTTGTTTCCATATCTTAGCTGTTGTGAATAGTAGTGCTGCTGTGAACACGGGAGTGTGTGTGTCTTTTGAATGGGATTCCTGCATTATGTGGCAACTTGATTTTTAGCTTTCTGAGGAACTTCTTTACTGTTCTTTAGAGACTGTACCAGTGTACATCCCACCAGCATTGTGGAGGGTTCCCTTTCTCCACCCTCTCTCCAGCATTTGTTATCAGGTGCCACATTGCTAGTTTTGATTTGCACTTTTCTAGTAATTAGCGATCTTGAACATCCTTTTTCATGTGCCTGTTGGCCATCTGTATGTCATCTTTGGAGAATTTAGGTCTTCTGCCCATGATTGGGTTTTGTTGTTGTTGAATTGCATGAGCTGTTTGTACATTTTGGAAATCAAGCCCTTGTCAGTCACGTGTGCAAATAAATATTTTCTCCCCATCCATAGATTGTATTTTTGTTTTGTTCATGGTTTCTTGCTGTGCAAAAGCTTATAAGCTTGGTAAGTCCCCATTTGTTTATTTTTGCTTTTATTTCTATTGCTTTGAGACACTGGTATGATTTATGTCAGAGAATGTTTTGCCTGTGTTCTCTTCTCAGAGTTTTATTATGTCTTTAAGTCTTTAACCCATTTTGATTTCATTTTTGTGTATGGTGGGGGTGCAATCTGAAGATTGCTTTGGGTAGTATGGCCATCTTAATTCTTTACATTTCTTTGAATCACCTTCCGTTTTCTTCATTAACGTTTTATAGTTCTCAGCTTATAAGTCTTTCACCTCCTTAGTCAGGTTTATTTCTAAGTATTTTGGGTTTATTTTGTGTGATTTTAAAAGTTTTTTAGTTTTCTGTTTTACATTCCCTTTCTGATATTGTTAAAGAAATGAAACCAACTTCTCAGTGTTAATCTTGTATCCTGCTACCTTGCTGAATTGATAAGTTCTTTAGGGTTTTCTACATATAGTATCATGTTGTCTGCATAAAGGGCTTCTCAGGTGGTGCTAGTGGTAAAGAATCTGCCTCCCAAATGCAGGAGATGTAAGAGACTCAGGTTTGATCCCTGGGTTGGGAAGATCCCTTGGAGGACGTCATGGCAACCCACTCCAGTATTCTTGCCTGGAGAATCCCATGGACAGAGGAGCCTGGTGGCTACAGTCCATGGGGTCGCAAAGTGTCAGACACAACTGAAGCGACTTAGCATGCATGTGTGCATGTGCATAAAATGACAATTTTACCTGTTCCCTTCGAATTTGGATACCTTTTCTTTCTCTTGTCTGATTTCCAATACTATGTTGAATAGAAACGATGAGAGTTGGCATCCTTGTCTGGTTCCAGATTTTAGCAGGAAGACTTTCAGCTTTCCACCATTGTTTTTTTCCTATACCTATTGAGATGATCATGTGACTCTTCTTTGATAATGTGGTGTATTATATTGTACCATCCTTGTGATCTTGAAGTGAATCTAACTTGGTCATGGTGTATGATCTGTTTTATGTTTGTTGAATTGGGTCTGCTAATATGTTTAGAAATTTTGCATCTATATTCATCAAAGGTATTGACCTGTAGTTTTCTTTTTTGGTGGTATACTTCTCTGGTTTTGGTATCAGTGTGATGGTGGCTTCATAAAACATCTTTGAGTGTTCCCTCCTCTTCAACCTTTTGGAAGAATTTGAGAAGGATCTGTGTTAAGTTTTTCTTTATATGTTTGGTTGAATTCACCTGTAAAACCACATGGTCCTTAAGTTTTGTTTGTTGGGAGTTTTTGTTTTGTTTTTTTAAATTACAGATTCTGTTTCATTTCTAGTGCCTGTTCACATTATCTGTTTCTTCTTAATTCAGTTTTGAAGAGCTGTATATTTTCATCTCTTCTAGGTTGGCAAATTTGTTAGCATAGAGTTGTTTATAATATTGTCCTACGGTTTTTGTATTTCTGCAGTATTGGTTGTTATTTCTCCTTTTTTATTTCTTATTTGGGCTCTTTTCTTCTTAATAATCCAGGCCAGAGGTTTGTCAATTTTGTTTAACCGAGTCTTGGTTTCACTGATTTTATCTATTGTTTTTTAATCCATTTCATATTTTTCCTCTCAGATCTTTATTAGGCTTTGTTTGTTCTTTTTTCTAATTCTTCTAAGTAGTAGGTTCTGCTCTTTGAGATTTTTCTTGTTTTTTGAGGAAAGCTTGTATTGCTATGAACCTCCCTCTAAGAACCCCTTTTGCCGCATCCCACAAATTTTGAATGATTGTGTGTAAAGTCCATGTAATTGTTTTTTTCTCATTTCTTCTGTGGTTGATTTTTGTTTCATGCTGTGTAGTCAGAAAGATTCTTGAAATAATTTCTACCCTCTTTACCATTTAAATTTGTTGAGGCTTTTTGTGTGTGTGTACCCTGGTATCTGGTCAAGCCTAGAGAATGTTGCATGCGCACTTGAAAAGAATGTGTAATGTTCTGAAAATATCAGTTAAGACTAACTATCCTATTGTATCATTTAGGATCTCTGTTGCCTTGCTGACTTTCTGTCTACACGATCTGTCCATTGTTGTGAGTTTGGTGCTAAAGTCTCCTGTTAGTATTTATGTATTTAGGTGCTCCTATATTCAGTTCAGTTCAGTCGCTCAGTCGTGTCTGACTCTTTGTGACGCCATGAACTGCAGCACACCAGGCCTCCCTGTCCATCACCAACTCCCGGAGTTTACTCAAACTCATGTCCATTGAGTCAGTGATGCCATCTAACCATCTCATCCTCTGTCGTCGCTTTCTCCTCCCACCCTCAATCTTTCCCAGCATCAGGGTCTTTTCAAATGAGTCAGCTCTTCACATCAGGTGGTCAGAGTATTGGAGTTTCAGCTTCAGCATCAGTCCTTCCAATGAACATCCAGGACTGATCTCCTTTAGGAAGGATGGGTTGAANTCGTCGCTTTCTCCTCCCACCCTCAATCTTTCCCAGCATCAGGGTCTTTTCAAATGAGTCAGCTCTTCACATCAGGTGGTCAGAGTATTGGAGTTTCAGCTTCAGCATCAGTCCTTCCAATGAACATCCAGGACTGATCTCCTTTAGGAAGGATGGGTTGAATCTCCTTGCAGTCCAAGGGACTCTCAAGAGTCTTCTCCAATACCATGGTTCAAAAGCATCAATTCTTCGGAGCTCAGCTTTCTTTATAATCCAACTCCCACATCCATACATGACTACTGGAAAAACCATAGCCTTGACTAGACGGACCTTTGTTGACAAAGTAATGTGTGCTTTTTAATATGCTGTCTAGGTTGGTCATAACTTACCTTCCAAGGAGTAAGCGTCTTTTAATTTCATGGCTGCAGTCACCATCTGCAGTGATTTTGAAGACCCCCCAAAAAAGTCAGCCACCGTTTTTACTGTTTCCCCATCTATTTGCCATGAAGTGATGGGACCAGATGCCATGATCTTTGTGTTCTGAATGTTGAGCTTTAAGCCAACTTTTTCACTCTCCTCTTTCACTTTCATCAAGAGGTGCTTTAGTTCTTCACTTTCTGCCATAAGGGTAGTGTCATCTGCATATCTGAGGTTATTGATATTTCTCCCAGCAATCTTGATTCCAGCTTGTGCTTCCTCCAGCCCAGCGTTTCTCATGATGTACTCTGCATATAAGTTAAATAAGCAAGGTGACAATATAACATCAGTGTGAATCAGCCATATGTATACATATATCCCTTCCCTCTTAAGCCTCCCTCCCACCCCTCTCGATCTTTACAGAAGCAAGGTCATTATTCATAGGTGTATTTATTGCCATTTTAAACCTTGCTTCCTGTATTTGCTTTTCCCCCTTTTTCCTTTTCCTTATGCTTTTGTGCTCTTTTGTGAATCTGTTTTGTTTTTGACTTGTGCTTAACCCTGTTTTTCAAGTATGTTAACCCCTTCATATATCTACTTACTTTAAACTGGTAATCATAGACTCAAACACATTCTGAAAAAAAATCTACATTTTAATCTCCTCCCTCATTTTATGATTTTGATGTCCTCTTTTACATCTTCATATTTATCCTTTTGCTGTTCATTGTGGTTATTTAACCTTCACACAGGATTTTTTTTTTTTTAATCTGTATACCAGCTTTATTTAAGTGATTTACTTTTTGACTAATTTTCTTTTAATATAACTAACTTTTCTATTTAGGGAAGACTTTGCAGTATTTCTTTCATAATAGGTTTAGTATTACTGTATTCTTTTTTTGCTTGTCTGAGAAATTCTTTATCTCTGCTTCTATCTAAATGATAATGTTGTTGACTAGAGTATTCTAGGTTATAGATTTTTCTCTTTCAGGACTTAGAATATATATTTGCTACTCCCTTCTGGCCTGCAATGTTTCTGTAGAGAAATCAGCTGATTGTTTTTCTCTTGCTGCTGGTGCTTCTAAGTCGCTTCAGTCGTGTCTGACTCTGTGCGACCCCACAGATGGCAGCCCATTGGGCTCCGCCATCCCTGGGATTCTCCAGGCAAGAACACTGGAGTGGGTTGCCATTTCCTTCTCCAATGCATAAAAGTGAAAAGTGAAAGTGAAGTCGCTCAGTCGAGTCTGACTCAGCAACCCCATGGACTGCAGCCTACCAGGCTCCTCCGTCCATGGGAGTTTCCAGGCAAGAGTACTGGAGTGGGGTGCCATTGCCTTACTGCCTTTAAAATGCTAACTTTTGCTATTTTAATTATGTCTTGGTGCTCTGTTTGGGACCCTCTGTGCTTCCTATCCCTGGATATATTTCCTTCTTTAGTTTGGGAAGTTTTCAGAAATACTTTAAAATATATTTTCAGTCCCCATTCTTCCCACCAGGAGGGTGTGGGAGCCTTTGGTCTTTCACGGTTCCCTCCAAGGGGTGCAGGTCCTTCCCAGATTCTTTTTTTTTGGACCTGCCTGGTTATATGGAGATTCTTTTTGTCCTTTCAGAAGTGTGACGTCTTCTGCCAGCATTCTGTAGGTATGCAGTGAGACTTGTTCCACGTGTAGATGTATTTTTTGATGTATTTGTGGGAGGAGGCGAACTTAACATTTCTTCCATCTGGATCACTCTGTTTTGAATGGGGAAGAAATGGTGATCTGGAAATATTTTTCCTGAATTATTGTATGAAAAACCTTGCTTATCACAAGTATGGGAGTTTATTCTATTCCACTTTCTCTTTCCTTAAGATTGGAACTATGAACATCTGGTTCTCAGCAAAACTGTTTAAGATGCAAATAGCTCTGCTTCTTAGAGTATGGAGAATGTGTGTGTGCCAGCTCATGCTTCCACACCCAGAGTTGGGGCTCCCCAGGTGGTGCTGACAGTAAAGAACCCACCTGCCAATCAGGAAGCATAAGAAACATGGGTTCAATCTCTGGGTCAGGAGGATTCCCCTGGAGAAGGGAATGGCAGCCCACTCCCATATTCTTGCTTGGAGAATCCCGTGGACAGAGGAGCCTGGCAGGCTACAGTCCACGGTGAAACGAGAGTCTTACATGACTGAAGTGACTTGTGTATGTGCTGCTTGTTATGCTTCCACATCTAGAGTTACCTTTTTTACAACCCCTTAGTGTATCCTAGTTGCAATTGGGCTGTAATATGTTCAGTCATTTCACTGTGGATACACTTGAACTTTTTATAAACTTAACATTGTTGTACATATATTTTGCACATGTAAAGTATTTGGAATACTTTTATTAGGCTAGAAACCCCTTGAGGATGAGATCTCTTTCTGAAGAATGCATATACTCTAGCACAGTACCCCTGTGCATCATAAATGTTCTCTAAATACACAAGTGTTGACAGGATGGATAAATACACTATATAGGAGCAGATGCAAGAATTGGTGTTTCTGTGGATGGAATGATAATATTGAGAACATAATGAATGAGATTATAGATTTAGTAAAGCTTAGTTGCTTTTAAATCCTGAAATACTTCAACTGTTAGATACCTATTAACCTTGACAGAACTAATTATTTTTTATAAACAACATAACAGTTAAAATGAAAGACATCCTTTTTAGGGTTTTGCTTTCAGTTAAGTACTTTAAACAAAAAACTTTGCAGGTTAACAAAAAAAAAAAGGTAGATGGTCCCCTGGGACTAGAGAATAGTGAAGGTCTCTGCTGTTTCTCAAGTTTCACATTATAGGTTTTATATACTACAGAGTAGGCCTCAGCAGAATGACTGTTAAGACCTGTTTAAGACTTGATAATAGTTGGCTTGATTTAGGTCATACCGGAATGGTCTAGTGGTTTTCCCTACTTTCTTCAATTTCAGTCTGAATTTGGCAATAAGGAGTTCATGATCTGAGCCACAGTCAGCTCCTGGTCGTGTTTTTGCTGACTGTATAGAGCTTCTCCATCTTTGGCTGCAAAGAATATAATCAATCTGATTTCGGTGTTGACCATCTGGTGATGTCAATGTGTAGTGTCTTCTCTTGTGTTGTTGGAAGAAGGTGTTTGCTATCACCAGTGCATTCTCTTGGCAGAACTCTGTTAGCCTTTGCCCTGCTTCATTCTGTACTCCAAGGCCAAATTTGCCTGTTACTCCAGGTACTTCTTGACGTCCTACTTTTGCATTCCAGTCCCCTATAATGAAAAGGACATCTTTTTGGGTTTTAGTTCTAGAAGGTCCTATAAGTCTTGAAGACTATTCAACTTCAGCTTCTTCAGCATTACTGGTTGGGGCAAAGACTAGGATTTCTGTGATACTGAATGATTTGCCTTGAAAATGAACAGAGATTATGATGTCATTTTTGAGATTGCACCCAAGTACTGCATTTCAGACTCTCTTGTTGACTATGATGGCTTCTCCATTTCTTCTAAGGGATTCTTGACCACAGTAATAGATAAAATGGTCATCTGAGTTAAATTTGCCCATTCCAGTCCATTTTAGTTCACTGATTCATAAAATGTTAGCATTCACTCTTGCCTTCTCCTGTTTGACCTCTTCCAATTTGTCTTGATTCATGGACCTAACATTCCAGGTTCCTATGCAATATTGTTCTTTACAGCATTGAACTTTACTTCCATCACCAGTCACATCCACAAGTGGGTGGTGTTTTTGCTTTGCTCTATCTCTTCACTCTTTCTAGAATTATTTCCCCACTGATCTCCAGTAGCATATTGGGCACCTACCGACCTGGGGAGTTCATCTTTTTGCCTTTTCACATTCTTCATGGGGTTCTCAGGGCAAGAATACTGAAGTAAGTGGTTTGCCATTCCCTTCTCCAGTGGCCCACGTTTTATCGGAACTCTCCACTGTGACCCGTCCATCTTGGGTGGCCCCACACGGCATAACTCATGGTTTCATTGAGTTAGACAAGGCTGTGGTCCATGTGATCAGATTGGTTAGTTTTCTGTGATTGTGGTTTTCAGTCTGTCTGTCCTCTGATGGAGAAGGATAAGAGGCTTCCTGATGGGAGAGACTGACTGAGGGGGAAGCTGGGTCTTGTTCTGATGTGCAGGGCCATGTTCCCTCCTGTTAGTTCACCCAAGGCCAAATTATGGTGGAGGTAATGAAGATAATGGTGACCTTCTTCAAAAGGTCCCATGGCACTGCTACACTCGGTGCCCCCAACCAGCAGCAGGCCACCACCGACCCACGCTTCCAGCAGAGACTCCCAGGCAAGCCTGAGTCAGTCTCTTGTGGGGTCACTGCTCCTTTCTCCTGGTGCTCACAACGTTCTGTTTGTGCCCGCCAAGAGTTTGCTTCCCAGCCCTGTGTAAGTTCTGGTGGCTCTATGGTGGGGTTAATGGCGACCTCCTTCAGGAGGGCCTATGCCATACCCAAGGCTGCTGTACCCGGAGTCCCTGTGGCGGTCCACTGCTGACCTGTACCTCCTCAGGAGACACTCACACACAGTTCTGTCTCCGTCTCTGGGTCCTGGTGTGCACAAGGTGTGTTTGAGCCCTCTGAGCATCTCTGGCTGGTATGGGGTTTGATTCTAAATGTGATTTCGCTCCTCCTACCATCTTGCTGGGGCTTCTCCTTTGCCCTTGGACATGGGGTATCTCCTCAAAGTCACTCCAGCGCCTACCATCTTGCTGGGGAACTAGCTGTGAAAACAATAGAAGTGAAAGGCGAAAAGGAAAGACATACCCATTTGAATGTAGAGTTCCAAAGAATAGCGAGGAGAGATAAGAAAGCCTTCCTCAGCGATCAATGCAAAAAAGTAGAGGAAAACAACAAAATGGGAAAGACTAGAGATCTCTTCAAGAAAATTAGAGATACCAGGGGAACATTTCATGCAAAGATGGGCTCAATAAAGGACAGAAACGGTAGTTGAGCTATTCTAAATCCTGAAAGATGATGCTGTGAAAGTGCTGCACTCAATGTGCCAGCAAATTTGGAAAACTCAGCAGTGGCCGCAGGACTGGAAAAGGGCAGTTTTCATTCCAATCCCAAAGACTGCTCAAACTACTGCACATTTGCACTCATCTCACACACTACCAAAGTGATGCTCAAAATTCTCTAAGCCTGGCTTAAACAGCATGTGAACTTCCACACGTTTAAGCTGGATTAAAAAAGGCAGGGGAACCAGAGATCAAATTGCCAACATCCACTGGATCATGGAAAAAGCAAGAGTTCCAGAAAAACATCTATTTCTGCTTTATTGACTACACCAAAGCCTTTGACTGTGTGGATCACAATAAACTGTGGAAACTTCTGAAAGAGATGGGAATACCAGACCACCTAACCTGCCTCTTGAAATCTGTATGCAGGTCAGGAAACAACAGTTAGAACTGGAAACGGAACAGACGGGTTCCACATAGGAAAAGGAGTACGTCAAGGCTGTATATTGTCACCCTGCTTATTTAACTTATATGCCGAATACATCATGAGAAACGCTGGGCTGGAAGAAGCACAAGCTGGCATCAAGATTGCCGGGAGAAATATCAATAACCTCAGATATGCAGATGACACCACCCTCACGGCAGAAAGTGAAGAGGAGCTAAAAAGCCTCTTGATGAAAGTGAAAGCGGAGAGTGAAAAGTTGGCTTAAAGCTCAACATTCAGAAAACGAAGATCATGGCATCTGGTCCCATCACTTCATGGGAAATAGATGGGGAAACAGTGTCAGACTTTATCTACAGTGAGAGACTTTATCTGCAGTAATTTTGGAGCCCCCCCAAAATAGTGACTGCAGCCATGAAATTAAAAGACACTCCTTGGAAGAAAAGTTATGACCAACCAAGACAGCATATTCAGAAACAGAGACATTACTTTGCTAACAAAGGTTTGTCTAGTCAAAGCTATGGCTTTTCCAGTAGTCATGTATGGATGTGAGAGTTGGACCGTAAAGAAAGCTGAGCAATGAAGAATTGATGCTTTTGAATTGTGGTGTTGGAAAGGACTCTTGAGAGTCCCTTGGACTGCAAGGAGATCCAAGCAGTCCATGCTAAAGGAAATCAATCAGTCCTGAATATTCATTGGAAGGACTGATGCTGAAGCTAAAACTCCAATACTTTGGCCACCTAATGCAAAGAACTGACCATTGGAAAAATTGAAGGCGGGAGGAGAAGGGGACGAAAGAGGATGAGATGATTGGATGGCATCACTGACTCAATGGACAGAATTTGAGTAAACTCTTAAGAGTTGGTGATGGACAGGGAGGCCTCATGTGCTGCAGTCCCTGCGGTCTCAGAGTCGGACACGACCGACTGAAGAGTTGCTCTAGTAACTTGATGGACTTCTCAGGTGGGTGAGTGGTACAGCATCCACCTGCCAAGCACGTTCAACCCCTAGGTCAGGAAGATTCCCCTGGAGAAGGAAATGTTCACCCACACCAGTATTCTTGCCTGGGAAATCCATGGACAGAGGAGCCTGGAGGACAGTCCATCCAGTGGCAGAAGAGGTGGGCACAACTTAGGAACTAAATAAAGTACTTGACAGTTTTTATTTTAAACTCTCTTTGTGCTAAACATTTTATGAGTTGGTTGGATTTGGATTCCTAGCCCTTACAGTATCTTTAGACAAATCACTTCCCTTGTTTAGGTCTCATTTTCTTGATCTGTAAAATGTGGATAACAACACTGAACCTCAGTATTTGGTCCCATGATAACAATAACTGAACCTCAGAGCTGTTGAGAGGCTTAAGTGAGATAATGTGTGTAAAGCACTTAGCACATTGTCTTGGCATAGAGTAAGTACTTGGCTTGTTAGTAATATTTACTGGAAGCTGCCATAGTTTTTCAAGTAGGTAGTACAGTTAGGATCTGGGATTTTTAAAGCATCTTGGATTTGAAAGATAATGATATGCCACTTATCAGAAGGCTTCTGGAACAGCAGATTTTAAAAGGAAGGAAAAAATGGGGTTCTGGTTCAAGATGGCAATGTAGGCTAATCCTGAGCCAACCTCCTCCCAGACATGCTGAGTCTGTAACTACCTGTGTAACAGTTTCCTCTTGATAAAACCTAAGAGCTGGTTGAGCACTGTACATTAAGGAAACAAGAAAAACCATCTTGATATGGGGTCCTCACCCCTGGTATGGAGACCCAGATGCAAAGTGGAACTCAAAACCCAGAGCTTTTTCTGAGGAGCAAAGGGTTTTAACTACACATCAGGCATCCCAACTTTTTTAAAACTTGGACCTGAGAGATGAACCCCCAAAACATCTAGCTCTGAAACCCAGTTGGGCTCGTGTCCACAAGACTCACAAGACTAGTGATCTGAGACTTACCTGGCTCCGCAGGGCCCAACTCAAAGGCTCATTGCTAATATTTAAGAGTTGATCTAAGGGGTAGGCATCTAATTTAACACATACCTCCAAGAGCTTGTGGGAATTCCCTCCAGGGATGGAGGCCAGTGGGCACCATCTTCACGTTATCCCTTTGCTGAACTGCTGACGAACACCATTATCTCCTGGAAGGAGTGTTTACATGTCCCCTGATATTTGCAGCTGCTGCCCAAGGAACACCCCTTGATTACTGGGCTCTGAAGGTCAGGAGATCTTATGTTTGGTCCCATGAGATATAAGAGCTGTAGAGACAACACTTGGCATCCTCCAACACTGCACAGATAGCACCCACAAAGTGGGTGTGTGAAAGAGGCATGTGGGGCCGATATCTAGTGGCCCCTTGGAAATCCTCTCAGGGAAAAGAGGCTGTGGACACAATCATTGTGCTGTCTCTCTGCCACATTCCAGCTCACTGTTATCTCCCCAAAAGGAACTTACTTACATCCCTGATTGGGACCCTGGTTTTTACAGCTTCCATTGAGGGATATATTTGCATGGACTGGTTCTTGTGACCAGTGAGGGTTACAGTTGCAGGTTTCACTGAACTATCATCAACAGAGAGGGAAGTGTTAAAGAGGGTGTTTTCAGGAGAGCATAATCTGGTAGACACCATCTCTGTGCTCTCCTTGTGCCTCACTGCAGCTGTTATCACCTAATGAAGAACTTAACCTGGGGGCCAGCAGGACTTAATGCTTGCAGTCCTGCAGGACTATGTATTTGCAAACTTCAAAAGATTTTGCCAGGGGGGGAGACACAGTGGTAAAGTAGAAGGACTTAAGCTCACCTCTCACAAAAACACCAGACTCACAACTAACTGCTGAACAGCTGTCAACAACAAGAAGACATGAACCTACCAAAAAAGATGTTCTACACCTGAAGATAAAGGAGGAGCCACAAATGACAGTAGGAGGGGTGCTTATACTTATAATTAATCTCATACCTCCCAGGTGGGTGACCCACAGATTGAAAAATAATTATATCGCAGAGGTTTTCCCATAGGAGTGAGTTCTGAGCCCCACATGAGGCTCCCCAGCCTCCTTTTCCTAACGCTAGACAAGGAGCCCCAGAGTATTTGCCTATGAATGGAGGCGCAAACTGATACAAGAAAATAATCTAGTAAAGAGCTGGAGGACTTCCCTGGTGGTCCAGTGGTTTCAATTCTGAACTTCCACTGCAGGGGTCAGTGGGCTTGAGTGCAGCAGCTCCATAGGACTGGGGAAACAAACTCCACAGCTGCTGCCCAACGAGTAAGATATTAGAAATGCATTTGAAATTGAGGCTAACAACTTAATTGTGTGTGTGTGTGTGTGTATATATATATGGAGAGAGCACGCTATATAAAACCTCATGTTAATGGCAAACCGAAAATCTACAGTAGATACACACAAAAGAAAAAGGAATCCAAACACAACACTATAGATAGTCTTCAAATCACAAGAGAACAAAAGAAGAAGGCCTATGAACAAAAACAAATCCAAACCAATTAATCAAATGGCAGTATGAACATACATATCAGTAATTAAAGTGTAAATGGATTAAATGCTCCAACCAGAAAACACACAGACTGCTTGAATGGATACGAAAGAATAGAAGTTACTACAGGCCCCACAGAAATTCAAAGGCTCATGAGAGACTACTACAAGCAATTATATGCCAATGAAATGGATACTCTAGAAGAAATGGACAGATTTTTAGAAAGATATAAACTCCCAGGACTGAACAAGTAAGAAATAGAAAATATGAAAGACCAATCACAAGTACTGAAATTAAAGCTGAGTAAAAAAAACTCCCAACAAAAATCCACGACCAGATGGCTTGGCTTCATAGTTGAGTTCTATCAAATTTAGAAGAAGTTACCTGCCCGTCTGAAATGATTCCAAAAAACTGTAGAGGAAGGAACACTCCCAAATTCATTCTATGAGGCTGCCAATCACCCAATACAAAAATCAAAGATACCGCAAAAAATTAAATTACAGGCCAGTATCCCGATGAATATAGGCACAAAAATCTTTAACAAAATACTAGCAAACTGAACCTAACCGTATATTAAAAGGATCATACAGCACGATCAAGTGGGATTTATTCCAGGGATGCAAGGGTTTTTCAGTATTCACAAATCAATCAGTGTAATATGACACATCAACAAATTGAGAATAAAAACCATATGGTCATCTCAATAGATGCAGAAAAAGCTTTTGACAAAATTCAACACTCATTTATGATGAAGACTCTCCAGAAAGTGGGCATAGAGGGAACCTACGTCACCATATTAAAGGCCATATATGACAAAATCACAGCAGTGAAAAGCTGAAAGCATTTCCTCTAAGATCAGGAACAAGGCAAGGATGTCCACTCTTGCCACTTTATTCAACATAGATTTGAAGGTCCTAGCCTTGGCAATCAGAGAGTGAATCTAGATGCTTAACTGAGACCCCCTTCTCTCTGGGACACTGATAAGTCTTGGCACACCCTCAGTTACTGGGAGCTATTACAAATATAATAGGCTGCTTTGACGATCAGAAGATTTGAGAAACAATCAGGCCCTAGGGAAGGGTTGAATGACAAGGTTCATCTCCTACATGAGGCTATTCCTTCAAGACTGGGAGAGACAGTTGTTTCATCTAATGCATAGAAACCAACCCAGAGAAAAGCAGAATGAAGAACAGGCATGTGTTCCAAGTGAAAGAACAAGATAAAAGCCTCAGGGGAGAAAACCCTAATGAAACGGAGATAAGTAATTTGCCTAATGATGAGTTCAGAGTAATGGTCATAAAGATGCTCCCCAAACGCCACTTCAAGAGAGGTGGGAAATACTAGTCACAGAGCTGAGAAACACAGTAGCATAACTGAAAATACAGCAGAGTGGTTCAGTAGTAGACTAGGCGGAGCAAAGGAGCTTGAGGGAAAGGCAGTGGAACTTACCCAGTCAGGACAGAAACCAAAAAGGAAAAAAGTAAAGATAGCTTCAAAGACTTACGGGACGCATCAAGCAGACTGACATTCTTATTATAGGAGTCCAAGAAGAAAAGAGAGAAAAGGCTAGAAACTTACTTGATGAAATAATGGCTGAAAACTTCCCTATTCAAGGGAAGGAAATAGACATCCAGATGCAGAAAGCCCAGTGTTCCAGATGAGATGAGCCCAAAGAGACCCACATCAAAACACATTATAATGAAAAACACCAAAAGCTAAAGATAAGGGGAGAATCTTATAAGCAGCAAGAGAAAAACTTCTTATATACATGTGACCCCCGCATGAGACTATCAGCAGACTTTTCAGCAGAAACTTGGCAGATCAAAAAGCAGTGGCATAATATAGCGGAAGTGTGAAGAAAAAAAAGCTTGTAACAAAGAACTCTACCCAGCAGAGTTATTCGGAATTGCAGAGTTTTCCAGATTAGCAAGTCTAAATGAGTTCAAGCATTGCTACACTGGCTTTACAAGAAGTGTTAAAAGGACTTTAGGCTGAAAAGAAAGGGGGCTAATTAGTAACAAGAAAACTTAGGAAAGAGTAAGTTTCACTGAAAAAGCAAATACATAGTCAAGGTAGTGACTCATATATTTGGGCTCATCTCATCAACCCAGAGAAGGCAATGGCAGCCCACTCCAGTACTCTTGCCTGGAAAATCCCATGGACAGAGGAGCCTAGTAGGCTGCAGTCCATGGGGTTGCTAAGAGTCGGACACGACTGAGCGACTTCGCTTTCACTTTTCACTTACATGCATTGGAGAAGGAAATGGCAACCCACTCCAGTGTTCTTGCCTGGAGAATCCCAGGGACGGGGGAGCCTGCTAGGCTGCTGACTATGGGGTTGCACAGAGTCAGACACAACTGAAGCGACTTAGCAGCAGCAGTGGATCAACCACTAAAAAGGTTGAGGCAAAAGTAGTGAAAATAATTACAACTATATAATAGCTAAAGAACATATAAGACCAAAAGATGTAAAAGGTGCAGTCAAACTTAAGTTATCAACTGAAAATAGAATATATAATAAACCACATGGAAAGCACAATCCTATAGCAGATAAGCAGAAGATGAAGAGAAAGGAATCTAAGCATACCACTAAAGAAACTCAAATGCAAGTGGAAGAAAACAACAGAAGAAAGAATAGAGACTCAATAGATGCAGGAGAAGTATTTGACAAAATTCAGCTTCCATTTATGAGAAAGACTCTTAACAAAGTGGCTATAGCGAGAACTTACCTCAACATAATTAAGACCACAGCCAACATCATACCAAAAAAGGTGAAAGGTTTTCCTCTAAAATCAAAAACACAACAGCAATGCCCACTTTTGCCTCAGGTTAGTTTTGGAGATCCTAGCCAGAGAAATTAGTCAAGAAAAAGTATAACAAAAAGTATCTGAATTGTAAAGGAAGTAGTAAAACTGTCACTATTTGTAGAAGACATATTACTATATATAGGAACCCCTACAGACTCAAAAAAACTGAGATCTAATACACAAATTCAGTTAAGTTACAGGATACAAGGTCAAAAACCTGTTGCATTTTTATACACTAACAATCAGAAATTAAGAAAACAATCCCGTTTACAACTGCATCAGAAAAAATACCTACCGAGGTATTTTACCGAGGAGATGAAAGGCCTGTACACTAAAGACCATAAGACAGAATCATTTTTTAATGACAGTGAGCACACAAAGAAATGGAAAGATATTTCATGCTCATATACTAGAAGAATCTTATAAAGATGTCTGAATTACCCAAAGCAAACTATAGATTCAGTGTAATCCCTACTAACAGTCCAATAGCACTTTTCACAGAAATAGAACAGTCCTAAAATTTCTTTGGAATCACAAAAGGCATCAAATAGCCAAAGCAGTCTGGAGAAAGAATAATAAAGCTGGAGGCATCACACTCCCTGATTTCAAATTATATTACAAAACATGAAAACAGACACCTAGATCAATGGAACAGAATAGCCCAGAAATTAACCCACACATATACGGTCAATTAATTTTTGAAAAGAGCCAAGAATATACAATGGGGATAGGACAGCCTCTTCAATAAAGTGGTGTTGGGAAGACCGATTAGCCACATTCAAAAGAATGAAACTGGACCACTATCTTACACCATACACAAAGCTTAATTCAAAATGGATTAAAGCCATGAGTGTAAAAGCTGAAACCATAAAGTTACTAGAATAAAACATATGTGGTAATCATTGCTACATCAGTCTTCTCAATGATTTTTTAAAAATCTGACTCCAAAACAACAAAAGCAGAAATGAACAAGTGGGACTTCATCAAACTTGAAAGCTTGCACACAGCAAAGGAAACCAGCAAAATAAAAAGGCAACTTATTGAATGATTGTTTCCCTGGTGGTTCAGATGGTAAAGAGTTTGCCTGCAGTGCAAGAGACCTAGGTTTGATCCCCAGGTTGGGAAGATCCTCTGGAGAAGGAAATGGCAATCCATTCCATATTCTTGCCTAGAGAATCCCTTGGACAGAATAGCCTGGCAGGCTATAGCCCTTGCGGTCACAAAGAGTTGGATACGACTGAGCAACTTTCAAGTAACTTTCACTTACTGAATGATAGAACATATGTCCAGATCATATGTCTGATAAGGGGTTAGTGTACAAATGTAAAGAACTCATACAGCACAATAAGAACAACAGAACAATCAGATTTAAAAATTGGCAAAGGGGACTTCCCCGGTGGTCCAGTGGCCAAGACTGCATGCTCCCAAAGCAGGGGGCCCAGGTTTGATCCCTGGTCAGGGAACTAGATCCCACATGTCCAACTAAAGATCCCACATGCACCAACCAAGACCCAGTACAGCCAAATAAATAAAAATAAATAATAGGTAAATATTTTTTAAATTGGCAAAGGATCTGAATAGACAGTTTTCAAAAAGAATACAAATGGCCAAAAAATGCATGAAAAGATGCTCAGCATCACTAATCATCAGGAAAATGCAAAACAAAACCACAATGAGATACCACCTCCCACTTGTTAGAATGACTACTATCAAAGCTTTTTCTCTATGATCAGAGACAAAACAAGGATGCCCAATATCACAAGAAATAACAAGTGTTGGGGAGGATGTGGAGAAAAGGGAACTCTTGTGCACTGTATATGAGAATGTAAATTGGTGCAGCGTCTATGGAAAACAATATGGAGGTTCCTCAAAAAATTAAAAACAGAAAGACCGTATGATCCAGCAGCTCCACTTCTGAGTATTTATCCAAATAAAACAAAAACCCTAACTCGAAGAAACATCTGCACCCACATGTTCACAGCAATATTTACCACAGCCAAGATACGGAAACAAGCTAAGTGCCTGTTGATGGGTGAGCAGACGGAGAAGATGCAGTATACACACAGTGGAGTATCACTCAGCTGTTACAGAAGAAACCTTAGGAGTTGTGACAGTATGGATGGATACCCTTGAGGGTACTGTGCTAAGTGAAACAAGTCAGAGAGAGACAAATGCTGTGTATGATCCTTTATATATGCAAGCTAAAAACCAAAAGAACAAGCTCATAGACAAAGCAGGTTGGTTGCTCCCAGAATTGTAGGGTGGGATGGATGGAATGGATGAAGGGAGCCAAAGGGTAGAGACTTAAGTTACAGAGTGAGTCATGCTGATGTAATGTACAGCATGCCAAATTTGTTGCTGCTTGAAAGTTGTAAATCTTAAAAGTTATTATCACAAGAAAAAAAAAATTCTGTGGTTATATAAGGTAACAGGTGTTAACTAGACTTACTGCGATGATGTATCCAAATACTGTTTCCAAATACATTCATAAGGTATATAATGTATACATTCATAATGCATCCAAATACTGAATCATGATGTACACCTGAAACTAACGTCATGTGTCAGTTACACTTCAGTAAAAAAAAAAAAAAAAATTCTTAAAAAAAGCCAGAGTTAAGAATTAGGATCTGTACATAATCTAAGCATTTGGTAGAGTTGCAGGGAAAGCTTCACGCACATGATGATGGTCAGGGCAGATGCCTTATGAGGACTTTTCCAACAGCATGGCACAGTGATTCTAAAATGTATACTAAATAGTTTTAAAAAATAAATAGTCTTCAATTGTGAGGTAATTTTTATTGCATTATATTTAGCATTGAACCTTTCAGGGCTAAATTTTTTTTTTTAATATTGTTAAAGTGTAAATGCTCTAAAATTAGACATCAAAAAGGAATTGGTGAGCGTCTGTTTCCACTGTGGAGGTCTCTGGCCAGTTTAAGAGTCTCTTCACCTGCCTTTCTTTATTCAGTTGCTGTGTAGAAGGAGCATGGTGAACAAGAGCATATTCTTTTTAAATCAGGTTAGATAATTCTCAGAAAGGTGACGTTTCAGGTTTTTTTCATTTTCTGTATTAAACAGACTTCTGTGTGTTTGTAGGTGATAATCTTGGCCAGCAGTACCACAGCCCACAAGAAGTCATCGGCAAACGGGGCTCTGATATCATCATTGTGGGCCGAGGCATAATAGCATCAGCTAATCATCTGGAAGCAGCCGAGATGTACAGAAAAGCTGCTTGGGAAGCTTACTTGAGTAGACTTGCTGTTTGAGCCCCTTGGATATGCTTTTGGGGTGGCCCTGAAGATAGACACATGGACTCCTGAGATGCGACTGGCTTGAAACAATAAGCAGCCTTTAATCCTGCTTGGATTTTCCATGGGTCCTGTGTGGAACTGGAGTTACCATGGTCTACAAGAAATATTTAGTGACTTATGATCTCTGCACTGTCACTATAATCAGTTCAAGATTTCTTTTAGTGAGACTGATGTTAGTTAGGCAATCAAACCCTATTCTGTTAGAATGTTGCATTTGAGGACTGTGCCCCCCCCCCCGCCCCCACCATCTCCAGATCAGACTTTTTGATTCTTTTAACTGCCATAAGACAGAAATTTTATGTCATGAAGAGCCTAAAACCAGTACAACATTTCTGTGTGCTTTATTCTGTGTCTAATGTGGTACCCTAAAATATGGAAATTTTAGCCATTCTGCCTAAAAAGTAATAGTCCAGGTGTCTAAATGGTGCTGGCTCCCAGCACTGCTACCGCTCACGCGCTGGAGAGGGCCTGCTGGGGAAGCAGGAGATGAGCCCCTGAAGCCAGTATCTGGCTTTCATTTCAGCCTGGAGAGGGCTTCTCTATTACAGATGGAGCAGCTGCTCTTTATTTTAAAAGACAAGAGTGTCAAGAGGGCTGAGGTTTCACTTGGAAGTTTATCAGAAGATCCCACGTGATTGTCCCAAAGGGCATTGCTAGAGAGGGATGTCAGCCTTCAAATACAGAAGTAGAAAGGAGCCCAGCAAGAGTTGAAGTTGGTAGTGACAACCACCTTGGGTTTCCACAGTGGTGGGGCCGGGCACATCCACCCTTCCTCACACATGCGGCAGTTAGGCAGCCCTCTTATTCTGGCCACAACTGCACTTTTTCCTAGAAATTCTCAGTTTCTGGATGATCCCTGTTCTCCAAAGAAATCGGTCTGTTCAGGAAGCATCTTAGAGGGGAGTGAAGGATGTGGGCTCAGATGATCATTTTGAAATGGCCCCATTACACATTTAAGGCTTATCTTAGAGTCTACACTTAATCGCCTCTGCCCTAAAGTCCAGTTCAGCTTCGGGTCCCAGTGCTGCAGCTCCAGAGAAGTCCCCTCTGGGAAAGGGAAATGATCACAGAATAAGGTTGGAAGGAAATGGAAGAGGTGTGACCTCAGGGCTACTCTGGAGGAGCTGAAAGTTAGGAATTGTCTTCAAAGTCTTGGTGACCTCGAGGGTGAGACCTTTGCAGTAATGTGCTGAGATTCTTGCACTTCCGCATGCATCAGAATCAGGTAGAATCTCATTCAGTCAGCTGCTGGCCCAGCTCCAGTGTTTCTGACTCTGGGTAGTTCTAGGACAGGACATGAAAGTGCACCTCTAACAAGTTCTCAGGCAATGCTAATGCTGGTGCAGGGACCACACTTAGAGCATCACCGCCCTGGTTCGTCACATTTTTCTTCTGCAATATGACGGTCTTGGGGTCTCCACCTCCTGCTGAGAAACCCACTCCTGCCGTAAGCAGTTCTGGTACTGAAGTTCACTCAGGCCCCTTCTCAGGGGTAATGAAGGGAATTCAGGAGCATAAAGAACCACCTGGGCCCCACCATCAGAGACTGTTTAGCAGACAGGAGGTGAGGCCTGGAAATCAGCATTTGTAACAGGCACTTCAGGTGATTTTGATGTTTCTCAAGACTAAGCCCAGCGCAGGCATTCTAGAACCATAAACCTTTGAAGCACAAATTGACTAAGACAAAACAAAGAAGAATTTGGCTGTCCAGGACCTGTGAGGGGGCTCTGCAGCCCAGAAGTATTTTTGAGGCATTTTTGGTAGTTCAGCCCTTTTGTGGTCAGGGAGTATTGAGAACACCTGGCAGTAGTGAAGAATGTGGGGACAGTCCTCACAGGGCGCCCAGGACAACATCTGCGAGTAATGGGAGTGGGCGGTATGAGCACTGGCCTCTTCCTCCACGCCAGGTGATCAGTACAGCCAAGGGCAGCAGATGTGTGGGCCGCAGGAGCCTCAGAACCCTGGTCCTCTCCTCAGGTTAGAGCTACAGGCGTACAGACACTGTTCACAACCCGCTTGTGAGCAACACAGGCCCAGGGCTCAGACCCAGCTCACTCTCACCCATGCTGCTGTGGACCGTCACCAGTCTCTGGAAAGCGGGCACCGAAGGGTGTGGATAGTAGCCTGAGGACACAGAGCTCGCACCGCCTTCTTCTGAACCTAATGCTGCTGGGTTCATGCAGGCAAGGCCCAGAAGCACCACCGCAGTCTGCCAGGATTGCGAGAGAGGAGGACAGGTACGGGGCACTGTCTGCTTTGAGGTGGGTGGACACAGCACGAGTGGGGAGGCTCAGGGCTAGGGTGCATGCTCGTGTGCGCGTGCGTCAGAGCACCAACTGGATGGCCCTTGCTTGGGAGGAGCTGAGGTTTCCGACAGCCCGTTCTGGTCACCGCAGTGCTGGCCCGTAGATGCAGTCTGTGGGCCTCCTACCAACGATAGGTCTGCGGCTACATGAGGGTCCAGCGCTGGCTGGGGGTGGGGGTGGTGAAAGGGGACGAAAGAAAGTACCTGAGGAAACCCAGCAACCCGGGGAGGAAAGCAAAGAGAACCACCTGTGATAGGTGTGAGCTCTAAGCACAGGGATTTCACCTTCTCAGTGCAGTAACTGGAGCAGGCCCAGCAAGTGCTGCTGAATGCAAGTGAGCATAGGGCCTTCTGGGGAAGGGGGGCTGCCACAGGAAGCAGACCCGCTGCAGGATGACAAGAGGAGGATGACAGTGTGTGCTGGGGGGCCCCGGCGCAGGGTGGGGGGCGCTGAAATGAAGATTCTGCCTTGATTTGAATGGGAAAATTAGGTGGAAAAGTTTCAAGATGGTATAATATTGAGAACTACATCTGTGGGCAGGAAGGTCAAGTGGAAGACATCCCAAAATTCAAAACAAAGGGACAAAGAAATGGAAATAATGAGGGAGTAGATGAGAGGCTTAGAGAACAGATTCATGAATATAAAGAAGAAAAGACACTGTAAGGACAGGAAGTAATTATAATTAAGGAAAGTTTCCCCAGTTACGAAAATGCTTGCGTCGGCAGAAGCAAAGGGCCCACTAAGTTCTAGGCGGGTGTTATGGACAAAGGTACACACCTGGGCACATCCTGTCAATATGACTGAATTCAAGGATGGAAAATTTTATAAGCATCTAGAGGAATAATCCCTTGCAAAGGGAGGGCATCAACTGGGCTTGAGAAAGGCCCATCACAACCAGGAATCCTGAGCCCAGCCACATGATCCATCCAGTGTGGCAGCCTGGCTGTGAGCATTCATGGTGCACCTCAGTGCTCTGATTCATGAAAAGGCTCACTGGGGAGGCTGGGAGTGCAAAGGTGGGCGGGGGTTGGGCCGGGCAGGGGAAGAATCTGGCAATACTGGGACCAGTCACCCACTGATGCAGTGACTATATATATCCCAGAATTTTAGGAAACTTGAGATTGAAAGCTCTCTAGAGGTCACTAATTTGATCACCCCATTTCACAGATAAAATTGAAGCCCACTGGAAAATAATTGGGCTTCCCTGGTGACTCAGAAGGTAAAGAATCCACCTGCAATGCAGGAGACCTGGGTTCAATCCCTAGGTTGGGAAGCTCCCCTGGAGAAGGAACGGCTATCCACTCCAAGGTTACAGAAAAGCCAGTTACAGGCAGAGTAAGAATTAGAATCCCTGTCCTTACCCTCCAGTTTGGTAATTTTGTTCTCACACTTTCTGTAAAGTAGATATATTCAACTTTCCTCCCTTTTCTGTCAACATGCAGATACAGCCTATCAGATTCTTCCATCATTTAACCTGGGCTTCCCTTGTGGCTCAGATGGTAAAGAATCCACCTGCAATGTGGGAGACCTGGGTTCAATCCCTGGGTTGGGAAGATTCCCCTGGAGAAGGGGAAGGCTACCCACTCCAAGGTTACAGAAGAGCCAATTATAGGCAGAGTAAGAATTAGAATCCCTGTCCTTACCTTCCAGTTTGGTAATTTTGAAGGGGAAGGCTACCCACTCCAGCATTCTGGCCTGGAGAATCTGTGGACTGTATAGTCCATGGGGTCGAAAAGAGTCAATTTATTGAACACGGAGTGAACCCGATATACATCATCCCAGTCATTAGGGAACTTACTAAAGGTTCAAAGCTACTTCCATACCATCCTGAGACACAGCTAGTCTTTGCTTCCACTGCGACGGGCTGAGACCTGGGACCCTTTGCTGCAGTGCTACAGTAGCAGCACCCAGACACCTCTCTCCTCAAACAACAAAGTACAAAGAAACTGTATGGGGCTGAGCGCATGTGCAGCTGGGGCAAATTCTGGACAAAAGATACAAAGGGACCAAAAAGCCCACCTGCCACTTTTGAAAAGCCTGGAGCAAAAAAGCAGGGGGTCAGGAGCAAAAGCAGGAAGCTGCGCATGGCCCCTGCACACAACACCACCTAAGGGGTGGGCAAACCAGCCCTCCAGCCCAACCCCTGGACACACGCCTACCTTCATCCCATATAAGGAACAAGCTCACCCCCATCCCCACTCCACCCAGAAGCAAGCAAGCAAGAGAACCTGCTGATTGTTCTCCCTTGCCCCTGCTGCAGCAGGGACCTCAATAAAGCCTTGCCTGAATTTCTCGTCTGGCCTCTGACTAATTTCTATGGATTCAGGTCAAGAACCCTAGCTGATAACTTATTTTGTGGTGCCCAACGTGGGGCTTGTCCCCTTCTGGGGAGAGGACCCAGGCACCTCTGGGAACACTGAACGCAGCTTCTCCAAGGGTGACAAGTGGCCAACTGAACCTCCTCTTTCAGTGTCACCGTGTTCGGTAAGTCTGGCCTCCTGCCCTCATCCAGGCAACACTTGCCCCCGCCCTTTGCCCTTTATCCCTCTCCTGAAATCGCTACTTCTGTGTCCTCCCATCGCTACTTCTGTGTCCTCCCTCTGTCCCGTGCTTCTGAGGCCGTCGGCAGCTGCAGCATCGCTCCTCTCAGCTTCTGTCTCTCTCTGCAGTAATGGCCCCCTTGATGGTGACAAGCAGAGGTGGGAGAGGCTCGCCTCACACCGGGTAGACCTTGGTCCAGCGGGCTCTCCCTGACCAAAGATTTATGAGAGTGATAGAGGTGTAAACCTCATATCGTGTAGTGGCTCGAAGTCCGATTCTCCCCTCTATGTTCCTGCCACCAAGAAAAGTCTGCTGGGAACAGAATGAAGCAGCAGATTTGCATATACTGGTGTAATTGTGGATGAGAGTCCCACGTATTGGATTTGGTGAACTGTACAGGAATGATTATGTCTTGGAAACACCCATGTAAAAATCCAAATTTTGATAAATTTAAAAATAAATGACAGGAATTCACTGAATATCCAGATCATTTCAAATAAGATAAAATATTGGAACATTAACTGCTAAGCAGGTCTATTCTAAATTTACCTACTTTGTCTTCCTGTGAGAGAAACTAACGCTGGAGCCACCTTGAGGCGTATGCTAATATAGAGGACAATTCATGGTTGCTTTAGGAAAGTAGGATGTGTGTTTTCAGAAGGTATGAGGAATGCAAATACATTTTGTTGAAAGAGAAAAGGGTGATTTTGTCCCAGTGCTGGCTATTCTGAATGGAGAAAGAATAAGGGACAAAGTATGGCTATAGAAAGTTGCGGATTTGCGGAAGAGGAACATTGAGAAAAGAATTTTGTATGTGGTCAGAATTTTCAAAGGTTGGATTAAATTTAATTAGGTAAATGGATTTTATTATGAGTAGGCTGACGCAAGACTGGATTTGGTTTCTCTCATAAGAGAACAGCGCTGTCTGGAATGCTGCTTTTGATAACAGATTGTTGGCGTTCTTGTGCCTTTAAGTGATCTATATTTACTTTTGTTTTTTCCCCCACCTTAGCTCAGTGAATAAGTATTGTTTCACAGAAACCTAATTCCTACCTGACCAGGTGTTTTGAAACTTTTAAAAAATTTTGACAGACTTCCCAAATATCACATTCTAACTGAAGGCCTTCCCTGGTGGTCCAGTGGCTAAGATTCTGCACTCCCAATGCCGGGACCCAGTTTCAACCTCTGGTCAGGAAACTGGCCAATCTGGTCAGCCTCAACTAAAGCTCTTGCATGTGGCAATGAAGACTGAAGATCCCGTGTGCTGCAACTAAGAACCGGCACAGCCAAATAGTTACTATTTTAAAAAATAATAAAAAATGAAACCACTGTGTGGAATTAAAAAAAAAAAATCTAATTGAAATTCTCTTGACTTGCAGTTAACTTTGGGGTGCTTCAAGTAGCCCCTAGAACATCCCAAAGAGAGATCTTAAACTTAACTGGGTTCATCTGTAAGGAGAGGTTTGCAAGGTTCTCAGAGAACCCTGACAAGTTTAGGGATGAATTTGTCAGGCTGGGGTTGGCATTCTCTCTCACCTGGCAGGACATCATGGTTATTCTGGCCCATTTTTGCACCAGGGATGAAAAGGAGAGTATACTCACAAAGGCCAGGGAACAGATGGCCTCCTGGCCACCAGTCCACACCACCCACCCAACTCATCAGGCAGGTGGGGACGCAATCCCAGAACATGACTCACACTGGGACCAGAGGACTGTGTGAGGCCAGGCTAGGGTGAGACATTGCTTGTCTATCAGAAAGAATGAAAAGGCACATGGCGAAGCCTGTAAACTATGATGAGGTCTGAGAGGTTACACGGGAAGAAGGTGAAAGCCTGCAGTCTTCCTCAGCTGGGCGAAAGAGGCATTCAGGACAGACACCAATACAGACCCCGAGTCTGCCAAAGGGAGGACACTACTGGCCATACATTTACCACCGAGCTACTCCAGGTATCCGGAGAAAATTACAGAAGCTTGAGGGGCCTCAATGGGACCGCAAACCCCACTGTCAGCCTTGGTAGAGGAGGCCTTCAAAGTCTGCAACAACCAAGACTTAGTGGACAATAAGGGTAAGAGGCTAATGAAACAGTTTCTGGCTGCTCTGATTCACCCACCACCTCGAGAGCACCCTGGGGTGCTGAGTAAGCTGGACAGACCACCAAGGAGCCGCCTGGGCCCAAACCATTGTGCATCTTTGTCAGAAAGGGGGCCACTGGAAGGGGAATGGCCTGAGCGCCCTCCTGCGGGATGCCTGAGGGGCATCCTGACTGGCCCCAATTCTTTGTGAATCTCTTGGATGAGAGATTCTCGAATACCAGCTGATAGGGCCCAAGTGGCGGCAGCTCCAGATTCCACTCGATCCATCCTCATTATCCCAGGGGAGTTTCAGGTCACCCTCGATGCTGCAGGCAGAAGAACTGAATTTTCTATAGACGCTGGAGGTGCCTGCTCTCTTCTGACTTGACCAGCCAGCCCCCTCGCCATCCATGGACTCTACTGTGGCAGGAGTTGACGAGCAGCCAAAGGGAAGGTGATTTACATCTCCTCTTCCTTGCCTGAGGAGTTGGGTCCATTATTACTCATGACTTTTTGTATATGCCGGAATGCCCTGTCCCCCTCCTCGGGAGAGGTCTGCTAGATAAGTTAGGAACTAGTATATTCTTAGGGCAGGGTGAAGTCCATTATTACTCATGACTTTTTGTTTATGCTGGAATGCCCTGTCCCCCTCCTCGGGAGAGGTCTGCTAGATAAGTTGCTGCTGCTGCTAAGTCGCTTCAGTCGTGTCCGACTCTGTGCAACCCCATAGACGGCAGCCCACCAGGCTCCCCCGTCCCTGGGATGCTCCAGGCAAGAACACTGGAACGGGTTGCCATTTCCAGGAACTAGTATATTCTTAGGGCAGGGTAAAGTCCAAGGAGGTAAAGCATCTGAACTGAGAACGCATCTATTAGTAACCCCAGATGACCTACCTATTGGGCATCAAAATCTTCCCCAAGAAATCAGAGAACAAGTAGACCCTGCAGTCTGGGATACTTTGGTGCCAGGAAGGGCAAGATAAGACCCTCTAATAAAAATAAGGTTAGGGCCTCGGGAAAAATACCCCTGAAACAGAAAATACCCTTTAAAAGCCTGAGGCCCTGAGGGGAGTCCAACTGCCATTCAGCAAATTCCTAAAACACATACTCATTACATCCTGCCCTTGTAAACACCTCAATCCTCCCTGTTTACAAGTCTAATAGGAGTATCAGTTTGTGCAAGACTTAAAGCAGTGAATGAGCCAGTCATCCCTATTCACCCACAGGTGCCAAACCCGTTCACCCTCCTCATCTAAATGCCAGGGAGCACTCAGTATTTCTGTTTTGGTCCTCAAAGATGCATTTTTCTGTATTCCCCTGCATCCAGACTCTCAATGCCTTTTTGCCTTTGAATGGAGGGACCCTGATACCCTGGAGGCTATCCAATATACTGGACAGTGATTCCAGAGGGTTTTCAAGACAGTTCCCATGTTTCTGGAAATGCATTAGCAAGGGAACTCTGCTACAGTCTATTGAGATTTACTGATACGTAGTGAGACCAAACAAGATTTAGGTCAAAATACTCTTCGGGTCCTAAATTTTCTGGTAAAAAAGGGAATATAAAGTCTCTCAAACCAAGGCTCAGATTTCACAGCAGGGGGTTCAACATTTAGGATTTGTTTTGATCCCAGAAGCATGAGCCATTGATCAAAAAACAGCATTAGTGCATTACCATCTCCAACCACAAAGAGGCATCTCCGAGGCTTTCTTGGGAAAGCTGGCTGTTTTATCTGGATTCTAAATTATGGTCTTTGAGCAAAACCTGTATGAGGCTTTAAAAGGAGGAGAAATGAACAACTGTGATGAAATGAAGATCGCCAGCGGGCCTTTGAGACTCAAGACCGAGCTGCGTAGAGCACCAGCACTGGGGCTTCCAAATCTGGACAAGCCCTTGACGCGACACATTCACAAGAGGACAGGGAGAGCGCTAGGAGTCCCGGCCCCGAAGCTGGGACCAGACAGTGGCCCCTGCCCTACTTTCCCAAACAACTGGACTCAGTGGCCCTGCGCAGGCCAGGCTACTTGTGTGTAGTAGCAGCCACGACCCTGTTGGTTAACGAGGCTTCCACACTCACCCTGGGACAACACTCAGATGTGCTAACCCCTAATCAGGTGCAATCTGGGCTGGAAGTCAAAGGACCTCATCGGTTGACTGGAAGAAGGTTAATAAGGTATCAGGCCTTCCTGATGGACACCCCCAACATTACCTTGAAAGTGTGCAAGATCCTGACCCAGCAACTCTGCTCCCAGCAGTCAACAGAGGAGACTTGTATGGAGGCCCTCGAACAAACTTCCTCCAGCAGGTCTGATCTTCTAGATGAGCCTCTTGACAGCCTTGAGGTCAAATCATTTAATGATGGGCGCAGTTTTGTAGAAATGGGAACCCAAAAGGCAAGAGTATGCCATAGTTAGCCTAGATGAAGTCATAGACGCCAAAGGCCTGCCAACCTAGACATCAGCCCAGAAGGCTGAACTAATTGTACTAATAGGAACTTTGCCATTAGGGAAATATAAGAAATTAAATATTTTTACTGACTCTGAATGTGACTCTAAATATTTTACTGACTCTAAATATTTTTACTGACTATCACGTGTTACAAATTCATGCTGCCATTTGGAAATAAAGAGGAATGTTAACTGCTAGAAAGTCCCCCATGAAACACAAAGATTTGGATCTGGCTGTTTTAGAAAGAATGTAGCTTCTGTAACCCTACAGTGGGATGTATCAGAGGGATGGCTCTTTTGTGAGCCAAGGGAATCGCAAAGGTGATCAAACTGCAAAACAGGCCATTTGCAGGAACCTGAACAAGTTATAGCTCTAGTGATTGGTCCCCCTGAACTCCCTGGCCTTCCCTAGTATTTCCCACAGGAAAAAGAAAATGGTAAAAATGGGGTTATGAGAAGAGAAGCACAGGTTGGTATAAAAAGAAGGATAAGGTTCTAATCCCTGAAACTCAACAATGGAAATTCACTAAGAGCTTACACGATGCCAGCCACTATGGGAGGGACGCACTATGGAACTTGATGCAAAAAGCTTAAGGGAAGAGAAGGGAAGGGGCTTAAAAGAACAGTAAAAACAAGTAATGCTTCCTATGATTTATGTGCCTGTGATAACCCACAGACCTATCCAATCTGCTCTTTGTAAGTCAGGGCAATTCAATGCCTAAGGGACATATCTGGGGGAAGACTGGCAGTTAGATTTCATTCACAGGCCCCCCACAACCCGTATACAGATATCTTCTGGTGTTTGTTGATACTTTCAGAGAATAGGTTGAAGCTTTCCCCACCTCCCTTGAAAAGGCTATGAAAGTCAGTAAGTCCCTTTAAAAAAATCATTCATTTCCTTTTGGCTGGGCTGGGTCTTCGTTGCTGCGTGGACTGTAGTTGTGGGGAGCAAGGGCTACTCTAATGGTGGCGGGCAGCCTTCTCATTGTGGCAGCTTTTCTCGTGGCGGAGCACAGGCTCCGGGCACAGAGGCTTCCGCAGCTGTGGCTCCGGAGCTCTAGAGCACAGGCTCAATAGTTGTGGTGCACGGGCTTAGTTTCTCCAAGCCACGTGGGATCTTCCCAGATCAGGAATTGAAGCTGTGTCTCCGCATTGGCAGGTGGATTCTTTACCGCTGAACCACCAGGAAAGCCCTGGCAAGTCCCTTTTAAAAGATAATAATTCCTCAGTTTGGACTTCCAAAGCCCCTCCAGAGTGACAGTGGGTCTTCTCTTACGGCAAAAATCACACAGGGGCTCACGACGGTCCTAGGGATAGACTGTGAGCCACAAACCTCTTGACATCTCTAGTCCTCAGGGAAAATAGAGAAAATGAACCGTACTTTAAAGAAAACCTTAGCAAACCTCTGCCAAGAAACTCGAACCCTGGACCAACTTGCTTCCTATTGCACTCCTCAGGATCCATGTCACCCCAGGAGTGGTCTGAGACCTTGTCTTACTACTGCCATTCTACTGGATGAGGACGTGAATCAGGGCCTGAGATATATTATTAATCTAGGACAAGTTCAGAAGGCAGTCTAGGGCTATGCCCACAAAACACTTCCAGCTCCCGCTAAACTACAGAGGAGTTGTTTCTGCACAAATAAACCCAGGGACCAAGTTCTTTAAACCCAGAAAGAGGGGTCTCCTGAAGATTAGCTATTGCCAAAGTGGAAGGGTCTCTATAAAGTACTTTGAACCACCCCCACTGCTGTCAAACTGCAAGGGATACAGCCCATCAGACCCCCCCACATCCATGGGGTTCTCTAGGCAAGAATACTGGAGTGGGTTGCCATGCCCTTCTCCGCAAGGGATGTCTAGCTGTGCACATTTGTCCAGACTAAAGCTTTTACATCCAGAAACCCCTTGAATCACAACAGAAGAACAGTATACCTGTGAGCCAGTGAAAGGCCTGAGACACCTATTCAAAAGGCAGGCACCAACAACAGATAAGTAAAATGAGGTAGCGGGCTGGCTCCTAGTTGAAGCCTTAATGGGACCTGGGACCTCTCTTGTTCCCTTGGATGATGTGGTTCTTGACAATCATCCTGCCCTTGACTGCCTTCTGGCAGAACAAAGCAGAGTTTGCACAATAACTAATACTTCCTGCTGCATTTGGATCAATGGGACAGGACAGATGAAAGTTAATGTTAAGGGAATATATGCTCAGACAGACTGGCTTCATAATTTTGGCAGACAATTTTATTAATAGCTTTGTCTGATCAACAGCTAAGGAAGTCCAAAATTCACCTGGCTCCTTTCCTTTCTAGGCTCTTTAACGGCTATTGTTGCTCTTTTTAGCCCTTGTTTAACCTTTTGGTTAAGTTTGCATCTTTCAGGTTCCAGTAGTTTGAAGTAAGGATCATGATGGCTCAAGGAATTCAGTCCATTACAGAAGAAAACGATTCAGTTCCCTAGAGGTCCCTGGAACAGTTAAGTGAGGGACTTCTACACCTCTAGGGCAAGCTAGGGACTGCAGCCTCTGTCCAGCAGGAAGAAGTTTCAGGAGAGACCTTCAGCTCCTTAGCCCTTAAGAATAAGCGTGTGGAGTCTCTCAGGCAGGAATGAGACAGACCTGGGACCCTTTGCTGCAGGGCTGCAATGCTTGCACCCGGACACACTTCTCCCTGAGCAACAAAATACAAAGAAACCATACGGGACTAAAAATAACTGCATGCATGGTGCTTCCCTGGTGGCTCAGACAGTAAAGAATCCGCCTGCAACGTGGGAGACCTGGATTCAGTCTCTGGGTGGGGAAGATTCCCTGGAGAAGGGCATGGCAACCCAGTCCAGTATTCTTGCCTGGAGAATCCCCATGGACAGAGGAGCCTGGTGGGCTACAGTCCATGGGGTTGCAAAGAGTCAGACATGACTGAACGAGTAAGCATAACAAACGTGTAGCTGGGGCAAAATTATGGACAAAAGATACAAAGAGACTCCAAAAAACCAACTTCCACTTTTGAAGAGCCTGGAGCAAAAGCAGGAGCTCAAAAGCAGGGTACTGTGCATGCCCCGCTGCACATACCACCACAAAGGGGTGGGCTTTTTTGGAACTGAAATGAAAACTGATGGCCTTTTCCAGTCCTATAAAACCATTGCTGAGTTTTCCACATTTGCTGGCATATTGAGTGCAGCACTTTAACAGCATCATCTTTTAAGATTTTAAATAGCTCAGCTGGAATCCCACCACCTCCACTAGCTTTGTTCATAGTAATGCTTCCTAAGGCCCACTTGGCTTCACACACCAGGATGTCTGGCTCTAGGTGAGTAACTACACCATTGTGGTTATCTGGGTCATTAATATATTTTTTGGTACAGTTTTTCTATGTATTCTTAAAAGATGCTTCCTCTTTGGAAGAAAAGCTATGACAAACCTAGACATTATATTAAAAAGTAGGGACATCACTTTGCCAACAAAGGTCCATCTAGTCAAAGGTATGGTTTTTCCAGTAGTCATATGTGGGTGTGAGAGTTGTACCATAAAGAAGGTGAACACCAAAGAATTGATGCTTTTGAAATGTGGTGCTGGAGAAGACTCTTGAAAGTCCCTTGGACAGCAAGGAGATCAAACCAATCAATCCTAAAGGAAATCAACCCTGAATATTCACTGAAGGACTGATGCTGAAGCTCTAATACTTTGGTCACCTGATGCAAAGAGCCGACTCATTGGAAAAGACTTTGATGCTAGGAAAGATCAAAGGCGGGAGGAAAAGGGGGTGGCAGAGGATAAGATGATTGGATGGCATCACTGACTCAATGGACATGAGTTTGAGTAAACTCTGGGAGATGGTGAAGGATAGGGAAGCCTGGTGTGCTGCAGTCCATGGAGTCACAAAAAGTCGCACACAACTGAGTGTCTGAACAACAGCAGCTCTCTGACTCAACCCCCTGGACACACCCCTACCTTCATCCCATATAAGGAACAAGCTCGCTCCCCACTTGTTTGTTCTTGCTCCCCTCCGCTACAGCAGAGGCCCCCAATAAAGCCTTGCCTGAATTTCATGTCTCGCCTCTAATCACCTTCTATTGATTAAGGAGGCCAAACAACCCTGGTCAGTAACACCATCAGTCACAACTCAGAGACGCATGCTTCACTGCTACCAAGATTCAACAGTAAGTGCCAAGACAAGGGGCAGTGCTACTGATATCCCCATCCTTCCTTCCTCCCTCCCTGAATCCACACACTTTCCCTTATGACTCATCGGTTCCTCCCATTTGAGGTGGAGAGTGTTTCCACTCCCCACTGGTGGGCTCAGCTGTGTAACCCACTGGAATGGAATGTGGGGGAAGGGGGCAGGGTCCCAATTCTGAGCCAAGACTCGCATTTCCTTCGCTCACCCCTTCACGTCTGCCACCACATGAGAACATGCCCTGAGTAGCCCACACATGCCAGGAGAATAAAAACGGAGCAGAGCCCAAACCAGCCTCCCACAGCCTGATGCGCAGGGGCCTCACGTGGTCCGCAAGC
>SJYT01043441.1:0-26033 GCA_006410635.1 Cephalophus harveyi
TCCCTGGGGGGTGCCCCGTCCCTGGGGGGATGCCCTCTCCCTGGGGGGTGCCCCGTCCCTGGGGGGTGCCCCGTCCCTGGGGGGTGCCCTCTCCCTGGGGGGTGCCCCATCCCTGGGGGGTGCCCTCTCCCGGGGGTGCCCTGGGAAGTGTGCGGAGCTGGGGTACACAGGCCCCCGGGGCACCAGTTGTGCAGGCTCTTGGCTTTGTTGGTGGCAGAAGGATTTGCTGGTGGCCCAGGCCTGGACACTGCCCAGGAGGGGGCTGGCCCTGGAGGCCCCCCCGACGTCTCCTCTGGAGACGCGCAGGACACCCTCCCGCGAGCAGGGTGGCTGGAGATGGTCTGTCCCGTGTCTGATGACCAGGTCGCCCTGACCCTGTGCTGAGTACTGGGGGGCCCCAGGGGTCTGTAGTGAGGGTGTGGACAGCTGGCCCCAAGGAGCCAGGTGGGAAGCAGGAAGCTGTCCAGCCTTGCCATGCTGCAGAGCCCTTGCCGGGACGGGGTGGAGGTCGGGAAGTGCTGGGGCCCAGAGACCCTGAGGGAGAGCAGAGGAGGGGGCGGAGCCTGCCGCGGCTGCTCTGGGCACAGGGTGGGCAGTGCTTAGACAGGGCCACGGGGGAGGCGCTCCCCTCGGCTGTGACTCGCACTCTGGAGGGACCCTGGTGAGGACAGGCGGGGAGCGTCCGAGCCGGCCGTCTTGCAGCCTCTCTGCTCCTCAGCCTCCAGGGCCCGAACCCACTGCCTGGCACCCTCGCCCCCTTCCTGGCTCCTGGGTCCCCCTGGGGCCTCAGCCCCTGGGTTGGGAGGGGGACCTCCAGTCCTGTTTTAGTGGGGGACTGGGCCCAGGCCCCACGGAGCCCAGGCTTGCCCTGCACATCCAAGCCCCGTGCGTCTCCAGGGCTCAGAGCTGGACTCCCAGCCCCTGTGGAGGTCCAGCGCCCCCGAGTGCTGCCCCCAAGGCTCTGGGGTCCCCATCAGAGTCTCCTCCCGTCCTCTCGGCCAGGCTGAAGGGCACTGTGTCCCTGTGAGGCCGGGCCTAGGGCTGGTGGTCCCAGGGAGAGAGGGCAGCGGGCGGCCAGGGCCAGGCTCCTGCCCTCCCCGAGAGAGGTGACCCCTGTCTCCCCAGACGCCACACCTGGTCAACCTGAACGAGGACCCCCTCATGTCCGAGTGCCTCCTCTACTACATCAAGGATGGGACCACCAGGTCGGGGCCGGCGGGGCGCGGGCGGGGCGCGGGTGGGCGCGGGCGGGGTGCTGCTGGTGGCGCTGTGGGCCCCTCTGGGCAGTGTGGCTCCCCGCGGCCAGGCCGTGTTGGGGTGTCCCCTGAGCCCTTACTCGTGCGCTCTCCAGCCGTTCCCTGTAAGGGCTGGTATCCAGGAGGCACGGGGGCAGTGTGGGCCGGTGGGCAGCATCATGGTGCACTGGGCCTGTGGCGCTGACGGCCCGCTGCACGCAGGGTGGGCCGGGAGGACGCGGAGAAGCGGCAGGACATTGTTCTGAGCGGGCACTTCATCAAGGAGGAGCACTGTGTCTTCCGGAGCGACTCCCGCGGGGGAAGTGAAGGTACCGCCTCCCCCTCCAGCCTCCTAGTCAGTGCGAGGAACCACCTTGGTTCTAAAGGCACTTGGACAGTTGGGCTGGGGACCTGGGCTCCCTCCTCAGATTGGGGGCCAGTTGGGGCGTTCACGGGTGGCAGGGCAGTGAGCCCAGACCAAGGGGCAGCTGTTCCCCGGCCGCAGCTTCCCGCGGGCTGGGAGTGGCCATCTGTCCATCTGCCTGGCCAGCCTGCCCCTGGGTCTCTGTCGCCGCTGCCAGTCTTCCTTTTTGGGGAGGTACCTGCTGTCACAGCGGCCACGGCCCCCAGCTCAGTGCACGCTCCCTGGTGGGCGTCCGGCCAGCCTCGGGGCTGCAGACCACTGACTTCTCTGTGATTGGGCCACTTCAGCATGGTGGCCTGAAGCTGTGTTGAGAACATTGGTTCTCCCAGAATTCTGTCCCCAGACGTCTCCCTCCCTGCCCTCGGGTGGTGGACACAAAGCCAGGAGGGGTTCTGGGACTCCAGGACCATCCCTCCTGGAGACCCTGTAGGGCAGGGTGGGTGCCCGGCACAGCCTCCCTGGCTCTGACTTGGGGCACAAGAGCCTCCCTGCCGTATGTCGCCTCCCTTGCCTGTGAGGGGCTGAGCTGCCCCTCCAGCTTCTTTGAGGCCAAATCGAGGTGCCGCAGGAAGGAGGCACCTGCGGGGGGCCACAGCTGGGTGCCAGGTGCCCAGGTGGGTCGAGACCCCAGCCCACGCGGAGAGCTTGCTGGGCTCGGGGAGACAGCCCGGGTGGCAGCCCCTGACGGCTCCCCTCTCCGTCCCTCACCTGTCCTGTAGCTGTGGTGACTCTGGAGCCCTGTGAAGGGGCGGACACCTACGTCAACGGCAAGAAAGTCACGGAGCCCAGCGTCCTGCGGTCAGGTACAGTGGGGCAGGGGTGCCCCACTCCCCGCGCCGGCGCACCCTGCTCCCAGGCTGGGGGGCTGCAGGCACCCGGCCAGCTCGTAGGCGCCCCGGCTGCACCGTAGGGTCGGAGGCGGTGGGGCGAAGGCTGTTGGCGGCAGCGCTGAGGTGGAGCTCCACGGGGGGCCCTGTCCCAGAGCCCCGGCCGGAGGGAGGGGGCCTGGGTAGAGCAGCCACCGGGGCGTGGGCTGCACGACCCCTGCACCCCGGCCCCCTGGCTGGGCCTCGTGCCCTGGTGTTCTAAAACACGCAGGAGGAAGATGTACACACACACACACAGATACACACACACACACACACTGCTGTATCTGTCACACACACACACACACACACACACACACACACACACATAGAGCAGCCACCGGGGCGTGGGCTGCACGACCCCTGCACCCCGGCCCCCTGGCTGGGCCTCGTGCCCTGGTGTTCTAAAACACGCAGGAGGAAGATGTACACACACACACACACACACACACACACACACTGCTGTATCTGTCACACACACACACACACACACACACGTGTATATACTGCTGTATCTGTTCATTTACCAAGGGACTTATTCCATGGAATTGGCTCAGGAGGTGGTGGGGGCTGGACAGACAGGTCTGCAATCCACAGGTGGAACTTTCTCCTCAGGGATGTCTCTGTTTAGCTCTTAAGGCTTTTTCCCAAGGGGCGAGGCCTGTCACGTCCTGTGGGTGGTCTCCTGTCCTGAGGTCACGCGATTGGAGGTGCCACCCCAGCTACAGATGTTCCCCTACCCCAGCAGTGCCTACATCAGTGCCCGAGCGCGCCGCTGGGCTCCGCTCCCCGGCCGAGCTGACACACGGACAGACCATCATGTCACCGTATCCGGGTGATGTTGCTAGGAACGAGGAGACTCTCCCTGGCTCCGCTCTCTGGCCGAGCTGACACACGGACAGACCATCATGTCCTGTATCCGGGTGACGTTGCTAGGAACAAAGAGACTCTCCCTGGCTCCACTCCCCGGCCGAGCTGACACGGAGATGGACTGTTGTGTCACTGTGTCTGGGTGACTTTGCTGAGATGAGGGCACTCTCCCTGGCTCCGCTCCCCGGATGAGCTGACACATAAGACAGACCATCATCTCACCATGTCTGGTGACTGCTTAGAACAAAGGGACTCTCCCTCTGCCCCAGCTAGGGTTACAGAGGGGACACCCCCAGCCTGACATCCAGACCTGTCTGGCTGCTCCAAACGGCTCTCCCTGCCTATGTGGTCCTGGCATGCCTTGAGGGGGACGCACCACACATCCTGGACCCAGGGGCCTCGTGGGGCCACCCGTGGCCGGTGTCCCCGCTTGGTTGAGCCAGGCAAGGGTAGATCCAGAGAGCAGTTTCTGTCTCGTCACCAGGATCGGTGCCCACGGGCTCAGGGCAGGGCCTGGGCTGGGAGGGAAGTGGATCTCGGGGGCTGAAGGAGGAGCCGCCTGCAAGCTGTGGGCCTCATGGGGAGTCGGACTGAGCCGGGTTTGCAGGCCCCAGAGTAGCGCTGTGATTCCTGGAGAAAGTCAGAAGGAAACTAGGAGGTTTATAGAGACCCCTGCCTGCAGGCAGCACAGTCTCGGGACAGTTGGCACTGCCCTGGGAGCACTTGTGTGCCTGGGAGGGTCCTGCCGATAGGGTGGAGCCTGGCTCTGGAAACATGCGGGCCCCTGCTCTGCTGCCATCCAGGGGACAGCCGGGAAGGGAAGCGCCCGGCAGAGGGGCCAAGCTTAGTCCTCAGATAGGGGGTGCCAGGTCCAGGGCACGGGGCAGGAGGCCAGGCTGGCCTGGGAGTGGCACGTGCGGGGTTGTGGAGAGGATGGGATGGTGGAGATGCCCCACGACTGTTCTCAAACATCACTGCTGCTGGGAGGGGCGGGGCCCAGGGGAGGCTCAGGGAGCGTGAGGAGGCTCGTTCAGGTCCTGGTGGGGGAGGAGGCCATCCCGCCGGGGGCGGGTGAGGGGTCGCTGGGCAGAGGAGGCAGTGGGCTGGCTCCGGACAACTGGGGGTCCCCTGGGGAGGGTAACGCTGGGACCCTGGGGGGATTCCTCCCCTTTCACCTCCCCTCCTCCGAGGCCCCCGAGACCAAAGGTTCTCGAGCTCGGGCCTCGGCCCTGTCCCCGTCCCCCAGGAAACCGCATCATCATGGGCAAGAGCCACGTGTTCCGGTTCAACCACCCCGAGCAGGCGCGGCAGGAGCGCGAGCGCACGCCCTGCGCGGAGACGCCGGCCGAGCCCGTGGACTGGGCCTTCGCCCAGCGCGAGCTGCTGGAGAAGCAGGGCATCGACATGAAGCAGGAGATGGAGCAGAGGTGGGCGGGCTGCCCCTCCCGGCCCCCGCCGCCCGCTGCCCGCCCGCACTCACCCGCTGCTCTCACAGGCTCCAGGAGCTGGAGGACCAGTACCGCCGGGAGCGCGAGGAGGCCACCTACCTGCTGGAGCAGCAGCGGCTGGTGAGGCGCCCCACCCCGGGCCCCCGCTCCCCCAGCCCTTCCCGCAGCCGCCGGAGCTGGCGCTGGGGGGGCCGCGTCCGGCGGGGAGGGCCGCAGGGGGCTGGTCTCCGCGTGGAGCCACAGGCGCGTTTCTGTGCCCAGGACTACGAGAGCAAGCTGGAGGCCCTGCAGAAGCAGATGGACTCCAGGTACTACCCGGAGGTGAACGAGGAGGAGGAGGAGCCGGAGGACGAAGGTGAGGGGTCCTGTCCGCGCAGGGGCGGGTGGGGCCGGCCTGGGGCTGGGGAGGGGTCTCCCTGAGGAGATGGGCCTGGGGCCACTCCCTGCAGGTCGGCTGCTCCGCATCTTTGCCCGGGGACCCCAATCTGCAGGCAGGATTTGGGAGGCTGTGCTGCAGCAGGAAGGCACCTGTGGCCGCACACACATTCACACGTGTGCACACACGTGCAGTTCTGGGGGAGGCAGCCTGGAGCACGAGGAGGACGGGGCAGGGTCCCGTGCGGGCACCTTGCGTCCACCCGGCCCGTCTTGCCCAAGGGGCGCTAGTGGTCCTCCCGGGCCAAGGTCTCTGCTCCGTTTGGGAGCGTCTGCTTGGGCGGCTCACCGCTGATCGCAGCTGCCGAGCAGAGGACCGCCCGCAGGCAGGGTTCACATCCAGCTCGGCCTTGGGTCCGCTGGTTGGCCCCTTGCGCGGATGTGACTTGGACGCCCTTGTCTGGACTCGTCTACCTGGGTGGAGGGCGGGGTGCCAGGCCGCAGCCCGTCCTCCTGCCCCCGCCCCACTGCTGCCCGCAGTCCTTGCTGAGCTCCGGCCGAACCCTCAGGCCCTCGCGCTCACGGCGGGGGTGCGGCGGTCCCTCTGGGGCCCAAGGGCCGCTCCCGAGGCAGTCTCCCTGCCCGGTCCCTTCCCGAGCGCCCCAGGCAGTTGGTGCGACCCTGGGGGCCTGAGCCCCCCGCCCCCCATCGACTGGGCCCGCCTCTCCGCACAGTCCAGTGGACCGAGCGGGAGTGCGAGCTGGCACTGTGGGCCTTTCGGAAGTGGAAGTGGTACCAGTTCACATCGCTGCGGGACCTGCTGTGGGGCAACGCCATATTCCTCAAGGAGGCCAACGCCATCAGCGTGGAGCTCAAGAAGAAGGTGGGCCAGCCCCGCCATGCCACGCCCCCGCAACGCTACGCCACGCCCGCCACGTCATGCCATGCCCCCGCAACGCTACACCTCGCCGGCCACGCCATGCCACGCACCCGCCACGCCATGCCACGCCCCCGCGACGCTACACCTCGCCCGCCACGCCATGCCACGCACCCGCAATGCTATGCCATGCCCCCACCACGCCATGCCACGCCCCGCCACGCCCATGCAGCCACATTGATGCCCCGCCACGCCCACGCCACGCACAGGCAACCGCGTTGATACCACTCCCCGCAATGCCACCCCCATATCATTTCCTCAGGGTGCCCATGTAGCCGCACTGATGCCACGCCCACGCTACACCCCTGTCATGCACAGCATGCTCATGCCACGCCACACCACAGCCCATAGCAGGCCCTGCGATACCACACCACGCCACACCCTGCCACGCCCCTGCCATGCCATGCCCCTTCTGGGGCTGGGCTCCACCTCCAGGGGCTGACAGGTGCCGTCTTCACCGCGCACAGGTCCAGTTCCAATTTGTCCTCCTCACGGACACACTCTACTCCCCGCTGCCACCTGACCTGCTGCCCCCGGAGGCTGCCAAAGACCGAGAGACTCGCCCCTTCCCGCGCACCATCGTGGCCGTGGAGGTCCAAGACCAGAAGAATGGGGCCACCCACTACTGGACGCTGGAGAAACTCAGGTGTGCGGGAAGCGGAGTGAACGCGGACGTCTGGCGGCTCGTTTTCCTGTTTCAGGGTCTTTTTAAATTGGAAGAAAGTACACAAGATCCAGGTTTATTAAAAGATCTGTGTTCTGCTCTGCCAAAGCCAGGCTGAAGCTGGAGGAAGGGGCGGTGAGGGGCTGGGGGGAGGAAGGCAGGGGCTCCTCCGCCCTGGGCGGAGTCTGGGGGTGGCGGAGGGCAGGGCAGGTCCCCGGAGGACGGCCAGTCTGCCCTCCCCTCTGCCTCCAGGGCCCCACGCTCCCACCCTGCCACGTGCAGTGAAGGTGACTGGGCAGGGCTTTGCCCCGAGAGAAAAGTTTACTATTGCTCAGTTTCCCCTGGAAGGAGGGACACCCGCCTGCCTCCTTCCCCTGGAAGGAGGCACAGGGCTGTCGGGGACGAAGAGGGGTTTCACTTCGGCCTCTTCGAGGCATTCGTGGGCACAGCTGGACAAGGTGAATGGTGAGGACCGGCCGGTTAGAACAGTGCCGGAGGCTTGGGGCAGGGGCTGGCTGGTGGCCTGGCCCTGCACCTGGAGATTAGGGCAGGGGAACTGGCTGGTTGAGTGGGCTTGGGCCAGGTAAGGGGGTCTTCACTGTGGGGGAAGGGTCTCCTCAGGCAGTGAGGCCCCAGAGACGTCAGAACACCACGAGACACAGAAAATGGAGAGCACAGACGCACTCACACGTGCAGCCACGCACGCTCACGCACGCGGTCCCGCTCGCCCTCACACACGGGCCCGCCGGCACTTGCACACCAACCATGTATGCTCACAGGCACACCGGCCCGTCCTCTGAGCTGCAGCCACTCCTGGGAGATGACTGTGCCCCAGGCCCTTCCTGTTGCACGTGGGCCCCCAAGGGAGACATCCCTCGCGGGTGTTTCTCCCACAGCCTGCTGCTGTTCCAGGGTGATGACTTGGGAAATGCCTTGTTCCTCGTGTCCTGTCACAACTTGCCCTTCACTCACCAGCTCCCGGGGCTCCGTGCCCGAGTCCGGGTCCCCCCAACCCGGCCCTGGCTTGTCCCAGCCCCGTTCTCTGCTGACAACCTGCAGCTGCACTGGGGTTAAGAGAAGCGTGTGGTGAACATGTGTTGAACCTCGAGCCCCTTGGAGGGTCTGTCTGGCAAACTCTCTTAAGCCGTGGGCAACCCTGAGCAGGACATTCCCCCCGGGCCCACTGCTGACCTCTGCCCCACAGGCAGCGGCTGGACCTGATGCGGGAGATGTATGATCGGGCGGCCGAGGTGCCCTCCAGCGTCATCGAGGACTGTGACAACGTGGTGACCGGGGGAGACCCCTTCTATGACCGCTTCCCCTGGTTCCGGCTGGTGGGCAGGTGGGTGTCTGCCTCTGGCCGGGCTGAGAGACTGGAAGAAGACTGGTGGATGGCTGGGAGACTGGTGGGTGGCAAGGGCCTGGGCCCTGGCCCCGACACGAGGCGGGTGCTGGCCCTCCTCCACGCCTAATCCCCTGCCCTGGTGCTCCCTGGTCTGAGTTCCCCCCTACCTGGTCCTCCTCTCCACACACTAGCGGGCCCTGATGGGGAGGGGGTCTCCACATTGCCACCCACCCCCGCTTCGGGGCCATAGCCCTCAGGCAACACCTGTCCACGGGTGAGAATGGGGCTTGGTCAGCCTTCTGGGTCACCGGTGGGGCGTGAGTGCTCCCAGAGCCCAGAGTCCATGCCTGTTGTTCCCTGCCTCCTGGTCTGGAGGCTGCACCCAGCCCCTGCCCCCACGGGGCGTGGTTTCTGAGGCTTCAACGCAGCCAGGACCTTGGCCACACCCGGCCAGGACCACACCTGCCGGGACCTTCCAGGGCTGCATACCGTCCCCACGGGCGGGCGTGCGTGTGGGTCCACGCCTGGGGACGGCGCGCCCTGGGCCACCGTGTCTTTGGAGGCGGCGCCCTCGGTGGTCTGTGCATCGGCCAGGCCGCACGCAGCCGCCCGCCCGCCTGCCCGCGCCCCCGAGGAGCCGGTGTTAACTTCTCTCTGTCTTGTCGCACTAACCCCAGTTCAGTCGTCTCTGGCTGCAACAGCTACCCTCTTCTCAACACATGCATGAGCGAGCGCATGGCTGCTCTCACCCCCTCCCCCACCTTCTCGAGCCCCGACTCCGACGCCACCGAGCCTGCCGAGGAGCAGAGCGTGGGGGAGGAGGAGGAGGAGGAGGAGGAGGAGGAGGACCTGCAGGACGACGTCTTTCCGGAGCACGTGCTGTGCGACGGCCGGGACCCGTTTTACGACCGGCCCCCCCTGTTCAGTTTAGTAGGAAGGTTGGTGAGGTTGAGGACGGCATGCTGGGAAGGAACCAGCTCTTTTGCACAGGAGCACTGCTGTGGGCACGGTGGGCCACCGCAGGGCGCCACCCCAGCGCGGGGGCAGGCAGGGGCTGGCCTCCCCCGGGGAGCGAGTGAGGCCGCGAGAGCGCCCCTGGCCGCCCTGGGGAGGCCCAGCCTGGGGGGGTGGGGGCCCAGTGACAGAGGAGGCAGGACGCCCCGGGGCACAGGCTCCACGCAGGGGGGCCTGTCTCTGCAGAGAGGCCTCCGGAACCCCGGGGGGAGCCCCCACCCCATGCGGGGCCCCAGGACGTTTGGAAAAGTGGGGGCAGGCATCCTTGCACCCCCTCGCCCACCAGCTGAGGCTGCTGTCCCTCCTTCTGCTGTTTTCCAAAAGAGACAGAGGGTCCGGATCTGCTCCCAGTGCCCCCCAGCCACCATCGTGGGAAGAGGACCAGAACCTAGAGGAGGCCGTCGGGGGGCAGGGGGATCTTGAAGCAAGGGCAGAGCCTGGCAGTGGGAGGGCCTCCCTCTGAAGCCCCGGGCAGCCTGGCCTCTCTCTGAGCCAGTCTCCATCTAAGATCGAGAACACCCCATTCCTCCTGACCTTCAGGCCGTCAGCACTGGAGACACGCCCTTGGCCTTGTGCCCTCCAGGGAGGTGCCCTTTGTGGAGGAGAGGCAGGGATTAAGGGCTCTAGATAGCAAGAGAGACCAGGTCCAGGAGGGGGCGCAGAGCAAGGAGAGGTCTAGAAACCTAGCTGTAGCAGTAGCAACCTCGGCTCACAGAGACGAACTTACAGGTTCTGCGTGTCTGCAGAGGTGGGAGATAGCTTTAATGGCAGCCTTTGTAGGAGTCTGGGATTGCCTCCTGGGCTGGGCTGAGGGGAGGTTTTGAAGTCTTGGCCTTGGAGCACCAGTGCTGAAGCGGTGCCGAGGCTGGCCCCCAGATAACGGGGTTTGTGCTGGGAGCCCTGGGCTGCAGCTGCTGGAGTGGAAGCTGCTCTGGGAAGGAAGCAGGCTCTGTCGAGGGGGTCGCGGATTTATTCTGACTCAGTCTCCCTGGCGGGGGCTGCTGGCCCCCTGGCTCTCTCCTGAGATGCCACAGCCCAGCTTCCTGCCCCACCGACCCCCCAAGCGAAGGTGTGACCCCCGGGGCTGGCCCCATGCAGGCCTCTCAGAAAGCCTGGCCGCACGGGCCAGGGCAGCTGGGTGTCAGGCAGGTGTGGGGTCACTGGGAGAAACGGGGGTGGGCTCTTGCAGTCTCAGCCAGAAAGAGCTGGGTCCTTCCGACACTCCCCCCGTGATCTGGGATGTTACAAAACAACCAAAACCAAAGCCACGCGAGAGGCCAGCTCCCCACGCGGCCGTCTGCGAGGGGCTTCGTTTGGAAACGTCCTGGTTTTCTGGTTTGGCAAGAATTGGCTTTTCCCGCGCAGCAGCTGTGCAGGCCCAGCCCTGAGGAGGACCCGTGTGTGGTTCCCTTTATCCTTCTGGTAGCCGCTGGCTTTCTCTCCAAAGCTTAAGCGAAATTGGGGCGCCCACTCTTGCCTCCCTCCGGAAAGGCTTCCGTGGCCCCAGCATGCGTCTGCACCTCACCAATCTTGTGGTTAGCGCCGCCTCCTCCGCTCCCCCACGCTCCGCCCCGGCCCCCACCTCTGCCGCCCCCTCTGTCTCCGGCGGGTCTCAGCCTGCTTCAAGGTGCCCTCGCTTCCAAGCACAGGGTCCCGTGGGGGCCTCCTCCGAGTCCAGGGACAGCCTGCGTGCCGCTGCGCTGGGGGTGGGGTGGGCCGGCCCGGCTGAGGAGGTGGGCCTGTGGGCTCAGTCTCCGTGATCCTCCCTGCCTGGACTTCGCTCTCAGAAAGGGGGCTGGGCAGGGGAGCCGCAGAGAGAGGAGGCGCGGGGCTGGCTGTGTGGGATGGACTGTCGCAGGGAAGGAGGACAGGTGCCCCCCACCAAGTGTAGGATCCAGGACTCCGGCGGAAAAGCACTGGGCCGGCGAGGCCGAGCTCCCTGGGTGTGCTCTGCGGGCCAAGCTGCTCAGCCCGAATCGTCCCCAGCGAGGCATCGGGCCGCCGTGTGCGGGTGGGCGCGCCGTGGCCGGAGGGTCCTCCTGACAGGGCCGGGCTGCTCCAGGGCGGTGGGCGCTGCTGCCCACTTGGGCGTCTGGAGGGCCCGGCCTCTACTCCTCAGGCCCCAACCTCTCCCATCCCCGTCGGCCGGGGTGGGCCTGGGGTCTTCCTGCCCCCTGCCCTCGAGGCTGCTGCTGGCACCAGGCGCAGGGGCTGCCAGGCCCGGGGGTCCCTTCGGGGTGAAGGCGGTGTCATTGTCCAGGGCGAGGGGCAGCAAGGAGAGAGGGTCCCGCCATACTGCCGTGCCCTCCGGCAGCCCTTGCCCAGGGCTGCGTCTGATCTGTGTGTGAACCCGCCTGGTGCCCCTAGGAGTCTGGGGACCAGGTCCCCCCACAGCTGGCAGTGAGATTCAGAGAGGGTGAGCGTGGCTGTGGACTCCAGGCGTCTTTTTCTCTGTGAAACCCCAACCTCCAACCGAGGGGGCCCTCGAAGTCCCCAGCCCTGCCGGTTACCATACCCTAAGCATCTGGCTTTTCTTTCCTTTCCAATGTGGGGAAGTCCCGTGAGATCGGGAAAGACTGGATTTACCTAACGAACCTTAAGTAAGCCGGTGGGCGCTGGGGCGCGGTGCCCACAGCCGGGGGCTGTCCCGGAGCCAGCCTGGTCCCTCCCCAGCCGAGCGTCTGCCCCAGCCTTGCTGTCCCCGGGCCTCCGTCTCCACCTGCAGACACCAGCCCCAGCGCCCCTGCTTAGACCTCCGGTGGTGTGTTTGAGCCCCTAGAAGGACGATGCCCCCAGTCCAGCTGAGGCATGCCACTGGGAAGGGAGCCCCAGCGTCCGTGTTGAGGTGTGAGTAGAGGGGACCCCAGCCGCCTGCCGCGTGGTGCTGCGGCCTCCAGTGCTGGCCAGGTGGGCCCGCGGGGGCCCTCACGCACAGCTTCTCCCCTGGAGCTTTCGGTGGCAAGCTGCCAGCGGGGTGGTTTGAGCCTTAGGACTCACGGGGTGCGGCCCCCTTCGAAGTGTGGGCCCTGTGGCAGGAGGCACCCCCGGGAGACCGCAGGGGGCGTGTGCAGCTGCAGGGCCGTGGGGGAGCGGGGACGTCTGCCTGCCGCGGGCCTGGCCTCCGTGGGCTCAGGAGGGAGGAGGACTGACCTGCTTCCCCTCCCTCATCACCCCTCGGGGTGGTCCCGGGTCCCCTGCAGGGCGCTGCGAAAGGCCACCAGGAACCAGGAGCCAGTGCCTGGGGGGCTGCCCCCTGAGCCTTCCAGGAGGGGCGGCCCCAAGCCTGGCGAGCCCTCCTGGCTGGTGGCCCTTGGACAGCCTGACACTCTGCCTCAGGAAGGCATCGTGCCCTCACTAGCCCGCAGCCGAGGCGGCACGCCCTCCCCGCGGGCCCTCCTGTGGGTCCCTGCAGGGTGCAGGGGGTGGGCAGGCCCCCCGCCGGCGCCTGGGGCTCCGAGAAGGCTCCCGACCCTGCTTTCTGCAGCAGGCTGTGCCCAGGGGCAGGCAGGGCTGGAGGGCAGCACTGACTTGGCCCCGCACCTGGGGGCCGCCCCACCCCATCCCCTCAGCCCTCTGGGGCAGGGCGGGGCGGCTGGGCCTCCAGGAGCGGAGCCGGCTCTGTGCCTGAGTCCTGGCCCTGCGCTTCCCCTTCTGGACCCCGTGACTTGGCTCATTTCACGGCCGCCCCCCTCCCACTCCCAATTTCCATCAGAGAAGCTGGGCTAGGAGCCCAGGTGCCTGGGAGGGGAGGCCCCCCATCCTGTCCGAGGTGGGTGCTGGGTGATGCCCTCTGCGACTTGGGCAAGGCCTTCCGTTTTCCGGGCTCCAGCGTCTCTTGCTGGCTTCTGCTCCACGCAGTGGGCCTTAGTGCCCGTGCGCCCCCCGTCAGACAGAGGTGCCCCTCATCCAGAGCGCACACTGAAGGGAGGGGCCGTGGGGCGTCCTCAGAGAGGCGCTGTGCTGGGGAGGGGGCTTCTGCCTGCTGGGGGGCAGGGGGCTGCGGTGGCAGGCCCTGGGAGGCTGCAGCCTGGGGCGCCTGGGGCCCGGCTCAGCCTTCAGGGGCCCAGAAAGCAAAACCAGTCAACAGAGGTTGGGCCTACTGGTAAATTCGGGCCAATGGGGAGAGCTGTGCAGAAAACACCCGGAGGCTGAGACTTGGGTGGCCGTGCACAGAGGGGGCAGACAGACCGGGCTGTGAGGCCAGGACTGGGCTGGGCTCACAGCAGGGGCTGGGACGTCTGTCGGATACAAAGAGCTTGGAGGCCGCAGCGGGTGGGGTCTGCTAGGGTCTCAGGTCCGTCGGCCGTCGGGGAGGAGGGCGGCCAGGGTTGATGGGCCAGGTGATGGGTTTCAGAGAGACTCGAGGCAGAGCTGAGGGACAAGTGAGGATGGCTTGCAGAGTCCTGACCTCCGGCGGGGGAAGGCTGGCAGTGGCCAGGCCAGGAGCCCACCAGAGAGGGGCCGCAGGGCCCTGGGGGCAGCCCCGCCCCCGCCTGTGGCCACGGGGTGTCCAGAGTGGGGACCCCAGCCTGGATGAGGGGCAGGGCGACAGACGACACATTCCTCCTGTCCCCCAGCGCCCCCACCCCACCCAGACTCCCACCTCAACTGCCCGCACCTTGGTCCCCACCTGGGCCCCCTCACCACCACCCCACCGCACTTCCTCTCCAGCACCTCCCACCATCGGGCTCCAAATCCTGCCCCTCCCCCAGGACCATACCCTGAACTCCCCCCAGCCCCGGAGCTCAGGGTTGCCAGGTCTGTGCCTTTGGGCTGGAGTGGAGAGCAGAGCACAGCTGGAAACCCGGGTGCTCCCTCAAAGAGGGGGTGCCCCCGAGGAGGACACACCTCAAGGAGGGCACGGCCCCAAGGAGGGTGATCCCCCCAACGAGGGGGGTGTCCTCTGCAAGGAGGGCACCCTGGACAAGAAGGGAGTGTGCTCACCTGCCCACCCGCGGGGCAGCACAGCCTCCATCCTCCGCTGCCTGTAAGATCCGGCAGGTCAACCGGCCCAGGGAGGGGATGCCACGGGGTGACGTGGCCTCTGGCCCGCCTGTCCTGGCGCTGGCTGGGCGCACAGCTGAGCTGCTGGGAGAGGGGGGCTCCAGGCCCTGGGGCTGGTGGGGCCGTGCCAGGCCGCGTGGCCGCGCCGGGGGCGTCCTCGGGGCTCCGTTCAGCCCCCTCCCGGGCTCTGGCTGGCGCCGTGGAGCTCTCACCCCTTGTCTTCCTGGAGAGGCTCACAGGGGGCCCTGAGCTGCCTCTCGCCATCTGAGGCCCGCTGTGGGGTCCGCGAGTGTCAGGGGCCCCCGGGAAACGGGCAGGGGAGGCGGGGGGCATCGGCACCAGCGTGAGGGTCGTAGGCCAGCGAGGCGGTCCCCGGTTGACCTCCTTGAAGCAGGCTGAGCCCTCCTCCTTCCTGCCCTCTGCTCAGACCGCCCCTCCCCTCCGCGCCCTCCCGACCCGCTGCCCTGCCCGCTCCTGCCCCCGCCCTGGCTGCCCCCGCCTGGCTGCCCGCTCCCCTCTGCTTTGCAGTGTTGTGTCGTGAGCCCACCCTGCCACCTCTGCCGCCGCCCGGCGCGGTGCCCGGCGGGCGGCCCTGACCGCGGCCTCTCCCCCCCAGGGCCTTCGTGTACCTCAGCAACCTGCTGTACCCCGTGCCGCTGGTGCACCGCGTGGCCGTCGTCAGCGAGAAGGGCGAGGTGAAGGGCTTCCTGCGCGTGGCCGTCCAGGCCATCTCAGGTGCGTGCAGGCGGCCGGGGTGGGCCTGTCCCTCCTCCGACGGGGCCCCCGGGCAGGGGGAGGCCTCTGCGGCCCCGCGTGGTGGTCTGCGTGCAGCCAGCCTCCTCCATCTCTCCCTGTGAGAGAAGCCCTGCTGCCCGGCACTCGGCTCGGGCCCCTGGGGTTCTTCCTGGTCGGCTGGGGCCTTCAGGGCCCCGCGGGCCGAGCCCGGGGCTGGCTGAACCCCCTCTGGCTTGGGGCCCCACCAGGCGGCCTGCAGACCCAGCCTGGTGCAGAAGTGCCCCCCAAGCTTCCACCACGGTCTCAGCCCCAGGACGGGTGTGCGGACTCCAGCCCTGGGTCCCCCAGCCTTCCCGACTCCCCAGCACTGCCCCCTTTGGAGTGCATGGAGTGCTGACCTGTGTCCCCAGAGGCCGTGAACCCCTCCCCACTGCCGGCCAGCTGGTCCAGCCCCCCACTGAGAAGCAGACGCCCCTCACTGCCCGGTCCCCTCCTGGCCACTCCGCCGGGCTGGGGACAGCCACCCCAAGGAGGGCTTCGGGTTTGCTGGGTCAGGTCCTCTGAAAGTGTGTCCTCTGTGAAGCTTTTTAGAAAGGAGTGTGGAGAGAGGCTTGGAGGGCGCGTGGGGGACTGCTCGGCCAGGGGGTCCCTCTGCTGCGGTGTCCAGAGTTCCCTTCTCCGCCTCCAGCCCCCGGCGTCTCCTCGGGCCTCTTCCTCCCCTCCCCGAGGCTTGGCCTGGGCACCCTGGGTGCCCCATGTGCGGCTGCCGAGGGCGCAGGCCTGGACGGGGGTGCGGAGCATGAGCAGCACGGGGGGCCTGCTCGCCTGCTGGGTGGCCCGTGTGTGCGCACTCTGGATGTCTCGACCCCTGTGCCGGATATCGCTTCCCCACGATCCCAAGCGCTCTTTCCAGCTCCTCCAGCCATGCGACCGCAGTGCTGAGGGCCCTGGGGACGTGGCTGAGAAGGGGAGCCTGGGGGTGGGCTGGCTTTAGGGACAAGCCAGGCGACGGCGATGCTAGGGCATCCATCGCTGCCCTCCCCCACTGAGGGCACCCTGGCCCTCTGGGTGCCTCGTCCTCCCGGGCTCTTCCTGGCCCTTCCTGACCCCTCGGCCCCTGTAGAGCAGGCCCACCTGGCCGGCCGCTTCATAGACAGGTCGGTGCCGCGTGTGTTTGGGCCACACCCGCCGTCCCCCATGTGGTGGCTGAGCTGGAGGAGACGGTCTCCCCTGCCTCGTCCCCCTGCCGTAGCGGGAGCCCTCCTGTGCACTTGCCACCCCTGGGCCGCCCTGGGCGGATAGAGCCCTGGGCCCTCAGGCAGCCGGGGTGGGCACCTTGGCGGTGGTCGCACCCACCCAGGGCCCCGGAACAGAGGGTCGGAACACCCGGCGTCTGTGAAGTCTCCTGCAGTGCCGTCTAGCCAGAGTGGCTGGAGTTGGGGGCTAGGGGGCCTGGAGGGGCTACAACTAGGGCCCTTCAGGCGGCAGAAGGGTTTGGTTTTGTCCCAGGCTGTCGGGAACCCTGCACACGGGGAAGAAGGGGGTGTGAGGGCTGTCGGGCGTTGAGTGTCCAGCTGCGTGGTGGGGGAGGGGAGGAGGGTCCAGAGGGCCCTGGGCTCTGCTGCCGCAGCTGAGTCTGGGGGCAGGACTTAGGGGCGGGGAGCAGAGGAAGAAAGCTGGGCTCTGACAGGGGGGAGTTCATGGCCCTTCAGAGCGGCTGTGCCGACGACGTGGCTGCCGCTGGGCCCTGGGGCAGCGGAGGCGGGCGGTCGGGGTGCCCGGGACACGCCCTGGTCATTCAGGGCCCCTCGGCCATGTCTGGGAGCCCCCAGGCGGGTCGGAGCCCCACCTGGTTCCCGCGTCCCCCCGGCCAGCGCTCGGCCTGGATGTCCTCTCCCGCCTGGGGCAAGCTGGGCCTGACCCTCTGCTTGGTCCTGTTTCAGCCGACGAGGAGGCCCCTGACTATGGCTCCGGCGTCCGCCAGTCGGGAACAGCCAAAATCTCCTTTGATGACCAGCATTTTGAGAAGGTAGCGGTGCAGCCACAGACGCCCCCGGGCCGCCAGCCCTGCGCAGCCTCAGGGAAGGGGGAGGACGGCATCTTCCTTGCAGGCGCCCTTCCTGCCCTCGGGCGAGAGGCCCAAGCCAGGACCTCCCAGCCCAGGCGGCTGCCTGAACCTTGGTGCTCTGAGGCCTTGGGCCTAGGGCCCCCCAGTCCCTCTCAGAGAGGTCATCAGTGCTGGGCCTCACAGGAGAGGCACGGGGCGTCCAGCAGTGCAGGGAGGGCCCAGAGTGGGGGCGGTAGGGGCCTTGTGGGCAACTGGTAGTGGGGCTGGCCAGGCCTGAAAGCCATTGGGAGAGTTTCCCTGCGTCCTGCCCAGGGGAGCAGGGGGCGGAGTAGGGGCGGAGCTGAGGGAGGGGTCTTGGCTGGGGTGGGGGCAGAGCTGAACCCCAGGGACGTGTCCCACCTTCCTTTCCCGCTTCCTAGACTAACATAGCCCTGAGAACCTGGGAATGAGGCCTTGGGGAGGGGTATGCCCACGGCCAGGGCGGGCCTGGATGGGCGCTCAGGTTCCCTGGCAGCGCTCTGTCCAACCCCGCCCCCTCCTGCACAGTTCCAGGCCGAGTCCTGCCCCGGGGTGGGCATGTCCCGCTCAGGGACCTCCCAGGAGGAGCTGCGGATTGTGGAAGGCCAGGGCCAGGCTGCAGACTCTGGGCCCTCAGCCGACGAGGTCAACAACAACACCTGCTCAGGTGGGTCTCCGCGGCCCACCTCCTGGCCGGCACGCGTGCTGCAGGCCGGTTCCCAAGCCTGGGCTCAGCCCCTCAGGTCCCTCCACGCCCCTCTGCTCTTGGCTCCCAGCAGCAGTGACCCCGGAAGGCCTCCTGGACAGCCCCGAGAAAGCCGCCCTGGACGGGCCCCTGGACGCCGCCCTGGACCACCTCGGCCTGGGCAGCACCTTCACCTTCCGTGTGACCGTCCTGCAGGCGTCCAGCATCTCCGCTGAATACGCCGACATCTTCTGCCAGTTCAAGTGAGCCTTCTACCCAGGCTGTGCGGGTGGGCCTTGGCAAGGTGCAGGGGGGGCGGGGGCACATGGTGGCCCCCTGGAGGCTGAGGTGCCCCTGCCCAGGCCCTGCACCTACCGAGCATCTCCTCCCGGTTCGCAGCTTCATCCATCGCCATGACGAGGCCTTCTCTACGGAGCCCCTGAAGAACACGGGGAGGGGACCCCCGCTCGGCTTCTACCACGTCCAAAATGTACGTCCTCAGGGCCCCCGACCCCCGCCATGACCCGCCCTCCCGGGGCCCTGGCTCTGCAGGCCTCCCTGAGACCCCCGAGTTGCTTTCACTCTACCCCAGCTTCTCCCTCTCCTGAGCACCAGCCCTGGGCTGGGCGTGAGGACACAGGCCCTCAGGCTCCAGGCGGGGGCACACGTGCTCCTGCTGGGCAGTAGGGGCTTTGGGGGGCTTAAGACTGGAGGTGGGGGCAGCCCAGAGCCCCCGAGGGCCCCTGCGGCGAGCCTCGGCCGGGTGTGGATGTGAAGGGTCTGGGGGCCCAGCGAGGCCGCCCTGGCTTGGTCCTGGGGATGAGGTGGAGCAGGGCAGGGCGCACGGAGGGCCGCGGGGTGCCCAGGCAGAAGCCGGAGAGGCCAGGGAACCCCCAGCCTAGAACTGGCAGACGGGGGAACACGGTTCAACCCGCAACTCGAGCCAGGCGTCAGGAGAACAGGGGACTGTGCTGTGAGGCGGGGAAATGGCCCTGACCGAAGCTGCTGGGTCGCCAGGCCTCGGGGGCCCGGCCGGCCAGTGTGAGCTGGACCTGAGCTGTGGGTGTGCCCTGAGCAGCCAGCCCGGCCTGGCTCAGAAGGGCCTGTGGACGGTGGCCCGTCCTGCCCCTCAGGGACGAGGGGCTCTGGTGGTCTCTAAGCCAGGAAGGCGGGGCCAGCTCTGCCAGGGCGCTGCATGGGTTCCTTCCCTGGTGGCCCAGCAGGGCCCCTCAGCCCAGGGGCTTCAACCAGGGGCTGCCCGCCTCTCAGCCCGGAGGCTTAAGCCTGAGAGCCTGGTGGGCTCCACGCTCCCTCTGAGGCTGTGATGAGTCGCCACCCGCTCGTAGACGGCCGCCTTCCCTGGTAGCCTCACGTCGTGTCCCAAGTGGGCCTGTGCCCAAGTGTCCCCTTCCTGCAAGAATACCAGGCCTGTGGGTCCCCGGCGACCTCATTCTAGCTCGATCGCCTCTGTGGAGACCCCTCTGTAACACACACGCTTTAACATGTGGGTTGCGGGTGGTGGGTGGTGGGTGGGAGGAGGGGGGACACATTTCAACCCACAACGCCGGGCGAGTGGACGAGAGCCCAAGGAGGGTCACAGAGGCCCATCGTCCAGCTCTGTGATCTGAAAGAGCAGCTGAGCCCAGGGGCCCTCAGCCCTTCAGTCCTGGGGGCAGAGCCCTTGGGCCGGCCCGCAGTGGCTGGTCCACAGGGCATGTGGAGGAGCAGGCTGGGCAGACCCAGGCGACGTCAGCACCGGGCTCTCCAGTCTGGGCCTGGGGTGCTGGGTGCTCCACGGAGGCCGAGCTCTCCCCTCCCTGACTGTCTGTCCCGCCCCCCGACCAGATCGCAGTGGAGGTGACCAGGTCCTTCATCGAGTACATCAAGAGCCAGCCCCTCGTGTTTGAGGTCTTCGGGCACTACCAGCAGCACCCGTTCCCGCCCCTCTGCAAGGACGTGCTCAGGTCAGCAGGCCGGCCTGGCCGGGCTGCTGCAGGGGGTCGGGGCCTCTTGCCTCCCGGCCGGCAGCCCTGACCTGCACCCTGGACAGGCCTGGTGTGCTGGTTCTGGATCCATGTGCCCCCCCGACACCTCCCTGTCTGTGGCCAGACACGGGGCGGGTCAGAGACGGCCCCGCGGGGCTGAGGAGGGGTCTCAGAGGGTCACTGTCAGAACCTCGGTCATGTCCCGGGGCCCAGGGAAGCCACGCGGGGCTGACGAGGGCAACCCCCTGCCCTGCTCTTGAGTCCTCCGCCCCCCCAGGTGGGACCGGGGCGACTGGCCCTGCTCCCTCCCCTGCCTGGGGCTCTCAGGGTGGGTCCCCCCGGGTGTGGGGAGAGCAGCCCATAGGCATCGGGGCAGTGGGGGCCCTTGTTGCTGCCTCCGGGCACCCTCTGCCCTGATGTGCGGGACTGAGGGCGAGTGTCTGCAGAGCAGGCCAGAGGGGCTGGTTCTAGGAGTCGCCTGTCCTGGGGATGGGAGGGGCCTGCCTGGATTCCTGGGGCGTCCCGGGGGGGTCTTGGTTTCTAGGACGCCTCCTCCCTGGCTGGTGGAGGCCTGAGATCAGGCCTTTCCCAGGCCCCGTGGGAGGGGCACCAGCCTCCGGTCACTCACTGTCACTCTCCCCACCTCTGTCCACACAGCCCCCTGAGGCCCTCTCGCCGCCACTTCCCACGGGTCATGCCGCTGTCCAAGCCAGGTAGGTGGGGCTCTCCCTGGTGCAGGGGTGCCTGTGTGGGCCGGCTGCCCTTGGCCGAGCGCAGTCCTGCAGGGGCGTCCCTCCCCCTAGCCTCCTGGCACCACCCTGCCTCCCCCACCACGCCGCTGGCCCTCTGGAGGCCCCATGGAGTCGGGACTCCATACCCGAGCGGGGGCCACAGAGGGACATCCAGAAGGCTGCCCATGGCTGGGGATGAGGGCCGGGGGCTCCCAGGGGGCCAGGCCCTGTGAGCTGAACCTGCAGGACAGACATGGTCTGAGAGGAAAGGCCGGCCCGGAAGCTGCTTCCCGGGGAGGGCGGGGGAGGCTGGAGGTGGGCAAGCCCTGGAGGTCCCTGGAGGAAGGACCCTGGGCGGTCAGCCCGCGCCTGGCACCCATAGCAGAGAGGCTGTGGGCAGAGGTGGCTGGGCACCCAGGGCACGGAGCCTGTGTTGGGAGCGGCCACACGTGTAGGGCTGGGGCCTCTCTGTGCTGGAAGCAGGTGCTTGGCGTGGCCGAGGGATCCTGCGTGGGTCGTGGGTCTGTACCCCGGAGTGAAGCCTGCCGGTCGTTCCCCGTGGAGGGCGGTGTTCTCGCCGCTGCTGGGGGTCTGCTCCCCGCCTCCTTTGCGCGCCCTCAGCCGCGAGCGGTCAGTTTGCACTCGCATCTTCTCCCGGTCCCCCCAGTGCCGGCCACCAAGCTCAGCACGCTGACGCGACCCTGCCCTGGCCCCTGCCACTGCAAGTACGACCTGCTGGTCTACTTCGAGATCTGCGAGCTGGAGGCCAACGGCGAGTGAGTCGAGTCCCGAGCCGGTGTTGCCCGCGCGGGGCTGGGCGGGGGGTCCACTGTCTCTTATACACATCTAGATGTGTATAAGAGACAGCCCCTGCCCCACCCTCGGCCCCACCCCCGCCCCGCCCGGCCATCCGCCGTCTGACCACGTCCTCTCCCCTGGTGCCCGGCAGGGCATCCAGAGACGGATCACCGTGACCCTTCTGCACGAGACGGGCAGCCACATCCGCTGGAAGGAAGTGCGGGAGCTGGTGGTGGGTGAGTGCGGGCGGGGTGAGTGGGGGCAGGCCCTGGCCACTCCTGTTGCTGGCGGTTTTGGCTGACTCACTTAACCTCTGCGTGCCTCAGCCCCTCACCTGGAGAGAAGCACGGGGCCTGAGGTGGTGACTGCAGACTCCTGCTTAACCACCGCGCTAGCTTGCTCGGGCTGTCGTGAGGAAGTCCCGCACTCCGGATGGCTTGAAACCCCAGAGCTGACCCCGTCGCGTGGATAAGCTCTGTGATGAGGGTGTCAGCTGCTCGGCCATGCTTCCTTGAAGCCCCAGGGGAAGTCCTAACTCCCCCCTCCAGCTTCTGGTGGTTTGCGGGGACCCCTTGTGGACGCGTCACCCCAGTCCTCTGTCTTCACGGGGCCTGGATACTTAGATGAGGGCCCATGTAGTCCAGCATGACAGTGTCTCAACTGTTTACGTCAAGAGCCTGTTTGCATATGAGGTCACGTTCTGAAGTTCTGGGGTCAGGACCACAGCACATCTCTTTGAGGGGACCCAATTCAGCTCACAGTGCCAGGGGCTTAGATGCTTTCGGTCTGTAACTTCCTGCCATGAACTCTCCCATGTTGGAGATGTTCCCTTTGCTGACTCTTTGCAAAGAATCTGTCTTCCCAGTTTCCGTTCAAAGACAGGGACCGCCGTCCCTCCCAGGACGGACCACCGCCTGTCCTCAGCATGAAGCAACCTCCCCACCCCATGGCCCTGGAACTGAGGGACCTCCGAGGCCTCGCCCCGGGCGTTGCTGTGGCCATGGGCATCAGCCCAAGGGCAGTGTCCTTGGGGCTGAGCAGTGGCTCTGGGGGTGTAGCAAGGATGTGACGGGGGCCCGTCGTCCTGTGTCAGTAGGTCAGGATCGCAGACCGCAGGGTTCTGGGGGCCCCAGGACAAACGTTTCATTTCAGCTGTTCCACGTTGCCTTTCCACACAAATCAGAAGAACAGCGGAATGGGCGCACACAGCCCTGTTGCAGATGTGGTCTTGGGGAGAGGCCCAGCGATTCCTTTCTGACTTAAGAAGGAAAACTCAGTACTGCTTATTTATTCCTCGAGGAGGCGGAGTGATCAAATCAACCATTACTATAAGAGTGAGAAGATCCCCTGGAGGAGGGCACCGCAGTCCTCTCCAGTGTGCTTGCCCGGAGAACCCCATGGACAGAGGAGCCCATGGGGTCACAAAGAGTCGGACATGACTGTCTGACTAAGCACGTGCACTCGGGCGAGAAACGGGAAACGGAGGCGCCAGGTGGGAGTTCTGACTCTTGGCAGTTCTGGTGCCGTTTATGGACAGAGTCACCCCCTTGCCCCCACCACAAGCACAAGCATCTTAGAAGGCTTTGCTGGAAATAGCCTTTGCAAGGAGACGTTTTTGACTTAGTGTTTCTTTTCTTTTTTTTTTTAAGTATAGAAAGAGAGGAAACATTTTTTCCTTCTCATCTTGCCAAGATGTTCTCTTCCAATGAGTAGGAGGGCCTGTGAGTCCCAGGCTGGGTGATTGGAACCTATCAGCTGGGGTGGGGAGATATTGCAAGAGTTATTTATGGCTGAGAAACCAAGCTCAGAACTTAGGCTGCGGGAGGACGCCCACTGACAGGCAGCACCATGGGCAGCTGCAGACCCTGCATGGGGTCCTGTTCAGTCACTGAACCACGTCCGACTCTGCGACCCCATGGACTGCAGCACGCCAGGCTTCCCTGCCCTTCACTGTCTCCCAGAGCTTGCTCAAACTCATGTCTGTCGAGACGGTGATGCCATCCAACCATCTCATTCTCTGTCGTCCCTTCTCCTCCTGTCCCCAGTCCCTCCCAGCATCAGGGACTTTTCCAGAGAGTCGGCTCTTCACATCAGGTGGCCAAAGTACTGGAGTTTCAGCTTCAGTATCAGTCCTTCCGATGAATATTCAGGGTTGATTTCCTTTAGGATTGACTAGTTTGTTCTCCTTGCTGTCAAAGGGACTCTCAAGAGTCTTGTCCAACCCTGGAGTTCAGAAGCATAGATTCTTTGGTGCTCAGCCTTCTTTATGGTTCAACTCTCACGTCCTTACATGACTACTGGGAAAACCATAGCTTTGATCATACAGACCTTTGTCAGCAGTGATGTCTCTGCTTTTTAATATGGTGTCTAGGTTTGTCGTAACTTTTTTTCCAAGGAGCAAGGGTCTTTTAGTTTTGTGGCTGCAGTCACCATCCACAGTGATCTTGTAGCCCAGGAAAATGGAATTTGCAGTTTCCACTTTTTCTCCATCTGTTTGCCGTGAAGTGATGGAGCCAGTTGCCATGATCCTGAGTGTTTTGAATGCTGAGTTTCAAGCCAGCTGCTTCACCTTCTTCTTCCACCCTCATCCAGAGACTATTTAGTTCCTCTTCACTTTCTGCCGCGAGGGTGGTGTCACCTGCGTCTCTGAGATTGTTGGTATTTCTCCCGTCAGTCTTAATTCCAACTGCAGACCCTGCGTGGGCCTCACTGCCCCTCTCGGTGTTGCCTTTAGCCAGGTGCCCCTGTGGCTGTGTGGGGAGCCCTGTGGCACAGCTTCGTAGCTGGAAGCTCCCGCCCAGGCAGAGGTGGAGAGTGGGGACCTGGTGCCCGCCTGCCCTCCTGGGAAGTGACGTGTGGCCCACCCCATTTCCCGTAGGTCGCATCCGAAACACCCCGGAAACGGACGAGTCCCTGATCGACCCTAACATCTTGTCGCTCAGCATCCTCTCGTCCGGATACATCTGCCCGGCCCAGGACGACCGGTGAGTCTGCTCGGGGTCGGCGCTCTCTGGAGGAGGGCCCGGGGTGTGTCCCCCACCTGGCTTGCCTGGCTGCACTGGGCCCTGAGCTCTCCAGGCCCTTCTTCCTGTCCCTCCAGGAGGTGGTGCAGGGAGGGGCCCCTGGTGAGCTGTCATTCGGTCACCTGATGGAGGGGCACGTGGGTGTTGCCAGCGGAGGAGCTGGGTCCTGTCCTCAGGACTCTCGCCGGCGGGAGGCAGCATGGGGCAGTGGGCGGGTGAACGGGCCGCACTTCCCAGCCACACTGCTGTGGGCACATGTCCCCTTTGGCAGGCGTCCTCCCTGCGGCCCAGGGTCCTGGAGGAGCTCAGGGTGAAGCTGGCCAGTGGTCTGGCATCCTGGGGTGGGGATGTGCCCAACAGCATGGCTTGGCACACACTCCTCCTCACGGGGTTTGCCAGGCTTGGGGGTGTTGGGAGAGAGGCCTCTGGGGGCCAGGCTGGGGACAGCTCCCTGCCAGAGCCGCCCTCCTGGGGGGACGTCAGTAGGCTTGGCTCTGTCTGAGACACTGCTTTCTGGGGGCATGGGGACATGGGGAGGGGGCTCCCAAGTCCTGAAGGCTCGACCTGGCCTAAGAAGCGGAAGCCGAGAGCTGACCCTGGGCTCCAGCTGCGGGCGTCTCCACGGGCTCCTGTGCTGTGTTTGCAAGAAGTGTCTTGAGGGCTGGGTGCGCTGTAGCGGGTGGGGCCCCCTTTGGCAGGGGAGCTGTATCCATAAGGATAAAGGGTCTTGGTCCAGACAGAGCTGGGCTTCCTCACAGACTCCCCGGAGAGTGGGCAGTGACCCGCAGGGGCAGGCGTGGCTCTGTTCCAGCCCTGCCCCGGAACCTTCTGGAGGAAACACAGTCTGCACTTGTGTCCAGAGGAGAGAGGGTTGGATGAGGATGCTGAGGGCTGTTCTCTGGAGGGTGGGGGCACCATGGCAGGCAGGCTGGGCTTACGGGAAGGGGGGTGCGGCACGTACAGTAGGCCCATCGCCATGAGGATGCACCCCGGGGTCGCGGCAGAGGGCCCAGCACCCTCCGCATGGGCTTTCTGCGGGCACATGGGCCTCCGAGACCGGGACCCGAGGGTGGGGCTGAGGGGACCCGTGTCACCAGAGAGGGCTCTGGCATGCCGAGTGCCCCTGGGGACCTGGAGAGCGACCTCAGCGTTCCCCCAGCCTCGGACCCTCCCTTTGTCCCGGCAGCGCCTCCATTCGTGGGCTAGAAGGCGCGTGGACCAGAGAGGAGGAGGGTGTGGGTGCCTCTGGGACCGTTTCTGGGCTCCAGTCCCCCGGCCGGCACAGTGGCTGTGGGGCACGTCCTGGGGAGCTTAGAGGGCTGGACCTCGGGTCAGTGGGGCTTTGGCTGAAAAGGTTCGTCCTGCTCCTGGAAGTCAGAGCACCCGTTGCTGCGGGGCCCGGCCTGTGCCCTGGGCAGGACGAGAGGCCAGCTCAGGTGCTGGACGTCAGGGCCCCTGGGGGCTCCAGAAAGCCCCCGGACCAGAGTCCCTGCCCGCAACTGCTTTGGCCCTGCTTGGCTCCCCCTCCTCCTCTGTCTGACCCCAGCACGGCCCTGACCCAAGCCCCACCCCGGGGAGAGTCTTGGGGACCCCCTTAGTGGGCGGCCCCAGGCAGGCAGCGTGCAGAGGCTTGGCTGGCCTCCCAGCAGCCCTCCCAAGGGCCCTCCTGAGCCCTGGACCCCGGCTGACGCCCTCAGAGCTCCGCGGGTGACGGAGCAGGCGCTCTCCCCGCCGGGAGACCCAGGCCAGCCTTGGGTCCCACGCCTCAGCTGCCCACCTGCTTTGCCACGGCCCCCCAACCCCCCGAC
>SJYT01043441.1:26393-39095 GCA_006410635.1 Cephalophus harveyi
CCCCCCTCGCCCCAGCAGGAGCAGGCGCCCGCATGCAGGCTGGCCGGCCCCCTCCCCGCAGTGAGAGAGCAAAGGGGGTGCGTAGTGGGCACGGGGGGGCGCGGACAGGCACGGCCCGGCCCAGCCCTCCCCGCTCTGTCCCCCCACCCTGGGTGCGGCCCCTCGCCCAGCCGGGCTCCTGGCGTGGCCGCCACATGCCCTTCTGGAAGCGGGTGGGTGGTGAGTGGCGAAGGGCCCAGCTCCGGACTTGCCGGGGTGGTCCCAGGACCAGCCCCCAAGTCACGGGCTCCTGGGCCGGGCATGGAGATTCTCCCCACCTGGGCTCTGGGCTTGGCGGCCGGGTGCAGGGTCCTGGAGGCCCCTGGGGTGGACGGCCTCGCAGTCCCTGTTACAGACCCTGTCCCTGAGGCCGCGATCTGTTCTGGGCCCTGTGGACTGTGGCCAGAGCTTGGCGTCCTGGGGTCTCTGTTCTGGAAGAGGAGGGGGGCAGAGGAAGGCCCCCAGTGAGGACACCTGGTCCTCAAAGGGGCGCGGGGCGGCGCCTGCCCCTTCTGGGGGGGCCCAGGGCAGAGGGCAGGGCGCCAGCCAGCCTGCCGAGGTCAGGTGAGGCGCGAGGTGCTGGGGCGGAAGGTCACTCTGTGCCCCAGGCAGCTCGATCTGAGGCCCCAAGGGCTGGTCAGCAGGCTGTGGTTGCTGTCAGCGTGTCCCCAGGGCATGCGCACCCAGGGCAGGGTCAGGCCCTTCCTGGGCACAGGCGGCTGGCTGTGGCGGGGACTCTGTCGAGGAAGACCTGCGGTGAGGCTGCCCTAGAGGAGGGTCACATCCCTGCGGGGCCCAGAGAGCAGGGACCTGCCCCCCTTGGGCAGCTTGGAGGGCTGCCTGGAGGTGGCCGCCTGCCCGCTGCTCCTGGAGGCAAACTGGGCCCACCATGGCGGCCACAGCCTGCAGTCTGCCTGTTCTCAGAGAGCTCTGGGCTCATCCCCGGAGGGGACTGGACTTTGGGGCTGTTTCCCTGATGAGTCCATCAGTACGATCACACAGGGGTGTGAGCGTTTTGCTCCAGTTTGCGTGTCCACAGCCAGCCCCCTGTGATAGAGGCGTGCTCAGGCTGGTCCAGGACGCCCCCTGCAGGTACATCATGAAATAGAAACATTTCCCGTGGCCAGGAGGGGATGGCCATGGGCTCCTACTCAGCAGGGCCTTAGCACCAGCCCCCAGGCTGCAGAAGGGCCTCACCCCAGCCCCCAGGTGCAGAGCTGGGCTCGTGGGCCCCCAGTGGCCTTGGTCTGCAAGGTGAGGCCCAGAGAGCTGGGAGGGGCGAGGGGTCAGAGCCCCGAGTCTTGGGCTAGGGCCTGCCTCACGCAGCAGGAAACTGCTGTGGTGGGAGGTTCTGGGGATGAGCAGAGGGTCCCGCCCCAGGTGTCTGCACCAGCTGGCCGGGCTGGCTGGGGGAATGTGCACGCGTGGCAGGGACTTCTGGAGCCTGCGGTCCATCCCCTAGGCCAGGGACTCTGTGAGGGCCGCCTCAGCGTGTGAGACTAAATGAGGTGAATCGGACAGGCTCTGAGGAGGGGCCCTGCCGCCGGGACTTTATTAACGGGTGCGGTGTGGTTATTTTCACTGCCACCTTGTTGCTCAGTCGCTCAGTTGTGTCCACCTTTTTGCAACCCCATGGACTGCAGCACGCCAGGCTTCCTTGCCCTTCACCATCTCCCGGAGCGTGCTCAAACTCCTGTCCGTGGAGTCAGTGATGCCGCCCCACCATCTCATCCTCTGTCGTCCCCTTCTCCTCCTGCCTTCAGTCTTTCCCAGCATCAGGGTCTTTTCAGTGAGTCAGCTCTTCGCATCAAGTGGCCAAAGTATTGGCGCTTCAGCGTCAGCATCGGTCCTTCCAAAGGCTATTCAGGGTTTATTTCCTTTAGGATGGACTGGTTTGATCTTGCAGTCCAAAGGACTCCCTAGAGTCTTAGCATTTCCTCTGAAACACTCCTAAAGCACAAACATCCTCAGCAAAGAGCCTAGATTTTAAAATGCTAACCACACCCGTGTTCCAGAGGAGCCCTGCTGAGATGCGGGGCTCTCACTCTCACAGTGGGGAGCGAGGAGGAGAGCTGGTGACCCAGCCTCACCCACGAAGAGCGGGCCAGATCTTCCACTTCCACCCCGTCCATGCATCTCACCTGGGCTCACTCTCCTGCCCCGGGGGTCCCAGTGCCCGGGGCAGAAAGGGGCCGCGAGACCCTCTAAAGTAAGGTGGTGTTGAGTCTGGGGAGGAGGGTGGTCCACGGGGACCCTCACCCCTCCCACCAGGCACAGGGTCGGATTTCTCCAGACAGATGATGGCTCAGGTGCCCCGAGGGCTGCCCCAGCCTCCCGGGACAGGCCTGGGATGGGGACTTGGAGAGTCTCCTCTCTGTCCTGTTTGCTGCACCATCAACGGGACACGAGCCCCACCCACCCACTCACTCATTCATCTGTCACGGGGCACGATACCCACTCACTCACTCATTCATTCATCACCTGGGGCACAACCCCCACTCACTCATTCATTCATTCATCACATGGGGCACGACCCCCACTCACTCACTCATTCATCTGTCATGGGCACGACCCCACTCATTCATTCATCTGTCACGGGGCACGGCCCCACTCACTCACTCATTCATCACCTGGGGCACAACCCCCACTCACTCATTCATTCATTCATCACATGGGGCACGACCCCCACTCACTCACTCATTCATCTGTCATGGGCACGACCCCACTCATTCATTCATCTGTCACGGGGCACGGCCCCACTCACTCACTCATTCATCACCTGGGGCACAACCCCCACTCACTCATTCATTCATTCATCACATGGGGCACGACCCCCACTCACTCACTCATTCATCTGTCATGGGCACGACCCCACTCATTCATTCATCTGTCACGGGGCACGGCCCCACTCACTCACTCATTCATCACCTGGGGCACAACCCCCACTCACTCATTCATTCATTCATCACATGGGGCACGACCCCCACTCACTCACTCATTCATCTGTCATGGGCACGACCCCACTCATTCATTCATCTGTCACGGGGCACGGCCCCACTCACTCACTCATTCATCACCTGGGGCACAACCCCCACTCACTCATTCATTCATTCATCACATGGGGCACGACCCCCACTCACTCACTCATTCATCTGTCATGGGCACGACCCCACTCATTCATTCATCTGTCACGGGGCACGGCCCCACTCACTCACTCATTCATCACCTGGGGCACAACCCCCACTCACTCATTCATTCATTCATCACATGGGGCACGACCCCCACTCACTCACTCATTCATCTGTCATGGGCACGACCCCACTCATTCATTCATCTGTCACGGGGCACGGCCCCACTCACTCACTCATTCATCACCTGGGGCACAACCCCCACTCACTCATTCATTCATTCATCACATGGGGCATGACCCCCACTCACTCACTCATTCATCTGTCACGGGCATGACCCCCACTCATCATTCATTCATCACATGGGGTACAACCCCCACTCATTCATTCATCTGTCATGGGCACAACCCCCCCACTCATTCATTCATCACCTGGGGCACAGCCCCCACTCACTCACTCATTGATCACACAGGGCACAACCCCACTCATTCATTCATCTGTTACGGGGCACGACCCCCACTCACTCGCTCATTCATTCATTACATGAACATGATCCCACTCACTAATTCATTCATCTGTCACACAGGACACGACCCTACTCATTCATTTATCTGTGATCAGGCTATGACCCCCAGCTCATTCACTGAACACATGGGACACGACCCCACTCATTCATTCATCCATCACATGGGGCACAACCCCCACTCATTCATTCATCGTCACGGGGCTTGACCACACTCACTCACTCATTCATTCATCAGTCACATGGGACCCGACCTCCACTCACTCATTCATCCATCATATGGGACATGACCCTACTGACTCATTCATTCACCCGTCACATGGCACACGACCCCACTCACTGACTCATTCATTCATCCGTCACGTGATCCACGTTCTGCAATTGTTCAAAAGGGGGATTAAAGACTAAACAGGAGAAGTCTGCCTTCAGGAAGCTCAGAGCCTGCTGAGGAGCTCATTTGTCCCCTCACCCCTCGATCCTCCCTTCCCTCCGTCCCTCCGGTCAGAGTACGCACTCTGCGTGGCGGGAGACGCCGCTCGGCTGTGCGAAAGTCGCATCCTGACACAGAGCTGCGTCTCTGAGGTTTGAGGCCGTTCCCCTGCTCTTAGCTGCTTGGCTGCGCCCGGTGATCACGGTCCCCACTGGACAGGAGGGCCGCCCTGGCTGCAATTCAGGGGCTCAGATCTCCTTCCCTGAGTCCTAGGCCACTTCTAAAGATGACTCTTTCAAGAAACGTACTTCCCAGAGCCTAAGGCGTTTCTGGTTGACACCTCGAGGGAGGGACTTCATGTGCAGATTCTCAGGAGACCCATCGCACCAGGCTGCCCACTGGGCCTGCCCGTGGGCGCCCACGGCTGTGACGCTTGTCGGAAGTTGTCTGAATGAGCCCTGTCAGGCCGTCGCAGCAGGGGTGGTGGTCACACTCAGAGTGCCCAGGGGGTCCTGCTGGGAGCCCTGAGATTCTCTTATCTCCCCCTGGGCAGCCCCTGGGCCTCTGAGCACCCCAGGGCCTCCAGCCCCAAGAGGGTGCAGTTCAGCCACTCAGTCGTGTCCGACTCTTTGTGACCTCATGGACCGCAGCATGCCAGGCCTTCCTGTCCATCACCAACTCCCGGAGCTTGCTCAAACTCATGTCCATTGAGTCGGTGATGCCATCCAACCATCTCATCCTCTGTCTTCCCCTTCTCCTCCCACCTTCAATCTTTCCCAGCATCAGGGTCTTTTCAAATGCGTCAGCTCTTCACATCAGGTGGCCAAAGGATTGCTGGAGCTCTAGCTTCAGCATCAGTCCTTCCAATGAATATTCAGGACTGATTTTCTTGAGGATGAACTGGTTTGATCTCCTTGCAGTCCAAGGGACTCTCAAGAGTCTTCTCCAACACCACAGTTCAAATGCATCAGTTCTTCAGTTCTCAGCTTTCTTTATGGTCCAACTCTCACATCCATACATGACTACTGGGAAAACCACAACTTTGACTAGTTATGTCTGTTGGCAAAGTCATGTCTCTGCTTTTTAATATGCTGAGAGGGTGCAGAGGCAGGGCTAAGGGGCTCCCATGACACAGACCCGGGAGAATGGAACCCTGTCTGGCAGGACCCCTGCCTGGCCACAAAGTCACGCTGTTTGAACAAGAAATGAGACAGGATGTTTTCCAACACGTGACATTTTCTGTCAACAATTTTTTTTAACTTCTTAATCATTTTTATATTTTGGCCCTACAACCTGGCATGTGGGATCTTAGTTCCTTGACCAGGGTCCCTGCAGTGGAAGCTCAGAGTCTTAAGCACGAGACCGCCAGGGAAGTCCCAGCCAAACTCCTGAGTTTCCAGTGTTCCCCATGTGGGTCCTTGCTTGTTGGAGCCTCACGCTCTCTGCCCCAGAACTGAACTGGGGTGGTCCTGTCGCCAGGTCCCTGCTGTTTGACCCCTTAGGCCACCAGGCAGGGCCCCTCATCCAGGACCTCCTCCCCGCATGGAGGGCTCACTTGGGGTCAGGAAGTCAGCCGAGCCTCCAGGACGTGGACAGAGGAGTGTGCGGGCTGCAGGGCTGTGTGGGTGGGGATTCTCCGCACGGCCAGGGTCTCTGCTGGTGCAGCCTGGGCGCCCGCCCCTTTGCGAGCAGGGTCCGGAGCGCGGCCTGTGGCTGGGAGGGCAGACTAGGCCCCGCGGCCTCGCCAAGGAAGCGGCTGGACTGGCCCTGCTGTGGCTCAGAGTTTCCCCAGGATGCCTGGGTGCAGAGGGTCTGCGGGATGGCGGGCGAGCTGACCGGACGCGCCGACTCTCTGCCCTCGTGGCGGCCCCGTCCGGCACCTCCGCCTCCGCTGTGCGAGGGCCCCGGAATCTGCTTTTCTGTCCAGTTCTCAGTGAAGCGGACACTGGCTCCAGCGTCCCCATGTCCGGGCCACCCGGCCCCTCAAAGTGGCACCGGGGTCTGGCTGAGTGTCGCTCAGTCGGAGGGAGCAGTGCTGTGGGCGGGGGGACGGCAGTTCCCAGGTGGCCTGATGCCTGCTCGGGTACGGGGGCCGGCGGGGGGTGGCCCGCCTCCCAGTTGCTGCCTGGGTACACCGTGGCTCCCTCTGAGCCCGCTGGGTCATCTTATCTCTTGCCATCTCATCGAGGGGGCACGAGTCAGTGCCTCCCACAGCCTGTCCAGCAAGCTCAGGGGCCCCCGTGTGACCGCCTGGTCACCCCTGCTGGGGTGGGCTGGGCCCTCACACCGCAGCCCGTGCTGAGGGAAGGAAGCCCTGGGTGTCCCTCAGCAAAATCTGTGGCAGGCTGACAGGGGGCAGTACTGAGCCAGGTGCTGAGGCAGTGGGAGTGTCTGAGGCGAGGACTAGTGACCCACGCTGCGCAGGCCGCTGTCCCCTGCTCCACGCCGGCTCGCTTAGCCGGCAGGACAGTGACCGCCGCCCTCCGCCCAGGAGGCAGGGAGCGGTGTGTCTGCTGACAGCCCAAGGTCCCGTGCTGTGAAGCGGCACCTTGCTCCGAGCTGGGCTGCAGTGGGCCTCTGGCTCTGTCCACTGGCCCAGCCTCTCAGAGCTGGGGCATCTGGGGGCCCCGTGGACAGAGGGCATCTCTCTGGCCCACCTGGTCCTGCTGGGGACGAACCCAAGGACACAGGGAAGGGGGTATCTTCAGTGCCCAGGTTGGGGGTCAGAGTGGGCTCCCCACCCCCAGGGGCTCAGAGTGGACCTGCCACCTCCCCCCCCCGGGGGGCTCAGAGTGGACCCCCCACCCTCTGGGGGCTCAGAGTGGACCCCTCACCCCCCGGGGGCTCAGAGTGGGCCCCCCACCCTCGTGTGCTCAGCGTGGGGCCCCCACCCTTGTGGACTCAGTGGCCCCCCCCCCCCCGGGGTGGTGTCTGGCCCCGGGCGTGGCGGTCAGCAGCCCCGTGGGCAGCGTGGTGCAGCGCCCGCCTGCTCCGCGTCAGGCAGCTTGTATCCGGCCGGGTGACGGCGCTCGCTCTGACATGTGGTCTCTTCTGTGTGTGTACGTGTGTCCTGGCTGCCTCCGCCTTAGCGTTTCATTCGGAAGTGACACTAGGTACAGCTCACTTTTCTCTTCCGCGCCCGCTGGCCCGCCCTCTCCGGTTTTCAGTGTCCCCGCCCGCCCCCCGGTCCCCCCACGGGAGTCCCCCCGCTGTCCTCACCGCCTCCCGTGGGTCTGCCTCCGTGACGTGCCCGGCGCTGGCCCTGCCCTGCCCCGCTGCTTCTCCCGTGCCCCCGGGCCGCGCCGCGGAGAAGGGGTGGCGCCTTCGCGGCCTCGCCGCCCTGCCGTCCACGCCCCTGGGCAGGGCTGGCCGTGCGGGGCGTGTGCGGCGCCCCGCTTGCGCTGCCTTGTTCTCTGCCGTGTCTTCGTGGAGATGCGGGGTGGAAACCGGAGGAGCTGGGGCTGCCAGGGCTCGCAGAGCGGCCACGCTGGGGCTTGAGGCAAATTCCCAGCTCGTGAGTGGCAGTCCTGACTCTCAGGCCGGGACTGAGGCCGGGGTTTAGCACGATTGTTGCTGTCGGGTAACAGGAAAGCCGGCCAGGAGTGGAGGCCGCCACTGGTCTGGCCCCTGAGGCCGCCCGCAGCGGCCCGCAGCGTGGGCTCCTGGCCTGGCCATTACTTTCTGACTTAGACACGGGACAGAGAAGCACTCGCGGCCTGCTCTGTGGGGCCCGGCTGCGGCCGCAGGGGCTGTGCTGTCTTCGGGGGGCCGCCCCGGTTTCCACCACCAGCATCATCCCCCAGGGCAGTCAGTTGGGGAGGAGATGCCGCAGAGAGCTCTACAGACCCGGCAGGCTCCCTTCGGGTCCAGGGAGAGGCCGTGCGCCTCCTTACTCAGGCTCAGGGGGTCCCTCGCCTCTCCTCCCGTGATCACAGCCCCTCTCCCCTCCACCCTCCCATTCCTGCCTCCGCTCGGAGCCCTGGGTTGAAACCTCCCATCCCCCAGGGTGGCGCTCAGAGCGCTCTAGGGCCCCCTCTGGTGGGGCGTCCGGTGCCCCCAACCCGGCCCCGTCCTGAGTAAGGAGGGGTCTGTCCTCCCTGGACCCTGGCCCCAGCGGCTCGCCCTGGAGGTGGCCCACACGTCCGTCTGTCTCTGTGTGTCCGTCTGCATGTCCCTGTCCCCACTGAGAGCGCACCACGCTCCGTCATCTTTCTACCTCATCTCTGCTTCCTTCTAGAACGTTTTACCAGTTTGAGGCTGCGTGGGACAGCTCCATGCACAACTCCCTCCTGCTGAACCGGGTCACCCCTTACCGAGAGAAGATTTACATGACCCTCTCTGCTTATATCGAGGCAAGAAACCTGTGCCCAGGGCCTCCCCTCAAATCACCTGCCCACCCCCACAGCCTGAATTGCTGGCCAATGGACAGTAAGGGTGCTTGTTAGTCTCACACAACCCCAGTCAACCCTGTTGTTTTCTCAGAGGGCTTCTTGAGTCCTTGAGTTAAATCTCTGTACTTTTAATGGGAGTGCTCAGAATTAGTCAGTTCCTCTATCTTTAGCCTGTGGGTTTGTCCCTGGAGTTGTGAGATGGCTGCAGCAGCACCAGACATTGCATCTGTGTTCCAGACAGCACAAGCACAGAAGCCTCCTTTTCCCCATCGCAGGGCCTCTGGCTGTGACTCCTTCGGAAGCATAGGAGGAAGCTGGGGGTGTGGGCGTTTCTCACCAGTGCAGCAGCCAGCGGGGTGGTAGAAACAGAAGTACCCAGCCTCCCTGCCGCCCTGCCCCCAGAGTCTAGCTACTGTGGCTGTAACTCGGGGGCCAGTGTGGCCGCCCCACGGGGTGAGGTTTGCTCAGGCTGAGCAACGCTGGCAGGGCATCACCGAAGCAGGACCCAGGACACGTCCGCTGTGTCAGTTGTCACCCCGGAGCTTCAGGAAAACAAAAGACCCTGCTGTGAGACAGGGCTCGCTCATTGTGCGGTGATCTCCCGTGGCCTTTAGGGTTGACCCGGGGGTGCACAGACAGGGTCCGGTCAGAGCCTCACATTTTGGGCAGTGTGTCATCCCAGCTGCATGGTGAGGAGGCTGAGGCCTGTGCCTGGGATGTCGGGGTGTCCTGCAGGGACACCTGGCACCTCCAGCCGGAGTCGGTTCAAGGCGGGGGCAGACTCTCGCCTGTGTTGGGGCTGCCCCGGGGACGGGGAAGGAGAGGGTCTGGGGCTGCGGGCGGTGCAGCTTTTGGGCCTCCCCCGGGAGGAGAGGCCGGGTGGCTGGATCGGCACCGGCAAGTCTGCACTGAGCCCGGAAAGGAGAGGCTGGGGCCTGCCTGGGCGAGCCTGTGCTGAGCCCCCCACCCTGCAGATGGAGAGCTGCGCGCAGCCGGCCGTGATCACCAAGGACTTCTGCATGGTCTTCTACTCACGAGATGCCAAGCTGCCCGCCTCGCGCTCCATCCGCAACCTGTTCGGCAGTGGAAGCCTGCGGGCCTCGGAGAGGTGAGCCCGCCGGGAGCGCGCTTGAACCGGCGGGGGAGGCCTCTGCGCACTTGTGGGGACATGGGTGTTGTGTTGGGGGCAGGAGAGAGCTGGGGTCTGCCTGCCAGGTGCAGCAGGAAACCCTGTGTGTCCACTCAGGGGCTCCCATGGGTGGTCCTGGCTGACCTTCCTCCCCAGCGGCCATGGAGCCCTGTCACTGGGCAGGGTGAACACTGGGGGGGTGGGGACAGAGGGACCCTGGCCGGCACGTCCCCAGGGACGTGTGCAGAGCCAGGCCTCCCGGCACCCGGGGGGTCAGGCCCCAGGCCCAGTGCCCTCTCGCACTCTGACCGCTCTGCATTCCTGGGGGAGGGGAGGAAGGCAGTGGACGGACCCCGCCCCAGGAGTGGGGACACCCAGGGTCCCTGCTGGTCACCTTCAGTGACACCTGCACACCCTGTGCTGTGGGCGGCCGCCCTGGGGGGCACAGCCGGGAGGAAAGAGCGTGGGGGTCCTGGACGGCCATGACCCCGTGACGCTGTCATCCAGGAGGTCACCTTAAGACCGTGGGACCCCTCCATGAGTGGGTTAGTGGGGTGCCCTAGGCAGTCAGTGGTCCCAAGACAAAGGGGGCCCAGCAGGGGTCTGGGACGGGGACCCTGACACCACAGCCCCCACTGCCTGGCGTGCGGGCCATAGGGCTCATGCCCAGAGTGCATGTGATGGAGAACAGGTGCCTGGCCATCGCCACGTGGGTAATAACACCCCCTCCACAGCAACCGCGTGACGGGCGTGTACGAGCTGAGTCTGTGCCACGTGGCTGACGCGGGCAGCCCAGGTAGGCGTATGCCCTGCGCCCTCTGGCCGGGGCTGGGGGGGTCGCTGATGGAGGTCAGGGAGAAGGGTCCGCAGGGGACTCAAGTGACCTTGGCTACGCTGCCGTGTGGGGAACCCCTCACCCGAAGACCTTGGGGGGCCGGAGGACGGTGGGGGTGGGCACAGCCCCCGCAGGGTACGCCATGTCCGCGGCCCGTGCAGGCATGCAGCGGCGGCGCCGGCGAGTGCTGGACACATCCGTGGCCTATGTCCGCGGCGAGGAGAACCTGGCGGGCTGGAGGCCACGTAGCGACAGCCTCATCCTGGACCACCAGTGGGAGCTGGAGAAGCTGAGTCTCCTGCAGGAGGTGAGGGCTGGGCCTCCTGGCACCCCCCGGACCCCCGCCCCCGCCCCAGCCACACTCGCGAGCCCTCCCACTCGTCATGGGGCTCAGAGCCTCACGATGGCCCCCAGCTTCCGGTGGGATGTTCGCACTTGGTCCAGCTGCAGACTGGGGGCCGTGTGGCAGAGACGAGGAGGACACTGGGAAGAGAGCTGGGGGCGGCGAGGCCCTCCGGTGGTTCCGGTCAGGACAGCCCATGTCCAGCAGCGGGCACTGGCCGCCGGCCGGGGCATTGGGTGGAAAGAGGGCGTCAGGTCCGCGTCCATCCACGCTCTGGGCCCTTCCCGAGGGTGCGCCCCCGGGGCTTGTCCGTCCGCTTGCGCTAGGGCGCGGGCCGGTCTGCGGGCTCCACGCTGCCCCACCGCCCGGCGGGCGCAGGGTGAGGCCGTGCTCGTGCCCCGCGCAGGTCGAGAAGACCAGGCACTACCTGCTGCTCCGGGAGAAGCTGGAGGCGGCCCAGCGGCCCGGCCCCGAGGCGCTGTCCCCCGCCTCCAGCGAGGACTCCGAGGCCCCCGGCTCCTCCAGCGCCTCCTCCCCGCTCACGGCTGAGGCCCGGCCGGCATCCCTGGAGGCGCCCAGCGAGCGGCAGCGGGAGCTGGCTTTCAAGGTGGGTGGCCAGCCGGCCTGCAGGCGGGGGACCTGGGAGAACCAGGGCCTCGGAGTCACCTTGATCTCGTCCCCACCCCGCCCGACCCACACTGGGACTCAGGGACTGTTTACAGCCTCCTCCCCCAAGCGGTGACCTGCCCCCCCCCTTGAATACTTACGCTGACGGGGAACTCACCACCTCCCCAAAGCTGGCCCTTTCTGCCTCTGGGTGGGCCACAGGGAAGACCTGCACTTCGTGTGCCCCCACCCCCTCCTTTGCCCAAGCACCAACCAGCCTGCCGCAGGAGGCTTCCTCAGATGGCCCTACCCCCTGGGAGGGGTGGGGTGCTGCCCTCCTCCTCCTGGGGTGCCCGGTCCCTCAGCCAGTCGCTCGCGTCCACGTCTGAGCCGGGTCTCGGGGGCTCCTGACCAGGTGTTTGCTCTGCCCGCAGTGCTTACGGCTCCTCACCCACTCCTTCAACAGAGAGTACACCCACAGCCACGTCTGTGTCAGCGCCAGCGAGAGCAAGGTGGGCACGGGGCGGGGTGCCCGCGGGACTGTCGGCACCGAGAGGGAACTCGGGTTTTCTTAGGGACACCCCTCTGCCAGCCCAGAGAGATGTCTCTGAGCTCAGGGCTGGAGGCCAGGGCCCACGCAGGGCAGGAGCGAGGTGCCTTCCTCTGCCCACTGTCCCCAGTAGCAGCCCCGTCCGGCCTGCCTCACCCCGCTGCCCCTGTCCTGGGCCAGTCCAGCCCCTCCTTGGCTTCAGCCCTCACCCGGGAGCCTGTCAGGGCCGGCAGCCTCAGGCCTGTCCCCCCAGCTCCTGTGCTCCCCTGCACGGAGCCTCCGGGGGTCCTGCCCACGCCCTCACTCGGCCCTGTGGGTGGCCTGCCCTCTGCCCTCTCGCTGGCCTCTCCCTCTGCCCAGAGCTGCTCTCGCTCTGGCCGTGGGGCTACCTGTGCTGATGTTAGGGCTCAGAGGCTACGCCTTCTTCGGTCCTAGCCCAGGTGTCCTCCGGTTTCCCCAAGGCAGAGCCCGAAGCCCTGGGTGGGGTGGGCAGGAGGGTCTGGCCTGCAGTTGAGGTGGGGGGTGACCCCCACAGGGGCCCCACCCTGGCTCAGACAACGCCGTCTTCTCTGCAGCTCTCCGAGATGTCGGTCACCCTGCTGCGGGACCCGTCCATGTCCCCGCTGGGGGCCGCCACGCTCACTCCCTCCTCCACCTGCCCCTCCTTGATCGAGGGCCGGTATGGGGCCGCCGACCTGAGGTAGGCGCGGGCCCGGCCCACATGAGCG
>SJYT01043441.1:41779-61584 GCA_006410635.1 Cephalophus harveyi
TGCCCGGTGGGAGCCTGCGGAGGGGGCGGGCCGGGGGGCGGCCGGGAGAGGTAGTTTTGACTCCTCCTTGCCCTGCAGCCCCATCGTCTCCAAGAAGGGCTACCTGCACTTCCTGGAGCCGCACACGGCCGGCTGGGCCAAGCGCTTCGTGGTGGTGCGGCGGCCCTACGCCTACATGTACAACAGCGACAAGGACGCCGTGGAGCGGTTCGTGCTCAACCTGTCCACCGCCCAGGTGGAGTACAGCGAGGACCAGCAGGCGATGCTCAAGGTGCGCCGCAGCCGCGGGCTGGCGCGGGGGCGGGAGCCGGGCCCAGTCCCCCGCGGGGCGCGGCCTCTCACCGCTCGGCCAGGCAGTGTGGCTGGATGTCACGGGTGGGGGTGTCGGGGTCAGCCTCTCTCATTCCGGGGTCACTCTGCCCACCTGTGGGGCGCGCCGTCCTGGTGACAGCCAGCAGTGAGGGGTGGGTGGAGCATTAGTCCCAAGGATGCCCCATCTGATGGCTAAGGACACAGTGCCTCCTCCAGAGACACCCACAGAGGGTGTCGGGAGCCCTGCAGGCCCAGCACGGCACTGGGCCCAGAAGGGCAGTCTCCTGCCCCCGGCTTTGCCCCAGGTCCTCTCCAAGCAGGCGGCGGCCTGGACCTGTGTGTGAGGAGCTCTGAGTCCTCCCGGCTGGGGCCCGGGGTTCCCCAAGGTGGGGGGTGTGAGTTCAGCCTGACCGCCACGCCCACCCTGCCGAGGGCTCAGGCTTGAGAGAAGAGGAGGGATTAATGGGCCGAGCACACAGCTGAGCCGGGGGCCCGGGGAGGGGCCCTTGGGGACACACAACAGTGACAAGGCCGCCCGGGGCGTGGCCATGAGGCGAGAGGCACAGGATGGCCCGCCTGCAGGGGCATCTGGACAGGAGGTCAGGACCCTGACCCTCCCGCGGGCCTCCTTCTCTGCCCCTTCTCTGACACCCCCCACCCACCCCCGAGGAGCCGCGGCCACCCCGGGCTGAGCGGGGAGGCCTGGCGCCCCTCACAGCGGCTCCCTCTGCAGACCCCCAACACGTTCGCGGTGTGCACGGAGCACAGGGGCATCTTGCTGCAGGCCAGCAGCGACAAGGACATGCATGACTGGCTGTACGCCTTCAACCCCCTGCTGGCCGGGACCATACGGTAAGGCCGCCCGCAGAGGGCCACCCTGCCTGTGGGTCCCCGCGGCCTCCAGAGCCCACGGTCGGCTGGTGGGAGGTGGCCTCTATGTCGGGACTGCCAGGCCCCGGGTGGGCGAGCCTTGCCCCTGGCGGCCGACGTTTTAAAGGAGGCTGTGGGGGCGGGGGGCTGCTCCCACCGAGTCCCAGGAGCAGGAGTCAGAGGGTACGTCTCCCGGGCAGTTGGGGAGGCAGGGACGTGCCCGCGATGCCCCTCATGCCAGCCTGTGGGCGCCCATGGCCCCCTGACCGCTGCTCCTCTCGGCCCGCAGGTCCAAGCTGTCCAGAAGGAGGTCTGCCCAGATGCGGGTCTGAGCCCAGCCACCGGCAGGCCCGGCCCCGCCTCCCGTCATCGTCACCATCTGTCCGTGCCGCCCAGCCCCGCCTGCCTCCTGGGACGCCCGCCCTGCCCGGGACCTGGCACATGACCTGTCCCAGCAGAGGCCACACATGTCGTCCTTTCTTTCTGTAGGAGGCGCCCCGGGTGGGAGGAGCTGGGAGGTGCCGGAAAGGCGGGGGGCGGGAGTCACGGGGCGTCGCCGCCGTTCTCGTATTTTTTTAAGCATAGACAGACTTATAATTAACATACACTAGTTAGTGACGTTGAGACAGTTCCCTCAGACATTAACGATAAGACTGTGTTCTATTTATAAGTATTTATTTCTAATGCCTTCACGTAGACCTGTAGGATTCGGACGAACCCGCGCCCTTGTTCCCATACACACCTCCCAAGCCTTTTGGGGACAGACGGGTCAGGGCGACCCTGTGGGAGCCGCGGGGACGCGCTGCCCCGGCCGGAGCTGAGGCCTGGTCCCGGGGCCCGTGTGTGTGTGTGTGCGCGTGTGTGTCGGGGGTGTGACGCCTGAAGGCTGAGCAGCGCAGGTGTGTCCCTTCCAGCAGGAGGAGGGCGCATGTCTCACCCAGACGGCAGCCCCTGAGCCGTGACCGTCGGGGACACTGGCAGCGCGTCCCTGGGAGCGGGCAGGGGTGCCCAGGCACCTGGTCTGGGGTGAGAGGGTCAGGGTGGTGCCCGGTGTCCGGGCCGGCCAGGGGCGGGGCTGGGTCTACGAGTGGTCCGGGTGACGAGGGGCTGTGGGCAGCGTGGGCAGGGGCGAGACGTGGGGTGAGCCCTGGGTCGCCGTGGGGAGGAGGCCGTGGGCCCCTCTTTCCCCAGGAGAGGAGCCTTCAGGGGTCCCAGTGGGGAGACTCCAGGGGTTGCCGTGGGGAGGAGGCTGTGGGCCCCTCTTTCCCCAGGAGAGGAGTGTTCAGGGGTCCCGGTGGGGAGACTCCAGGGGTCGGTGTGGAGAGGAGGCCGTGGGCCTCTTTACCCCCGGGTGGACACAGGCGCAGGCGCCCGCCAGGAGCTGCCCGGTGGCTGTCTCTTATACACATTTTTCGGGGGTCCCGGTGGGGAGACTCCAGGGGTCGCTGTGGAGAGGAGGCCGTGGGCCTCTTTCCCCAGGAGAGGAGTGTTCAGGGGTCCCGGTGGGGAGACTCCAGGGGTCGGTGTGGAGAGGAGGCCGTGGGCCTCTTTCCCCAGGAGAGGAGTGTTCAGGGGTCCCGGTGGGGAGACTCCAGGGGTCGGTGTGGAGAGGAGGCCGTGGGCCTCTTTCCCCAGGAGAGGAGTGTTCGGGGGTCCCGGTGGGGAGACTCCAGGGGTCGCTGTGGGTAACCAGTGCCAGCGCTGGGTCACTCGTCTTCCAGGCGCCTTTTCCTGCGTCCTAGGGTGTCACCTGGTCTGGTTCCGGCCTCTCGTGACAACACCTGTCTCGTCCCCTCTTCAGACTCTGTGCCTGAGGGTTGCCCAGAACCGTGCAGGGTCACCCGGGCTGAGGGTCTGGTCAGGGAACCCACCGGCCCGGGGTCTTCAAGGAGCTCTTCCTCCTCCCAGAGGCACGCCAGCCCCTCTTCAGCTCAGGGGAGAGCAGCCGCAGCACAAGGCCCGTCCACTCTGCAGCGCCCGGAGCAGGTGGCAGAGCCGGAGGGTCTAGACTAGGACCGAACGCCGTCCAGAAACTGGGGGCCCGAGCCCCCTCGGGGTCCCCAGAGGCCACGCAGAGAGCAGGCTGACCGCCGCTCCAGAACCATCGCTGAGCCGAGCTTGCGGGCAGGGGAGGACACGCGGGTGAGCTCTGGGGGTCAGTCCCAAGCACCCTGCTGTCCTGCGGGGAGACCGGGGTGCAGGGCCCGGGCCACGCCCCTCAGGTCAGCCAGCCTGAGGCCACGGCCTCGTGAGGGTCCGAGGCCCTGTCTGGGGGCAGGGTGCCTGGGGCCAGCCAGCCTGCAGAGCCCCTGCTGTGCAGGGCGGGCCTGAGGCACTCGCCCGCGTCTGGGGCCCCCACGGCCACGGGGGCCCCCACGGCCGCTGCGTCCTGGCCTCCTGCCATCCCGGTGGGGACTTGACGCTCAGGGTGTCCCCTGCCCAACACCACCTCCTCTCGGCCTGGGCCCGAGAGCTCCGTCTGCGCGTCGGGAATGCCGCTCTCCTGGGCCGGGTGCCGTGGGAGCCAGCAGAGGTGGTCCGGGACCCCGTCCCCTCTGTGACACGGGGGGCCGCCTGGAGGCCCCGGGGGTCCCCGTGGGGTGGGCGCAGGCGGGGAGGTCAGGTGTGGGGTGGAGCTGTGTCCCCGCGGGGAGGGAAGGATGCCGGAAGCCACCTCTCTCGGACAGGTTTTGTTTTGGTGCTTGAGGCTGCTCGGGCTGCAGCTGCCGGGAGTTTGGGGGCGGCCCCTCCAGGGAGGGGGTATGCCTTCCTCAGCGGCTCTGGGTGGAGACCCGGGAGGGAGAGTCTGGGCCCCGGTGACCAGCCTGGGGGCCAGAGGCGGGTGTTGAGAGCCGTCCGCTACAAGGCCTCTGTGCTCTGAGTGACTGTTCACAAGAAATCAGCGTTTCGTTCTCTGACAATGCGCGCACACGCAAACACACACGCACGCAGCAGGGCGACTGCGGAGATCCCCCGTCAGCCCTGGTCCCCCTCGGCGCCTCTGGGCCGGATGCGGCAAGACACCCAAGGAGGGCCCCTGAACGTCTCCGAGGTTGCAGCGCGCAGGGGGCTGCCACGCCGGTCCCTGCCAGCTCTCCCCAGCGCGGGGACCCTGAGGCCCCCTCCTTGGTGCCCTGGGACAGACCCGGGCCTCCTGCGGCTGGCCAGCCCCGAGTCCCCGTGGCTTGTACATACGTGCTTGTGTGGTCCCTGCACTGTGATGTAACGACTAGTCCCCGGTGTCCTGAACCCAAGTGTTAGGCTCGCGGCTCCTGTCCCGTGTGTGTGCACTTAAGCTCTGTCCAGTTAAGAAATAAAATGGCTCTTTATGCAACACCAGACCCGTGGGTGCCCGCTTGGCTTTCCTCGTGCGTTGGTCTGTTTGCTGGGGCCTTAAGCCACAGGGCCAGCTGTCCAGCAGTGTCTGGAGATAGCACGCGCCCCCCAGTGGCCAGGCAGAGAGGGCAGAGAGCCTTGAGGGGTGGGCGGCGCAAGGTGGCGTTTATCCGGGAGCGTCTCCCTGCTTCCCTCCGCACGGGCTGCACCTGTCCCAGCAGCCCCAGGTGCCCTCAGGCACGCCGGCCCTGCCCCACCAGACGCCAGTCCTTTCACGCGGTCAGTGTTACCTCACTAAAACGGGACGAAGACATTCCGTGAAACCGCAGATCAATGTCCTTCTTCAACATAGAAACAAATACCCTCAGGAACATTTCACTGAGGACATGGCAACTCACGCGAGTATTCTTGCCTGGAGAATCCCATGGACAGAGGAGCCCAGCGGGCTACAGCCCATGGGTTCCAGAGAGTCAGACACGGCTGAAGCGGCGTAACACGCAACGCACGCTACATTTCACCAAACTGAATGTTGGGTACATAGAAAGGCCTAGTACCCCATGACCTAGTTGGGTTTATCCTGGGAATGCAAGCTCAGTTCAAGAGCTAATCATTCTAATTCGCTATATTAAGCTGCTGCTGCTGCTAAGTCACTTCAGTCGTGTCCGACCCTCTGCGACCCCATAGACGGCAGCCACCAGGCTCCCCCGTCCCTGGGATTCTCCAGGCAAGAACACTGGAGTGGGTTGCCATTTCCTTCTCCAATGCATGAGTGTGAAAAGTGAAAGTGAAGTCGCTCAGTGGTGTCCGACTCTTCACGATCCCATGGACTGCAGCCTTCCAGGCTCCCCCGTCCGTGGGATTTTCCAGGCAAGAGTTCTGGAGTGGGGTGCCATTGCCTTCTCCCTATATTAAGCCAGCAAAGGAGAAATCACATGTCATCTCTATGGACACAAAAAAAGCATCTGATGAAAATGCAGTGTTCGTTACTCATCAACACTTGAAGTGGAAGATAACGTCCTTAACGTGGAAAGCGTGTCCACACTAAGTGTTTCGCTGACTCTGTGTGTGTGTGCTCCGTCACGTCAGGCGTGTCTGAGTCTCTGTGGCCCCATGGGCTGCATCCCGCCAGCCTCCTCTGTCCGTGGGATTCTCCAGGCAAGAACACTCAAGTGGGGTGCCGGGCCTGCTCTGGGGCGTCTTCCCGACCCGGGGCTCGCACCCAGGCTTCTGTCTCCCGCACGGGCGAGCGGGTTCTTCAGCGCTGGTGCCCCCTGGGAAGCCCAAGCTAGTATCACACTCAGCAGCAAGAAATGAAGACTTAAAGCTTAAGACTGCACAAGACAAGCATGCCCTCTCTCATCACCCCGAGTCAGCGAGGGGACGGAGCTCCTCACCAGGGCAGTAAGGCAAAATGAGGAGAGAGCGGTGCACAGATCAGGAGGGAAGAATGGCTCAACAGGCGGAAAGTGCTAAAGGAGTATACTGAAAATCTGCTATAATTAATGCACGAGTTAACCGAGGCTGCAGAGTGCGACGCTGATATACAAACGCTCATTCTATTTATGTTTTATTAAAGTACAGTTGCTATGTTTCAGGTGTGCACCAATGTAACTCTGTTATATATGCATATATCTATATAAACACACACACATATATATATATTCTTTTTCAGACTCTTTTCCATTATATGTTATTACAAGCTACAGAATTAAAAACACAAATTTTATTTTTATATACTTGCAATAAACTGTTAAAACTTTGAATTTAAAAAATTGTACCATTTGTACTGGCGGCTTCCCTAGTGGCTCAGATGGTAAAGAATCCGCCTGCAATGCAGATTCCTGGGTTGGGAAGATCCCCTGAAGAAGGAAACGGCTACACTCTCCAGTGTTCTTGCCTGGAGAATCCCATGGACAGGGGAGCCTAGCGGGCTACAGTCCATGGGATTGCAGAGAGTCAGACACAGTGGAGCAACTCAGCACACATTTATAGCAGCAGCAAAAATGTGAACTACAGGTGTGTAAATCTGACAAAATATGCCAAGACTATACTAAAACACCGATGAGATAAAGACGTAAGTGAAGTTATATCCATAGTTAGAAGGTTCAATATTTATTAAGATGTCATCTCTCGCCAAATTGACTTTTAAACTCAACATGGTCTCAATCAAAATTCCTGTAGATATCAAACACCTGATTCTAAAAGTTACATGAAAAGTAAAGGCACTAGAATAGCTAAAACAGATTTGGCCCAGAAAAATGAAGTTAGGGAAGTCACAGTGTCCATTTTGACCTACGAAGCCACGGGGTTAGGACAGTGTGGTGTGTTTTAAATCGGAGCCTGGCTGCTTTACGATGCTGTGTTTCTGCCGCACGCACACGTTCCCCCTCCCCGTCGGGCCTCCCCCCGCCCTCGCCCGCCACCCCGTCCTTCTGGGGGCATCGCTGAGCCCCGCGCTGACTCTCTGGGCTGCGCCGCAGCTCCCCGCCAGCTGTCTGTTTTACACCCGGGGCTGTGTGCGCGTCAGTCCTGATGGCTCCGTTCGTCGCGCACTCCACGTGCCGCCCGCCCCACGTCCGCACGTCTGTTCTCTGCGTCTGCATCTCTATTCCTGACCCGCAAAATGCCCGTTGTGCCATTTTTCTAGATTCCAGGACGATGTGGTATCGGTGAAGGAACAGACGCACAGATCAGTGCAGCACATGAGAGAACCCAGAAGTGGACGCACACACGCACACACACGCACACACGCGTAACCCGCTGACGCTGTTTACAGGATGCAAAAGCAATCAGCGGAGAAAGGATAGACTTTTCAACAAATAATGTTGGAACAGATGGACTCCGATACGTCTTTTAAAACGAATATAAACAACACCTTATAGAAAAAGTAACTCAAAATGTTATGTAAAATCTGAATCTATAAAATTTCCAGAAGAAAATAATATTACAAGGAAACCTTCAGGATACAAAGCTAGGCATGGTGTTGTTGGACATGACACCAAAAGCTCTATTCACAAAGAAAGAAATGCAAGGTTGAACTTTATGGCAGGGAAGAAGCTTTTGCTCTGTGAAGGAAAATGAAAAGACAAGCTACAGACGCAGAGAAGATATTCACAAACCATACCTCTGCCCAAGACTTGTCTCCAGAATACATTAAGAAGCCTCCAAAGTCTCTGATAGGAAAAAACAACAACCCAACTTAAAAATGCTAAACAATGCCACTACTCACATACTTAAAGGGCTGAAATCAAAAACAAGCAACAAAACCTGAGAACATCGAGTGCTGGCGAAAAGCAGCAGCTGAATGCTTCACTGTTTATGGGACTGCAAATGCTGCAGTCACTCCGGACACGGGCTTGGGACTTTCTTAGAAAGTTAAGTGTACACTTTCATATGACTCACCGGTCCCACTGCTGGGCATCTACCCCAGAGAAATGACAAAGTGTGCCTTAGAGAAATGGATATGCAGATATTTAAAGCAACTACGCATTGTTGCCCCAAGTGGGGCAATATAGAATCAAAATTAAAAGTCCATGGCCTGCCTGTGTACCAGCAACAAACAGCTGGAATTTGAAAATTTAAAATCACCATTTATAGTACTGCCCCCCCCCAAAAAAAGGAGAAAAATAAGTTTAAAAAAAAAAAAAGATAGGTAAAAATTAAAATATGCTCAGGATCTGATGTAGAAAACAACGAAATTCTGATGACTCAGTGGTGTAAGTAAACAGCCATCCTGTGCTCACTGACCGCGGGGCTCGCTGCTGTGAAGACGTGAGCTTTGCTGGTTGGCCCTGTAGGCTCAGCAGGGCTCCCCCGGGGGTGCTGGCGGTGAAGGGCCTGCTTGCCAAAGCAGGAGATGCAGGTTCAGCCCCAGGGTTGGGAAACTCCCCTGGAGGAGGGCATGGCAACCCACCGTAGTATACTTGCCTCCCGAAGACAGAAGAGCCTGGCAGGCTACAGTCCATAGGTTTGCAAGGAGCTGGACACCAGTGGAGCGACTTAGGGCACACACAGACTCAGCCTGCCCAGGCACGCTGCTGGGGCGCCAGCCAGATGGGGACTTCCCTGGTGGTGTGGCAGCCAAGACACCCTCCCAGTGTTGGGGTCCCAGGTTCTATCCGTGGTTGGGGAACGAGATCCCACATGCCACAACTAAGAGGGTGCATGCTGCAACTAAGATCGAAGATCCCGCTTGCCACAATTAAATAAAAGCAAATGCTTAAAAAATCAAGGTAGTGATGCTGGTGAACGAGCAGACAAGTAGTGAAGGTACAGGAGAGCCCAGAAATGGACGCACACAGAGTCAGCGGGCTTTGACAAAGGAGCACGGGCTGTTCAAGGGCCACAGGACAGTCCTCTCAGCAAATGGGGCTGGAGAAGAGGGACGCCCCCGAGCAGAACGCATTTCAAAGAATCTGGTCACAGATCTTACACTTCTCACAAACATTCAACGCTAGGTCAAAACGGATCTTGGACCTAAACGCAAAGCACAAAACTAAAACTTCTACAAGTACTTATCAGCGCTAAGAAATGACTAGGGCCTGGGCTTGCGGGTGGCTCAGATGGCAAAGGAAGGGAGTGTTCGTCGCTCAGTTATGTCCAACTCTCTCTGACCCCGCACACTGCGTCTCACCAGGCTCCTCCGTCCATGGGATTCTCCAGGCAAGAATACTGGAGCCAGTAGCCATTCCCTTCTCCAGGAGATCTTCCCAACCCAGGGATCGAACCTGGGTCTCCTGCATTGGGGGCAGACTCTACCGTCTGAGCCACAATCGTCCTGCAATGCAGGAGTTCCGGGTTCCATCCCTGGGTCAGGAAGATCTCCTGGAGAAGGGCATGGCAACCCACTCCAGTATTCTTGCCTGGAGAATTCCATGGACAGAGGAGCCTGGTGGGATACAGTCCATGGCGTCGCAAAGAGTCGGACACGACTGAGTGACTAAGCACAGCGGAACAGGACCTGGGAGGAAATACTTGGAAAACAATTTTAGGACAAAGAACTTGTCTTCAGAACATGTGAAGAATTATTATAACTCAATAATGAAAAAGATACACAACTCAGCAAAAAACGAAAAGCATTTGAATGACCGGTAAGTAGGCTCCTGACAATGCGGCTCATATCACCTGTCATCAGGGGAATGCAGCTTCCCGCCATGGAGAGAGCAGACACCAGGAGGAGACTGCGGGAATCTTCACGGCATCGCGCTTGCGGACACCAAGCGCCTCCTGTCTTTGCTCCTACTGTTGTTGTTGAGTCACTCAGTCGTGTCTGACCCCATGGACCGCAGCACGCCACGCTTCCCTGTCCATCACCAACTCCCGGAGTCCACCCAAACCCATGTCCATTGAGGCGGTGATGCCATCCGACCATCTCATCCTCTGTCGTCCCCTTCTCCTCCGCCTTCAATCTTTCCCAGCATCAGGGTATTTCCCAATGAGTCAGCTCTTTGCATCAGGTGGCCAGAGTACTGGAGTTTCAGCTTCAGCATCAGTCCTTCCAATGAACACTCAGGACTGATCTCCTTTAGGATGGATTGGTTGGATCTCCTTGCAGTCCAAGGGACTCTCAAGAGTCTTCTCACTGGTGAACGAGCAGACAAGTAGTAAAGGTACAGGAGAGCCCAGAAATGGATGCACACAGAGTCAGCGGGCTTTGACAAAGGAGCACGGGCTGTTCAAGGGCCACAGGACAGTCCTCTCAGCAAATGGGGCTGGAGAAGAGGGACGCCCCCGAGCAGAACGCATTTCAAAGAATCTGGTCACAGATCTTACACTTCTCACAAACATTCAACGCTAGGTCAAAACGGATCTTGGACCTAAACGCAAAGCACAAAACTAAAACTTCTACAAGTACTTATCAGCGCTAAGAAATGACTAGGGCCTGGGCTTGCGGGTGGCTCAGATGGCAAAGGAAGGGAGTGTTCGTCGCTCAGTTATGTCCAACTCTCTCTGACCCCGCACACTGCGTCTCACCAGGCTCCTCCGTCCATGGGATTCTCCAGGCAAGAATACTGGAGCCAGTAGCCATTCCCTTCTCCAGGAGATCTTCCCAACCCAGGGATCGAACCTGGGTCTCCTGCATTGGGGGCAGACTCTACCGTCTGAGCCACAATCGTCCTGCAATGCAGGAGTTCCGGGTTCCATCCCTGGGTCAGGAAGATCTCCTGGAGAAGGGCATGGCAACCCACTCCAGTATTCTTGCCTGGAGAATTCCATGGACAGAGGAGCCTGGTGGGATACAGTCCATGGCGTCGCAAAGAGTCGGACACGACTGAGTGACTAAGCACAGCGGAACAGGACCTGGGAGGAAATACTTGGAAAACAATTTTAGGACAAAGAACTTGTCTTCAGAACATGTGAAGAATTATTATAACTCAATAATGAAAAAGATACACAACTCAGCAAAAAACGAAAAGCATTTGAATGACCGGTAAGTAGGCTCCTGACAATGCGGCTCATATCACCTGTCATCAGGGGAATGCAGCTTCCCGCCATGGAGAGAGCAGACACCAGGAGGAGACTGCGGGAATCTTCACGGCATCGCGCTTGCGGACACCAAGCGCCTCCTGTCTTTGCTCCTACTGTTGTTGTTGAGTCACTCAGTCGTGTCTGACCCCATGGACCGCAGCACGCCACGCTTCCCTGTCCATCACCAACTCCCGGAGTCCACCCAAACCCATGTCCATTGAGGCGGTGATGCCATCCGACCATCTCATCCTCTGTCGTCCCCTTCTCCTCCGCCTTCAATCTTTCCCAGCATCAGGGTATTTCCCAATGAGTCAGCTCTTTGCATCAGGTGGCCAGAGTACTGGAGTTTCAGCTTCAGCATCAGTCCTTCCAATGAACACTCAGGACTGATCTCCTTTAGGATGGATTGGTTGGATCTCCTTGCAGTCCAAGGGACTCTCAAGAGTCTTCTCCAACACCACAGTTCAAAAGCATCAATTCTTCGGCGCTCAGCCTTCTTGATGCTCCGACTCTTACATCCATACATGACCACAGGAAAAACCACAGCTTTGGCTGTACGGACCTTTGTGGGCAAAGTGATGTCTCTGCTTTTTAATAGGCTGTCTAGTTTTGTCCTAGCTTTCCTTCCAAAGAGCAAGCATCTTTTAATTTCGTGGCTGCAGTCACCATCCGCAGTGATTTTGGAGCCTAAAAACATCTGCCACTGTTCCACCTTTTCTCCATCTACTTGCCATGAAGTGATGGGACTGGATGCCATGATCTTAGCTTTTTGAATGATGAGCTTTAAGCCAGCTTTTTCACTCTCCTCTTTCACCCTCGTCAAGAGGCTCTTTAGTTCTTCACTTTCTGCCCTTAGAATGCTCCTGGGAATGTAAATGCTACAACCACCTTGTGGGAACTTCACAGAATTAAGCATTGTCCTGCCCTGTGATTTAGAAAGATTCTCTAGCTACTTACCACCCCCGCAAAAAACCAAAAACATTTGTCTACAAGGACTTATATGAACTTACTGAGAACAGCTTTATTTGTATTGTAGGGGAAAAAATGGAAGAAAACCTAAATGTTTGTTCATTATCAGAAAGATGGATTAACAAATTGTGGTTCAGCCATGAAATGGAATTCCATTCAGAATTAAGTAGGAATAAAACTCTGACACTGGAAAAAAAACCAGCCCACCTCCCTGCCAGCCCCCACGTGGAGACGCAGGGCAGACGCAGGACTTGGGTTACATGGGATGGTCCCCAAGCCTCTGATGACCCAAAGCAGGAAGCCGGATGCCTCTGATTAGGGGCAGGGTCCACTGGAAGGGACGGGACTTTCTGAGAGCGCGCTCCGCTCCCGCGGGGTAAAGGCGTGGGTGACCTGCGTCTGTGAGTCTCATGGGTGAGAGTTCACTCTCAAGATAGGTGTGCTGCACACCATTTACGTTTTTTCTAAAAATATGAAGTATCTAGAAATACAGGCAATTCAGGCTGATGACTCAGTGTGGATTACCATCCCACTCCAGGCAGGATTTCGGTGGTCACGCGTCCTGTGTGTTCCGACCTGGGCAGACCTTGGCCGCCTGGAGACCAGGCCCCATGGGGGAGCCGTGGGTGGCCAACGGGTAAGGCGGAGGCCCAGGGCTCCGAGGAGGACGGGAGGTCCCTGCAGGCACTCACGCTCTGCGTGAGCCTGAGGGAAACGCGGGATCCACAAAGACCCTCGATAATCTGTAACAGGAAGAGAAGAGAGTTTTACTGAACCCCAACTGAAGACTATCGTCCAAGAAAGAGCTTCCCAGATCACTCGGAGGGAGTGCTCCAGAGCAGTTCTATAACTCGTCGGGACAGAGACCATCCAACAAGTCAGGGGTGTGTCCCTTCAGACCCACCCAGCTCCTGTCCACGGGATTCTCCAGGCACGGATCCTGCAGCGGGCTGCCGTGCCCTCCTCCAGGGGGTCTTCCCGACCCGGGGGTCGAGCTCTCGCCTCCTGCTTCTCCTCATTGGCAGGCAGGCCCTTTACTGCTAGCGCCTCCTGGGAAGCCCTGTGCCCTTCAAGCTTTCAAAAAACAGACCAGCGCGTACCCCACAGCGAGTCAGCGTGTGCTCGGCCCCTGAGAGGGAGTCTTATTGTTACAGAAGGGCCAGGAAGGGAAGCATTTGACCTTTGTTTTTAATTATTTGGACGACCTTCGTTTTCAGTTCAGTTCAGTTGCTCAGTCGTGTCTCTTTGCAGACTCACGGGCTGCAGCACGCCAGGCCTCCCTGTCCGTCACCAGCTCCCGGAGCTCGCTCAAACTCGTGTCCGTCGAGTCGGTGATGCCATCCAGCCATCCCACCCTCTGTTTGTATTTATTCGCTTGCTTTCGGTTGTGCTGAGCTGTCGTTGCAGCCCAGGCCAGCGGCCGTCTTCGAGCTTCCCAGCGCGGTGTCTTCTCGTGCCGTGGGCCACGGGCTCTCGAGCGCGCCGGCTTCGGCAGCTGCGGCCCGGGCCTGAGAGCGCAGGCTCAGCAGTCGTGCAGCGCGGGCTTAGTTGCTCCGAGGCACGTGGGATCTCCAGGACACAGGGGTCAAACCCGCGTCTCCTGTACCGGCAGGTGAATTCTCCACCGCTGAGCCGCCAGGGGGGCCCGGACAGTCTTTCCTCCTGGTCGGTGCGCCCTTTCCTTTAACAGTTAAAGCCGGTGCACAACGTGTGTTTGCTGGGCCACAAACAGGCTATTCCAGTTAGCATCAAGTTCAGGTTGACTCGGGGGGAGATATGCGTGTGTAAAGCTGATTCACTGTGCTGCACAGTAGAAATTAGCATTGTAAAGCAACTACATTCCAATAAAAATCAATTTTAAGACAAGTTAACTCAGGTAAAAGCCAGAGTGACTTCCCAGCGCCTCAGCCCGTGAGCGTTTCTGTTATCACGGGCTTCAGTGCACCAGGTCGCTGGCGTCCAAAAGGCTCCCTGCTCCTTGGAGAGGGTGGGGGCCTGCCAGAAGGGAGAGACACACAGCCCACAGGCAGGCTGGAGTCTGGGGGCGTGTCCGCCTCCTGGGTGAGGTCGGGGCCCTGAGGACCTTCCTGTTGGGTTAGCCTCACCCCTCTCCCGGGGCCTGGGGGTGGGGAGACGCGGGCACCAGACGCCTTCCCACTTCGGGAGAGTTCTGAACCCAGGGCCGTCTGCCAGGACAGCTGAAGCAGTCAGTTTCTGTCCCTAAGCTGCAGGTCTCCACCCCCCGCCTCCCCCGCCCAGGCCTGGGCTGTGGGGGACGAGCGCCTGGTGGGGAAAGACATCGGATGGGCCTGTGGGGGGCGGGGATGGGGCCTCAGATGGCAGGGCTCCTCTGCGTAGCAGGAGCGCTTGTGAGGGCGGAACGGAAGCCTCGGCTGGTCTCGAGCCCACCCCCACATTAGAAGTGCAGTGAGCGGCCCGGGGAGACGCGTCCCCAGCTGGGGTGCCATCGGGAGCAGGGCGTCAGGTGTGGAAACCAGGGCCGCTGCAGGAGGCAGGCTCGCGTGGGCACGGCCAGCAGCGAACGGCCAGGCCCGGCCCTCAGCCTCCCGCGCAGCACCCTGCAGCTCCGGCCAGCCCAGCTCCTAGGGAGGAAACTCTCCCTGATTTGGAGGGCAGTTCTTTCACCCCAGTGGCTCAGCTGGTAAAGATTCCACCCGCAACGCGGGAGACCTGGGTTCCGGAGATCCCCTGGAGAAGGGAAAGGCTACCCACTCCAGTATTCCCGCCTGGAGAAGTCCATGGACTGTGTAGTCCACGGGGTCGCACAGAGTCAGACACGACTGAGCGACTTTCACTTTCATCTTTGGAGTCGAGCCCCTGGGAAGGAGGGAGGGGGCCGGCGGGGATGTGAGGGCCAGAGCAGCAGGGCCGCAGGGCCGGGGCCTCCAGGGGGGCTGGAGAGGGCGTCGCCTGGACCCCTTCCCCGGCAGCGGCGGCTGGCCCCGAGGCCTCTGCCTGCAGAGACCCTGTGCTCAGGGCCCCCTCCCCCTTCTGCAGGGCACGCTGGGGCCAGCCACCTGTCTCCCCGGGGGCCTCTGCCCAGTGACCCCTCCGCCGCCCTGCACCCACTGCCTTGGCCCCTGAGGGGTGTGGCTGTGTCCTGGAGACCTTGACTTTGACCGTCAGCAGCAGTGCCCCCGGCCTCTGGCTCAGTCCCCCTCCCCTGGGAGCTTCCTCCACAGCCGGCTCCTGCTCTCTGCTCCAGCTCAGGCCTGTGGGCGAGGGCACTGCACACCCCCAGGGACCCCTGCCTGGCTCGGGCCTCCCCTCCGCGTCCTCTGAGCCTCGCTCAGCCCGTCCCCTCCGCCTAGAGTGGCCGCCGGGCCCACGGTGGCCTGACGGACGCAGACCTCCTCCCGAGGACACGGAGGAGCGACCGTGGCCACAACCTGGGCCGTCTGTCCTTGCAGCCCGGCCGGTGTCCAGCAGAGTCACGGGCAGAGCACCGGACTTCCAGTCCCTCCGACTCGGGAGCCAGGGCCCAGCGATGTCCTCGGGCCAGGCGCTCACCTGGACTCGAGTGGGGTGTGGAGAGGGGTTCACAGGGGACCCCACTTGCCTGGATCGGGCCCTCTCCTCCAAGTTCACCACGTGCTGGGGCCTTCAGGAAGCCGCCGAAGCCCCCAAGCAGCCATTTTGCTCAAGATGAACTCACTTCTAACTTCTAGCTTCCCTAGAAACTCAGGTCACCTGCCCACCCTCCAGACAGAAGATCTAGGGCAGTAAGTCCCCTTCTCAGGAACCTTCAAGCTGCGAGCTTTCAGAGGTGCAGACGTCCGTTCCGTCAGCGTCAGGCGTGAGCCAAGCGGCAGCTCACCCTCCGTCTCCTGTTGCTGATGACCCTTCAGCTCCACCGTCTCCCCCTCCTCTCTCTCCTCTAGTCAGTAACGCTTCTTGCTGTTCACTCCATACCAGCTCCTGCGTGCCAGCTCCTGCGTGCCAGCTGTTGGTGCGTACGACTGCACCTTTCAAGGCACTGTGTGAACTGTAAGGTTGAACATGGTTTTGTTTGTTTTTATGTATTATTTGTGTGAAGAGTATTATAAAGGGCTTCCCTGATGGCTCAGTTGGTAAAGAATCTGCCTGCAGTGCAGGAGACCCCGGTTTGATTCCTGGGTTGGAAAGATCCGCTGAGGAAGGGACAGGCTACCCACTCCAGGATTCTTGGGCTTCCCTGGTGGCTCAGCTGGTAGAGCATCTGCCTGCAGTGTGGAGACCTGCTTTCAATCCTGGATTGGGAAGATCCCCTGGAGAAGGGAAGAGCAGCCCACTCCAGTATTCTGGCCTGGAGAAGTCCCTGGACTGTATAGTGTGTATATATATATAGACTGTGTGTTTGTGTAAAGAGTATGATAAGCCTGTCACAGTTACAAAACCATGTAGCCATTGTGTGGATACACAATCGTGCTCTCGGAATGGAACCTGTTTGCATGTAGGGGACTTACTGTGTGAGGTGAGGTGGGTCCGTATCTGCAGGCTCAGCTTCCAAGGTGCCCAGGGCAGCCCTGCCAGGGCGCCCCCTGCTCCCTGTGTGGGGCTCCTGACCTAGCACGCGGCCGCCCTCCCGAGGGAGCTGGTACCCGGGGACCCTCCCCCGGGTGGACACAGTAGGGGACTTACCGTGTGAGGTGAGGTGGGTCCGTATCTGCAGGCTCAGCTTCCAAGGTGCCCAGTGCAGCCCTGCCAGGGCGCCCCCTGCTCCCTGTGTGGGGCTCCTGACCTAGCACGCGGCCGCCCTCCCGAGGGAGCTGGTACCCGGGGACCCTCCCCCGGGTGGACACAGGCGCAGGCGCCCGCCAGGAGCTGCCCGGTGGAGCCAGGGGCCCAGGCTGAGTCACGGAGCCCTGGCGGCTTTGGGGAGCAGCACCCGGAGTGGCTGAGGGGGCCGGGTGTACCCAGAGGACGCCTGACTGAGGGGCGGGCCGGAGAGGCGCTGCGGGCGGTGCAGGTGTGAGGCTCCCACGGCCCCCTCCCCGCCCGACACGTCAGCCCAGGCCCTGCCGGCCCGTCCTCCCGGAGCCTCCAGGCCGATGGCCGGTCTGAACGTGTCCCTCTGCTTCTTCCTCGCCACCTTCGCCCTCTGCCAGGCGGCCAGGAGGGCGGCCAAGGCCCTGCTCCCCAGGGGCACCTACGCCCACTTTGCCCGGGAGGTGGCGGGCACAGCCCAGCTGGGGGCCTGCTGCCTGGAGATGCGGATGCTGGTGGAGCTCGGACCCTGGGCGGGGGGCTTCGGCCCCGACCTGCTGCTGACCTTGGTCTTCCTGCTGCTCCTGGTGCACGGGGCCACCCTGGACGGGGCCTCGGCCAACCCCACGGTGTCCCTGCAGCGTTTCCTCCTGGCCGAGGCCTCTCTGCCCAGCACGCTGCTGGAGCTGATGGCGCAGGTGCTGGGCGTGCAGGCGGCTGGCGCCCTGACGCGGCTGTACTGGGCCTGGGGGCTCAGCGACCTGCATGTGCTGCAGAGCCTCATGGACCCGCACTGCAGCTCGGTGCTGCGCACAGCCGTGCCCCACGGCGCCCTGCTCGAGGGCTCCTGCGCCTTCCTGCTGCACCTGGCGCTCCTCCGCCTCCAGGGCAGCTGCGCCGTCCACAGGGCGCCGGCCGTGGCCCTGCTGCTCACCGCCGCGGCCGGCATAGGTGAGACCGGCCGCCTGTCCCCGGGGCCGCGTGTCTGCCCAGGAGGGGGGCTGCAGGCCAGCGTGGGGCCACCACTGCCCGGACACCTGCTGGGGGTGGTGGCCAGCCAGGCGGGACTCAACGCGCTGGGCAGGGACCCGACCCCTGTGGGGCAGCCCTTCCCGGCTGGGTCTGTCCGCACCCCGAGCTGCTCCTGTCCATCCCGGGAGGCCAGCACCTGAGGCGGACGGCAGGTGGGGAGGGGGGCTGCCGCTTCCTTGGGGCCCAGGCTCTGGTATGGAAGCCCCTGCATCCTCCGTCACCCCTCCTGTGGGCCTGGGGCTGCTGTTTCCTCTTCAGCCCCTGCCCACTGCCTGCTGGGCCCACCTGTCACTGCAAGGCAGCCCCCCACTGTGGAAGCCTCCCTGACCGCCCCCCCGCCCCCACTGGCCCATGCACCCCTCTCCGCTGCTGTTTCTTTGTTCGGCCAAGTCTCTCTCCTTCTTGCTGTCCCTGTCTCTCCTCTGTGTCTCCCTACCTCTCTGGGTCTCTCTCTCTCTAAGACGCCCTCTCAAGGTCATGGGGTGTGCAGAAAAAGGCTGGGGAGCCAAGTCCACGCAGGGGTGAGAGGTCGGGAGACACTCCTGTCCGGCTGCTGCCTGACCCCTGACCTCTGGCCTGGGCTGGGCACCCGCCTCCCCGTGTCCCAGCTGGCCCAGGGGGTGGAGTCGGGCCCCCCAGGCGGGTGGGCGGGTCCAGTGGGAGGCGGCACAGGTGGGCCAGGACGGATGTCTGCACTTCCCCGCAGCCGGGCCCCTGACGTCCGCCTTCCTGAACCCCACACTGGCCGCCTCGGTCACCTTCCGCTGCTCGGGGCACAGCTTGCTGGAGTACATCCAGGTGTACTGGCTGGGCCCCCTGACAGGTGAGGGCCCGGGGTTCCTGGGGGCGGGGGCAGGCCAACCCAGGCTGTCCTCTGAGACGGGGGGGCCCACAGGGCGTCCAGCCTGCAGGCCGGGGTCGAGGCAGGGCTGCTCCCGGGCCCTTCCCCAGGGTCCCCGGGGCGGCAGGGGGTCCTCTCAGGGAAGCTGGAGACGCGGGCATTTGGAATAGAGCGCTTTGGCCCCGACCCACGCGGGCGCCGGCTGGACGGGCTGAGGCTGTCCTTCAGAGCTCTCGGCCGGCCCGGGAACCACAGCGAAGCAAAGGCTGGGGCAGCAGGCCACTCAGCCATCCCCAGGTGGGTGCGGGAAGCCGGGTGTGGGGCCTCTCTGGGGCCGCGGCCTCCTCCCCCCCTGCCAGGCGTCCGGGGCCTGCGGACACATCGGTCCCATCCCAGCCATCTTCCCTGTCCGCTACGTGTCCCCTGGGAAGGGCAGCAGTCACACGGGGTTGGAGTCCATTCTGCTCCAGGGAGACCTTGTCTTAATGTAACTACTCACACCTGCTGAAGGTGAAGTCCCGCTGCCAGGTCAGGGAATGACCTGAATCCGGGGGACACCGCTCCAGCCTTTGACCCCCGAGCGTCCATGGTGACACTGGAGCCATCAGGACCCCCTTGGGAGCCGCGAGGGGCAGAGGCGGGGGCCCAGGAGCCATGTGCACGCGCTGCCTTGGTTCAGGCAAGGGGGCCTCCCGCCCTCGGGGGACGAGAGGCGGCCAGGTGGGGGTCCAGGGTCCTCTACTCTGGAAGCTCGGGGCAGAACCTGGGGGTGAGGGCTCGGCCAGGCCCCACCCTCGACCCCTGGCCCCCTCGGCCCCACCTCCACGCTCACCACCCCGAGGACGACACGCCAGCATCAAGAGACGGCCCCAGGAGGAAGGGGCACTTGTGCCGGAACACGGGGCCCGGAGCGTGGTCTGCAAGTGCACACGGTTCCCGGTCCACCGACCTCCGGGAGGTCGGCCCCCAGGGGAGCGAAGGCTGGCAGGAGCCGGGCCAGGGCGAGACCTGGCCCCGTCTGCAGGCCCCTGTCCGAGGAGGGTGTGGGGCGCGGCGTCCGGCGGTCTCGGGCCCGGGGAGCCCCTGGCCTCCGTGTGACCCCCGCTCTCCCGCAGGCATGCTCCTGGCCATCCTGCTGTATCACGGCCGCCTCCCTCGCCTTTTCCAGAGGAACCTGCTCTACAGTCAGAAGAGCAAGTACCGGGTCCCCAGAGGAAGGCCTGTCCCGGGGCCTGGAGGCAGCCAGACGCCTAAAGAGGGGAGCAGAAGA
>SJYT01043441.1:61705-73066 GCA_006410635.1 Cephalophus harveyi
CTTCTCCGGGGCCTCTTCTCTACAGTTGCTGCTGTTCAGCTGCTCAGTCGCGTCCGACTCTCTGCGACCCCATGGACTGCAGCATGCCAGGCTGCCGGGAGCCAGCGTGAGGAACTCCGCCCATGGCAAAGGTCATGAGGAAGGAGGCTTCGGCATACGCAAAGGCGGGATCGAGCCTCAGGAAACCCCCTGTTCCCGAGCATCTACCCCCAAAACCAGAGTCTGTTTTATGCTCTCACCTACACCTCTGACTTTACGGGGGGCTCTCCCCCATCACCTCTCTCTCGAAGGAGTTAACCTACAGCTCTGGTTAATAAAAATTCCTGGGTGTGACAAGGGTGTCTCAGGTCAAACCTCTCTGCTGGCAGACTAGCTTGTGTGACAGGATTATCCACACTCCTGCCACTACGCATGATTGTTTACTACCTCTCAGACGGTAAAGCGTCTGTTTCCAATGCGGGAGACCCGGGTTTGATCCCTGGGTCGGGAAGATCCTCTGGAGAAGGAAATGGCAATCCACTCCAGTACTATTGCCTGGAAAATCCCGTGGACAGAGGAGCCTGGTAGGCTACAGTCCATGGGGTCGCAAAGAGTCGGACATGACTGAGCGACTTCACCTTCAACCATAAACAGCACAGAGAGTTTGGAGTATTTTGAAAATCTTAATTAGCACAGGGCTTTTCTCATTGTTGAGTCAATGATTGCCGCCAGGCCTCCACATCCTTAGACATCTGGGAATATATTAATGTATTTGGAATACAGGAAAGGAAATATAGTAGTTTTTGATGTTAGCAATACTAGACTTTTTGAGTTAATGAATTTTCTCTTTTGTTATAGATCATTGTACTTTGTTATAAATCACTGTGTCCTTGCTATGTAAAAATGTAACTTGATCACTATCTTAAGACTAAATAGATCTTAAGGGGAACACTGGTGAAGGGTTTTCATTTGTTGAACCAATATTTGCTGCTAAATCTCCATATTCCCTGCCCTTATAATGAATATAACTAGCATATAGGAGAAATAAGTATTAACCTTTAAGATTGATCATGTTAACCTTGGATTAAATGAATTCCTTTCTTAGTTGTAACCCACTACACCCTCATCCTATAGGAATGCAACTTGATCTGCTACCTTCAGAGGGTGGCGCCTGGTTTAAGAAAAAGCACCCTTGGAAAAAAATGGTTAACTGACCGTTATCAGAAAGAAAGGGTTGTAAAATGTCAACAGACCTCATGGCCAGAAGATGATGTAAAACCCCTAAGACCTTTTTTTATACGTTCATGTGAAGCACCTGATTTTGATAAAGGTCAGGACTGCTGACCCCCACGTGACTTTAAAATTTCCATTTGTCTCTATGTGCAACCAAAGGTATATAAGCAAACCTAAAAAATAAAGAAATCGGATCAGTTTCTGGAAAGACTGATTCCCCATGTCATTTCTTTCTTGCTCCCCGTTTTTCTGGCTGAATTCCCACCTGGAGCGTGGGTACTCACCACATCTACTTACGTGCCCTGGCTTCTAAGATCCATGAGAGAGGGAGCCCAAGGCAGGGCACCCTCCAATATTCAAATGGGCGCCAGTGGCCCAATGGAGATGGTGCAAATTCCTTGTCTTGGAGTTTTATTGGTATTCCACGTAAACCAAGTTATTCAGCCTCTTTTTCTCCACTAATTTTCCTACTACACTATTTCTTTCTAATTTCCCTCTATATCTTTAATTAAGCAATTAATTCCTAGGACGCTGACTCCATCCCCGCTTCGAATTACCCTGGGTCCACTGGGGCTGGACCCCGGCACCAGGCCTCCCTGTCCATCACCAGCTCCCAGAGTCCACTCAAGCTCATTGAGTGGACATCCATTGAGTCGGTGATGTCATCGAACTGTCTCTTCACCTGTTGTCCCCTTCTCCTCCCGCCTTCAGTCTTTCCCAGCCAAAATCAAAGGTGAGACCGAGGAGGAGAGGCCACGGTCCAGGGTGAGCACACCCGGCCTTGAGGACACCACAGGTGGGCTGTCCCAGCACTGGCGACTGGCCAGCCTGGACGCGGCCCAGCGGCTCCCGCACCGAGGCCTGCTGGGGACGGTCAGGGTGGCGGCTGGAGCCCACGGCTGCAGGGGACACAGGACACCCAGCCCCACCATCCCCCTACACTGCCGTCCTGAAGGCCCTCACGGCCAGGCACACGCAGCTGGGCCGTCACAGCAGACCCCGGCTTCCCCCGGCTCGGAGGAGCCCCCAGCCATGTTCTCCCCAAAGACCGGAGCTCACCTGGACTCTCCCGCCCCCAGAGAACACAGCCCCTCAGCTGGGGGTTCCTGCAGCCCCGGCCCCCAGGGCTCAGCACTGGGAGGACGGTCACCGCAGCAGCCGCAGGGGTGAGCGGCCGTCACCCTGGGCGGAGAGAGCGGTCCTCACTGGCAGCACCAGGACCGGGGTGGGGCAGCCGCTCAGCTGTCCCCACAGAAAGGCCGCACAGCTCCTGCACGAGGGCTTCCAGGACAGGGACCCGGGCGCGCGGGCTGAGAGCTGTTCGGTGAGTTAGTTCAGGAAAAGCGCCAACGTGGCCGCTGCAATGCACAAGAGCAGAGGGTCGTTAGAGTTATTCCAGGAGCTCGGAATCCCTGTTCCGAAAAACGTCAGCCCACAGGCTTGGGGACAAAAATTAACCTTAAGGAAATTACGCAGAAAGGAAGCTTTGACGAACCAGTTACTACATGGACGGCAACTTAAAATTAACTGTTCAGTAAAATTGAAGACACAGTGATGAGAGTGCCCAGAGAGCTACTGGAAATGACGCGCAAACAAGGAGCCAGTTTCTTGATTCACACTCTGAACAGTCCCAGCAATGGGTCCATCAGCAGAAAGGTCCTTCTCAAAGTTGAAAATCGTCAGAAATGATTGCAATCCTATATTTGTCCAGAGTGACTGATACTGCTTTCAGCTTGATGAATGGAAGATGAAGTTGCCAAATGTATACATTTTAATTAGCTAATTAATAAATCTGCAGAAAAGGGAGACAGGAAAATTGGACGATCAATCAAAATCTCTGGTGAATGAAGCATAGCAAGTCCCCTACATGCAAGCAGGTTCTAAGAGTGTGTCCATAAGCCCAACAAAGCTAGCCTAGTTCAGCTCAGTTCAGTCACTCAGTCGTGTCCGACTCTTTGCAACCCCATGAATCACAGCATGCCAGGCCTCCCTGTTCATCACCATCTCCCGGAGTTCATTCAGACTCACGTCCATCGAGTCCGTGATGCCATCCAGCCATCTCATCCTCGGTCGCCCCCTTCTCCTCCTGCCCCCAATCCCTCCCAGCATCAGAGTCTTTTCCAATGAGTCAACTCTTCGCATGAGGTGGCCAAAGTACTGGAGTTTCAGCTTTAGCATCAGTCCTTCCAAAGAAATCCCAGGGCTGATCTCCTTCAGAATGGACTGGTTGGATCTCCTTGCAGTCCAAGGGACTCTCAGGAGTCTTCTCCAACACCACAGTTCAAAAGCATCAATTCTTCGGTGCTCAGCCTTCTTCGCAGTCCAACTCTAACATCCATACATGACCACAGGAAAAACCATAGCCTTGACTAGATGGACCTTAGTTGGCAAAGTAATGTCTCTGCTTTTGAATATACTGTCTAATTGTTTATTGTGATCCACACAATCAAAGGCTTTGGCATAGTCAATAAAGCAGAAATAGATGTTTTTCTGGAACTCTCTTGCTTTTTCCATGATCCAGCGGATGTTGGCAATTTGATCTCTGGTTCCTCTGCCTTTTCTAAAGCCAGCTTGAACATCAGGGAGTTCACGGTTCACGTATTGCTGAAGCCTGGCTTGGAGGGTTTTGAGCATTGCTTTACTAGCGTGTGACTCAGGCAGCTGTGTGGCGCTGTGCTGTAGTAGGGCTTCCCTGGGGGCTCAGATGGTAAAGAATCTGCCCATCACCTGGCTACAGGTGAGAGGGGCCCCCTCCGCTGAGGCCCCAGGGGCAGCCCTGGGACCGTCTCTGTACCCCTTTCTCTCCCGCCCCTGTGCTGGTCTGAGTGGTCCATTCTGAAGGCAGGGAGTGGCCAGGTGGTGTTGGGAGGGGCTCTTGGACGGCTCTGGTGGGGGCGCTCTGGTCGGTGGGGCCTCCCTGGTCCCCCCTGTGGCTTCCGGGCTGCAGATGCATGGCCCACATCCAGGCTGGCTCCAGAAGGGGCTCTCGTCTCTGGACCGCTGCCCCCTCCCTCGCCCCGGCCCACCTCCACCCGCAGTGGAGGGGTCCTCTGGAGAGAAGTCTGTGTCTGCAGAGAGGACCCCGGAGCAGCCCCGCCCCAGCCCCGCTGCAGCCCCCAGGCTGGCTCCTCCGGCTCTGCTAGGAGAAATGGGGCTTCTGGACCTGGGGCTGGAGAGGCTCGGGGTGAGCCTGGAGCACCTACCTCCCCGCCCTGCCCTGAAACACACTCACGCCGGCAGGAGTGTGTCAGAAAGACAGCGGCCCAGCCCACAAGGTTCCTCAGTGGCCAAGACTGGGACAGGCTGGCCTGAAAACAAGCGTCTGGTCACCGCAGGCGGAAGGTCGGGGTTTGGGATGAACGTACTCACTACTGTACGCGAAAGAAACAACAGCAAGGGCCTACCGCAGAGCTCGGGGCGCTCTGCTCCGCAATCTGAGAAGAGGCTGGGCAGGAGCAGGTGTGTGTGTGTGTATAGCCGAGTGCTTGCATCTCCCGCCGGACCCACAAAGCCGAGGCCGGAGTCGGCGTCCGCTCCTGGTGGGACCCGTTTGTACTCTATGGGGCTACGCGGCGTCAGTCTGACTTGTCAGCCTTGTGGGGTTCTCCCCTGGGAAGCCTGCCCCCAGCCGACCGGGTGCAGGAGGCCGTGTCTGGACTCAGCTCATCTCTGCATGGCTGCAGAGCCCCCATGCCCACTCATGCTGAGAGCCCGGGGCCACCTTACCCTCAGAGCCCCCATGCCCACTCATGCTGAGCGCCCGGGGCCACCTTAGGCAAGAGCACCAGGATAGCCATTTGCCAATTCCAGTCACCTCTGATCCTGGAAGGGGTACTTCTGGTGGGTGTTGAAATGTCCTAGTTTAACGCAGCTCTTAAATTTCCATAGCGATTTGCGTGGGCCCTAACAGACCAGTTTCCCGGTGCCCATCTGCCTGACTGTATGGCCAGGTTACTGGCCACCGCACACGAGTCAGTAAAAACCCAACACAGAGGCAAGAGCGTGTGGTTCAGCCGTGCGCCGACTCACTTTCCCCTTCTTTGACCAGACGGGGACCGTGCAAGAGGATGCTGTCCATTCCCCTCGGACTGCCGGAAACCCAGCAGGCCCCGCGGTCTGAGAGCTGCTTGTGGGCACCGCTCACGTGGCAGTGGTGTCTGGCAGCTCCTAAGGGGGTCCCAAGGCCACTGCAGGGGGGACAAGGCTCCCTGTTCATGGACGTTCCCTGGGAGCACGCACCTGTCCTGTTCGTGGACATACCCGAGAGAACGCACCTGTATAAATAGGTAAATAAAATTCCCATCTCATTCAGGAACTCTTCTGGTCACTGACCTCCCCACTGGCGGGTCTGTGGCATCACATGGGATGTTCCATAATTACTCTGTGTCCCTGGGTCAGGGAGGGTCTCTGTCACACCTGATGCCCGCTAGTGGGCCAGCCGTCTCCATGGGGAATGTTCCGGAACAGCACACCAGTGGTGACCGCTGGGGGGCGCTCACTGACTCCCGCCCTAAGGTTCCTCCTGGGCTCCACGCGACGTAGCTCCTGTCGCTTGAGTTCAATTTATCCTTCCTGCGCTCCAGCCTCCAACGGGACACAGTGAACCTGGAGGTCCCCTTAGTCCATCAGGCATCCTATACGCCTTCATATTAATAACGTCTGGGGGCTGGACCACCTGACCAACCCCCGTTTGGAACGTTCGTTCCATCAGCGGCGGCTGAAGGGTGGGTTTCCCGGCCTCCTGTTGTACAGGATTCGGTAGGGGGCACGCCCCAGTCACACGCAGAATTCTTCCCAGAATACGTTCGGCTACAGCAGGTGCAGACACGGCCCATGTTCAAACTTGACCATTTTCATCCAAACTTTCACCCCAGTCTCACCAGCTCTTGCCTCCCTGTCTCCTCCAGTCTGACGTTCACTTCTGTTGGGGCGTCACCCACAGCTGTTGGAACTGCAGGGCACAGGGCTTCCAGTCAAGGAGTCCTAGAGGTGGCTCATCTCCGAGGTGAGCCCCACCCCAAGCTTCTGAATATTCGGGGCCAAGACACATGCTTTTCTCCACTAAGAGCTTTGAGTTTCTCTTGGGAGGTAAGTGCTTCAATATTATTCCATTTGTGGGAAGAGTAATTACAGCGTCTTGTTTCAAACAAGGGTAATAAAATAGTGCAGACCCACGGCAAGGATTCTGTCTTCTAAAATCATTTTGATGTTTTTCTCTTTCAGTTTTATTGCTATCGTTTAAGTGATCAAACGACATCTCAAATGCAGACCTGATAGAATTATAATTCTTGGGGTTACGAAAGAGGAGAATGAAGAAGCTGGCTTGAAATTCACCATTCAGAAAACTAAGATCATGGCATCCAGTCCCATCACTTCATGGCAAATAGATGGGGAAACAGTGGAAACAGCTCCAAAATTTCCTGGGCTCCAAAATCACTGCAGATGGTGACTGCAGCCATGAAATTAAAAGACGCTTGTTCCTTGGAAGAAAATCTATTGCAAATCTAGACAGTGTATTATGGAGACATCACTTTGCCAACAAAGGTTCGTCAAAGCTGTGGCTTTTTGAGTAGTCACGTACGGATGTGAGAGTTGGACCATAAAGAAGGCTGAGTGCTGAAGAATTGATGCTTTTGGACCGTGGTGCTGGAGAGGTTCTCCAGTATTGGCAGACACGTTCTTTGCCACTAGCGCCGCCTGGGAAACCCACTGGCAGCGATATCAGGTCACAAATAGAGGGACCAAGGCCAGCAGTGTCTGGACTCCCAGGGCCGTGCAGCAAGTACAGGGAGCGAGATAGGAGGGGCGCTGAAAGCCGCTGCGGAGTCGTTCAGGGGGAGAGTGCAGACAGGACGGCCCTCCCTATCCTCTGCTCAGGCGGCAGCAGGGGGTGGGGTCCTCGGAATTTCATGTCTGAAAAGGAGTGCCTGAGGAAGGCCACCCTGACCCCCATCATTCCCAGACAGGGAGTCACTCTCGGGAGTTCCGGCCATCCCCCAAAGGTGGGGATATGGCTCAGGCCCTGCCAGGGACGGGGCAGCTCCCCAGCCTCTGGGCCCCTGTGGTCTGCAGGGAAATAAGGCCAGACTCCGAGGGTACGGGTTCAATACTCGAATCAGCCTGGGGCTCACCTCTACCCAATGTTAGGGGTCACCTCGGACCTGAGGATCCCAGGATACAGGCGGAACACTGCGGCCCGGGAGGAAGCCACCTGCATCCGCACTCGGGCAGCCGGAACACAGGACCACTCTCCGGACTACGGGACAGAGGGCGACTGTACGGAGAGGTCGGTGCCTGCAGGCCCTGGCATGCTGGGCCCCGGCAGGGAGGGGTCCAGAGGCCACGGCAGGCGGGGGACAGGGCCGCTGCGGGGTAATAGTCAGAGGTGGTAGGAGAGGAGAGGGCAGACAGGCACCCCTGCCCCGGGAGGGCAGGCACCCAGGTCTCAGGTTTGTTTCTCTTGAGGGGCACCTCTCTGGAGAAGGCAGGGAGGGGCAGCTCACAGTCGTCCTCACGTGGATGCTTAGAAGCCCCTCACGGACGCCAGCACCGTGACGCTGATTAGGTCCTGGGTACGCGCCGGGCGACCACCTCAGTCAGATCCCTTGCTGTGCTCGCAGAGACTGTGTCCAAGCTTCCAAAGCTGGAAGCCTAACCTAGCCCAGCTGGATGTGATGGTCTCAGGAGGTGATGAGGTCGCGAGCGTGGAGCCCTCAGGAATGGGATTGGCACCCTTGGGAAAGAGAAGCCAGGGGTCTCCCGCATTCCTTCCACCAGGGAGGACCCCGCAGCAGACAGTGGTCTGTGACCCACGAAGCGGCCGTGCTGGCACCTGGGCCAGGCGGGTGCCCGGAGGTCCTCTTCCAGCCTTGGAACCTGGCGTTTGGAAGCCACCCTGCCAGTTGTGTTCTAAGAGTCCCCCTCCCAGGCAGCGGCAGCCCTGCACCCGGGATCCGGGCAGGTGGGACGACCCCCCGACCTGGGCTGCCCGCATGCCCTGGCTGGGTCTCTGCCAAGCAGGCCACTTTCACCCTGTGGTCCGGGTCACAGTGAGAGTTCACGTTCCCTCCGTAAACTAACTGAAACTTCAGTCTCAGCTGGACGCAGCTGCGATGAGAGGCAGGTGTGCTGGGAGGCAAAGCCCAGGCCTCTGCCCCTCCTCGCCAGCGCGGGGCCGCCCCCTTTTTCTGGAGCCTGAATGTCTTTGGGGAGGGGAGGGTGGCACCAGTCAACCCCAGCCCCACCGAGCGAGAACCTCCCGGGAAAGAAGCTCAGGGGCGGGGCATAAGGGGCGGGGTCTATCCTTGGTGCAGCCCAAGGGGCGGGGCCTGTTTATGGGCGGAGCCTGGCCAGAAGGGCGGAGCCTAGAGCAGAGGCGGGGCGAAGTGGGCGGCTCCCGCCGCCTGGCCTTGCGCCTCCACACCGAGGCTCCGACCTTGCCCACCCTCGAGGGCTGGCCTGTCCAGCCTGTCCCTGCCACATGCTGGACACCGGGCCGGGCCCAGCAAGCTGAGCAGCGCCGGGCACAGTGACTCCGGCCCCCGCCCCGGTGTGCGAGGCGGGGCTGGGGTCGGGGTGTCCTTGAGACGGGACACAGCGTGGCCGCTCGGGCAGTCCGCCCCCCGTCCTCCAGAGAGCACCCCCTGGTTACAGGGTCACAGCTGCATCCGCCTCCCTGCTGCCGGGCCTCCCTGCTCCCTCCTGGCCCTCACACCCCTCCACACTGCAACCCGGGCACCCTCTCGGTTGGCGGCCCTCTTGCGCCCTCCTCAGCCACGCCCCCCTAGAGTGTCCCTCGGAGGCCCGTCGTCACCCCCCCGTCACGCTCGGAGTCCGCATCCTGGCCTACGCCTGCCACTGCGGTCCCGACCCGCCCGAGCCACCCTGGCCTCGGTCATGTCCCCCTTGGCCCCCCTGCGGCTCCCTGTCCCGACCCTCATCCAGCGTCCAGCCGGCAGCACTCGGCAGGCCCACGTGCAGGGCGCCGCCCGCTCCTCTGAGGCACACCCTTCCCCACCTTCAGAGCAGCCCCTTCTCAGCCCCGCCATCTTATGTGGCCCACTTCCCAGCCTCTCTCCTCTCCATTCCTCCATGGGGGACCCCAGAGTGCAGCCCCGTGAGGCTCTGAGCGCACATTTCAGAGTCCAGTGCCAGGCACAGGGCAGGTTTTACCTGCGCATACTGATAAACAAGTCAGCTCCACGGGCTTGGGTCCGCCCTCAGGACGCAGCCTTGGAGCGGGTCCAGGGGCTCTAGCCAGCTCCCTGCGTGGACGGCGCCCCTCCCGGCTCTGTGGTCTGACACCCAGCCCCCCACCGCCCGCCGAGCCCCAGCATTGCCCCCAGGGGGCAGTGGTCTCCGGACCTGGTGGGAGGGTCTGGTCTCTGGCACCTGAGTCCCCAAGGGGACCAGCCCTGAAAGGTGCCTCTGGGGGCCTCTGAGGCAGGGATGAGGCCGCAGCAGGCCAGTGAGCCCACCCTCCTCCGGCGAGTGTGCCACCAGCCTGAACCCCGGGCCTCGCCGGCCCCTGGGCCTCTGTGGAGGGAGGTGCCCACGGCCAGCGGCACAGGAGTCAGTGATGCCTCTGTGGAGGGAGGTGCCCACGGCCAGCGGCACAGGCCCTGCTGGAGTCAGGGCTAGGCCTCCGTGGCTGAGGGCAGAGGGCAGCACCAGCTGCGGGGTGGCTGGACGGCTGTGCCGGGATGCTTTTCACCGCACACGGAGTGCGCTGGGATGGGGAGGCAGAAGGTCCGGCCCTCCCCGGGTCACTTGCAGCTCAAGGTTGTCTTCCAAGGCGGTGCCCCCCTTCAGGAGTCAGGACTGAACCCAGCGGGGCAGACACTGTACTCCAGTTTCCGGGTTTGGGGGCATGGAGGGCCAGGGCCCCACCTCCTCCTGCCGGCCAGCTGCCACTCTGGCCATCTGAGAGCCCCAAGAGGAAACGGGGGCAGGGGCTGCGGCCGCGCTCTTGGCCTGCGGAGAAGCTCTGTGCTTGAGCCACAGACAGGACAGCTGCGCTTGATCTCCCTGGCACCGGAGCGGTGGTCAAGGGCCCTGATGCCGCCAGCAGCCTTGGCCACATAAACGGCTTCTCTAGTGGGCCATCTGAAGCGCCCCTGTGCCTGGCCCCAGAACAGCGTGCCGGTGCTAGCGGTGGGGGAATGGGTAGGCCTGTGCCTCCTGGCAGGAGAAGACCCTAGGACCAGGCCGTGGGTGGGGCACCTGCGCGGGCAGAGGGGGATTGCCACCAGCCACGCTGACCACCGTGCGGGTCCAGGGCCCTGCCGCACTGTGTCACAGCCAAGACGTCGATCTCCCTCAGGTCGGGGCTGGTGGCCCGGCAAGAAGGTGGGTTTGGCCTGAGGCTCTGCCCTGCCTGAGGCCTCTCTGCCCTCACTCTGCCCGGACAAGTCTCCCTGTGTGTCCTGGGAGGCTGAGGTGGGGCCTGGTCACCTGAGGCTGTCAGGAGCAGCCGCCCTGCTGCCCGGACCCAGCACGAGCCCCCAGGGTGGCCTCCCGCCTGGACTTCACAGTGCGGGCTTGTGTTGGTGCTGATCCAGCCACTCGATTCCCCGCCAGGCCCTCTGGCCGCAGTGGCGTGGACACGTCTGGAGACCCATGGAGGTCTGGGCGTGGCAGGGCCCCAGCGCTTCCTCTCAAGCCGCGCTGACGCCACACCTGCTCCTGCAGGCGCTGGCCTAGTGGGCGCGCTGCAGGACGCCTTGCCAGGGGCCCTCCCGGCCCAGCTGCCTCCCCTCTCGGGCAGGATGCGGCCGGCTCAGCAGCAGTGGGCAGTGGCCACGCCTGGTTGACCACAGGACGCAGGCTTCTATCCACCTACGCCAGTCACGGCAGACCCAGAGCCGCAGGGAGGCAGACGGAGACAGTGGCCACCACCTGCGACAGGACATCGCTGCCCACGCTGCGGCCACTGCGGTCGTTCCCCAGGCGGCAGCCACAGACACCGAGGTCCGCAGCCTGGGAGTGGGTGGGACGATGTGGAAGCCTCAGCGGGCTCAGGGCCGGGGCGCCCTGCTGGGTGGACTTCACCTGGACCACAGGGGGAGGCTGTGCTGTTCTCTCCCCTCCCTCCCATCTTCCTCTCCCCTCCCCCTCCACCTTTCTCCCCCTCTCCCATCATCCTCCCCC
>SJYT01043441.1:84805-126829 GCA_006410635.1 Cephalophus harveyi
CCTCACCCCTGGGACCATCCTCACCCCACCCCGGGCTCACCCCTCACCCCTGGGACCATCCTCATCCCAGGCCCACCCTCACCCCTGGGGACCAGCCTCACCCCACCCCGGGCTCACCGCTCACTCCTGGGGACCATCCTCACCCCACCTCACAGGAAAATGAGGCCCCATCTTGAGGAAACAGCCTTGAACTCCACCCCAGACCTGAAGACCACAGGCGCTGTTCAACTGGCTGGCTGCTTCTCCCTCGCCCGACGCTGTCCAGAGGCCCTGGGCTCAGGTGTCCCCTGAGCCGCCAGACTGGCCCCAGGGCCCGAGGAAGGCAGGAGAGCAGGGGCACTCCACCCTTCTGTGCTGCCCGCTCGCCCTCCTCCCCGGTCCCCCCACGGCGACCGCTGCACCTCCAGGCGCGTCTCTCTAGGGGTCTGGGCCCCCCATTGGCTGTTTCTTCCTGGACTCGCACCCTCCATCTTCCCGCAGGCCGATCCCTCGTGAAGGGGCAGTTGGAGGAGCCCAGCTCTGCCCCCAGCCCCCCGAGGGACCCCGCAGGCCTGGACTGTCGAGAGCCACCTGGGGCCGGCGTCCTCTGTGCGTGGACGGCAGGGACCGGCCGGCGTGGGCAGGGCCGGGGGCCGGCTCCCATCCTCGGGCCCATCACCACGCCTTGGCTGGTCCTGCCTGCTGGACGCTCACTCCCGAGTCACCGGCTGAGGAGACACAGGGGACGGGGCTTTGCCGTAAGGCCAGGCGGCCTCGGTCCTCGTGGGGCAGGCACCCCGGAGTCTCTGTACGAGACCCCCTATTAACTTTTCCACAAGTTTACAAAAATGGAGAAGCGGTGTGCGGCGGGGAAGGGTCTGCAGCAGGTGGGCGGTGAGCTGGCCCCTCAGCCCCGGGACGTGGCTGCCTGGGTGCAGCTCTTTGGCGTGAGACGCCCTCCACTCGAGACTTGTCCTGTGCGAGGCTCACCCTGCCGCCTCCGCAGGCCCTCGGATGTGACCTGTGACTCATCACGCACTGACCACCGGTCTGTCAGACAGGGGCCTGCCGCGGAAGCCGACCCGCGGGGGTGGAGGGCAGGGGACGCGCACACAGCCCCAGCGGCTCTGCCACCCGCCTCCTCGGTGAGAAGCCAGGGCGCCCGGGACCCCGCCTCCCACCCCGCCCCCACCGGCCGGGCAGGGACCCCCGCGCCGGCTCCGGGGCCTCCCGGGAACCCTGCAGCCCCGCCTCCGCTGCTCCAGGCAGCGCTCTGTGGCCCGAGACCTGGCTGCTCACCCGCCCGCGCCCCGGTGTCGGTCGCTCAGCACCTGTGGCTGAGCGGGGAGCGGGCTGGTGGCCGGAGAGCAGGGCTTGGCTGTGCCCGGGGTGGGGGACAGGCCCCCTGCTGTCCACAGGCTCGCGCTCCCGCTCCAGGGGCGGAGTCCGGGGGACACAGCCAGGCCCAGGGGTGCAGTCGGGCTTGAGAAGGCCACGCTGCCTGCCCGCCCGTGGCCTCTGGCTTGCACTGCCCCCTGGGCCCTCCTGCCGGTGAGCCCACGAGTGATGGATGCTGAGGGGCCCGGGGACGACCGCTCTGTTTCCAGAAAGGAGCCGGCTCACCCGGGCAGTGGAGCCCATGGTCCTCTGGTCAGACAACCAGCGCGCCAGACGCCCTCCAGGCTCTGGACTGCCGCTCCGTCTGTGACTGCCGCGCAGGCCAGGGGCCCGGTGGCCAAAGGGCACATGTCCAGGGAGCGTACTCCCACTCTGGCACCCAGGGTGGGCAGCCCTGCTGTCCGGCCCTCACGGTGCCCCTGCGCTCTTACCACATGCTTCCCCGAGGCCCCCCGAGGCCCCCGCGCTCTCAGACAGACCCCCTCAGCCCTGTCCTCTGCAGCCCCTTCCACAGCCCTTCGCCCTGGGACCCAGGGTGCCCGACAGAGGCTGAGCCAGGCATGTCCAGTCCTTTCCCAGCTGGGGGACTTGCCCCAGGGAGAGAAACTGCCTAGCTGGGGCCCCTGAGGGGTTGTGAGGGACCCCTGAGGTGTTGTGGGGCTCTGCCGGCCTGGCCTGGCTGCCCCCAGGGTCACCTCCGGGTCCCCCTTGGGGAGTAATTAGGCCTGAGAGGTGAACCTGTCATTCTGGCCCACAGAATCGGACCCACGGGCCGGGCAGGGGGGCCTCGGGCATCCCAGCGCCTGGTCCTGACACCCCATCCCGCCAACAGTAGCATTACTCAGGGACCAGGGCCGGGGGCCGCTCCCGTCCTGCAACCCCACCTCAGACGCCCCGGCAGGCAGAGCCCAGGCTGGGGACGTGTGAGCACCGCCCGCCTCCCTGGCCTGGCTGGGCTGAGGGCGGGGTGCCGGGCGGCTCGTGGGGCCTCCTCCTCCAGGGTGGCCGCCAGGCTGCCCGCTCTGCCTCCTGCTCTGAACCCTGGGACCCACCCCCCGCCCCCCACAGCGCTGAGGAGCTGGTACAGCTGGCCGCAGGTTCCTGCCTCCCCCAGGGCCTCCTTCCCCTTTCTCTGCTTGGGGTTTGTCTGCCTGGAAGGACCACTGCCCCACACCAGCCCCCCTCCTGGGGACACTGGCTCCCTGCGGCCTCCGGTCACCAGCGCCCGCCTGGTCTCGGGCCTCCTTTCCCAGCAGAGACGGCCATCTGGGCCCGCCCCATCCAGGCAGCCGCTGCCCACTCTGCCCCTCTTCCTCTCCAGGCACCCACTCCCTGCAGGGCCCCTGCCGCCCGACAGCAGCTCCCAGGCCCTGTTCGCTGGTGGCAACCTCAGGCTGGCGAGTCTGGTGGGCAGAGAGCAGACGTGCGCCTCGCGCACGTCATCTTCGCCTTGAAGTCAGCACCCAGGTTCAGAGCACCCTGGGGCTCTGTCTCTCCGCGAGGGGGGTCCTCCGCCCCCGCCCCCAAGGGCAGGCGGCCTCCAGCTCAGGCTGGTATGAGCCAGTCTGTCTAGGGGGACCCCAACTTGATCAGCACCCAGCAACGCTGAGGCAGGAGGCCCTCTGGAGGGTGGGCAAGATGCTGACTGGTAGTGCGACGGCTGGATGGTTCACAAAGGAGACAGAAACAGCTGGAAAGAGGGCCCTCAGTGTACAGGGCGCGGCAGCCCCGTCTCCCGTCAGGTGGGCCAGAGCCAAGTCTGACAACCGTCCATGGGGGGAGGACACCCTCGGACACGCTTCTCTGACCTCTAACACCCTGGAGGGGCACCGGGCAGCGTCCAGCTGGGCCCTTTGACCTCGAAACCCCACCCCTGGGAATCTCCTCCACAGATGGACAGCGGACCTAGGGAGAGGGTGCGGGAGAGGCTGGTCTGTGGGGCTGCAGGGCAGCGACCGCCTGGACCCCGCTCAGACAGCTGTCCACGAGCCCGGGTGGCGTGGAGCCTGTCCCTTCCCTGCCACGCAGAGCTGGGCAGTTGCAGAAAGCGAAGAGAAATGTCTTTGACCATACAAGAGTGTATGGTCATCTCCAGAATATACAGCTAAGTGAAAAAAAAGGTGTTGATGCTCATGTATTTATGTAGGAGCAGAAGGCTATATTTTTACAAACGGAAGAATAAGCCATAACATTTGTTTAAAATTAAATTGCTACCTACAGGGACTAGGGAGAAGAGAGGTGAAGGGAGAGAGGGATCGAAACTGGACTTCGGTGAATATACTTTCGTTTGTAGATTTGGCTTTGGAACCAGGTAAATATTTATGCAATTACTAAATTAAATTACATTATATTTTAAAAGGGGTTCTTGAACTTGAAAGCAAGGTGAAGACAATTAATTTGCAAGATCAGTTGGTAGCACAACCCTACCAAATTCTTCCAAGCGATTTTAAAATCCAGTATTTCGATTGTATATCCTTACAGCTTGATGACAAAGAGAATGCCCAAAACGTTCCACTGTGTGTAATCACCTTCCAAATATTTTAAAAACACTGTCTTGCCTGTCCGTCTGTGTAACTGAGTGATTTTTGTAAAAGTGCATCTTAAATTATCTTCAGTAACCATGTTGTTAGTGTGAGGTCTTTATTTTGAGACTGTTGTGCTATGGGATAAAGCAAGTGAATGATTGTGTCAGGCCTTGTTGAGACTTCCGCTGTAGGATAAACGTGTATCATCAATAAAACTTAGTAAACACGAAGCAGATCTGGGGCTTCCCTGGTGGCCTAGTGGTAGACAGTCTGCCTGGCAAGGCAGGAGCCACGGGGTCGCTCCCTGGTCTGGGAGGATCCCAGGTGCCTTGGAGCAACCGAGCCTGTGCGCTGCGGCCACTGAGCTCATCTCCAGAGCCGGGGGCCACAGCCCCTGCCGCCCCCGCACCCCAGAGCCCGAGCTCCGCAGACACAAACCATCGCTACCAGAAGCCCTCGCTCCATACTGGAGCGCAGACCCGCTCGCCACCGCGAGAGCAAAGCCTGCGCAGCTCTGACGACCCAGCACAGCGACAAACAAACAAGGGAACAGAAATCTACTCCAAAAAGAAAGCAAGCCAGCAGACCGGAATCTGAGAGAAGAGTATCAGTTTGTACTCTACTGTGTCTTATCTTAAAGCTTATTTGTTCTGACTGCCGATAAGGCTTAGAAACCAGCATGCCTAACAGCCAGATTGTGGTCTCTCTGGCTAGTGCTTCTCATGAAGAGGAAGGAGGCCTGCCGAGAGAAGCAGATGCTTTCAGGTCTGGGTTGGGGAACAGATGAGATGCACCCTGAATGGCTTTTCATACCAGAGAGCAGAGCAGATCAAGATGGCCGCCAACATCAAAGGGACTCGAGAGCCAAGGCGAGCTCACTCCCTGTGGCCAGAGACAGGAGCGTCTAATATCCATTAGGAGAATAATTTTTAACAGATAGAAACAGTGTTTACATTCATGAATTTTCAACTATACTTAAAAAAAAAAAGTTGCTTCATGAAGTGGTCCCGCCAAACCCCCAAAATCACACCTGAACCTGATCTAAGCTCTGGAGTTGGTCACCAGTGATAGGAGCTGCAGCGGGCACAGAACACAGCTGGTGACACCCAGGGGTGCCCACGGTGAGCGCTGGGCTAGGGGCCGCGCTACACGGCCAGGCCCTGAAGACAAGCGTCAGGAGGGGAGGTGAAGGGCGCTGGGGGAGGGCGGGCTGGGAGTCTGGGGTTAGCACAGGTAAACGCTTCTAACTCTTATAAACAAGGTCTTCCTGTGGAACAGGAACTATTTTTGGTATTCTGTGATAAGGTGAGGTGAAGTCGCTCAGTTGTGTCAGACTCTGCAACCCCGTGGACTGTAACCTACTAGGCTTCTCCGTCCATGGGATTCTCCAGGCAAGAATACTGGAGTGGATTGCCATTTCCTTCTCCAGGGGATCTTCCCGACCCAGGGATCGAACCCAGGTCTCCTGCATTGGAGGCAGACGCTTTAACCTCTGAGCCATCAGGGAAGTCCAAAAACCATAATGGAACAGAATATGCAGAAGTCTGTATATCTACATACATATGTGCACACACACACACTGGGAATGACTGAGGGCAGGAGAAGGGGACGAGAGAGGGCGAGATGGCGGGATGGCATCACCCACTCAATGGACATACGTTTGAAACTCCGGAACTTGGTGATGGACAGGGAAGCCTGGTGTGCTGCGGTCCAGGGGTCGCAGATTCGGCCATGACTGAACAACACGCATACATATGTGTACATGTATGACTGAATCACTTTCTGTACAGCAGAAATTAACAGACATTGTAAACCAACTGTGAGAAAAAAGAACTGAAAATGTTCGTCTCTCAGTCGTGCGTGAACCCTTTACGACCTCATGGACTGTGGCTCACCAGGCTCCTCTGTCTGTAGGGTTCTCCAGGCAAGAACACTGGAGTGCGTAGCCTTGCCCTCCTCCAGGGGATCTCCCCGACCCAGAGATCAAACCTGGGTGCCCTGCACTGCAGGCGGATTCTTAACCGTCTAAGACATCAGGGAAGCCCAAGCTACACTTCTATTTTTTAAAAACAGGGGCGGTGAAGAGATGGGGCACGCTTGGCAGTGCGCCCGCCAGGAGGGGACGTGGACCCTGGGCCTGCCGGGCTGCTGGGGGCCAGGCAGTCAGGACGCCGAGTGGAGCGCCTTGCTCGCAATGCAGCTTACCCACTCAGCGCGAGGGCGCGGACAAGCGCCGGGAGGGAGGGCAGGGCTTCTCGGAGCTCCACTCTGCCCAGTGGGACCGCGGGCGGGTCAGACAACCCGGGGGGATCTCCTCTACTGAGGAGCCCCCCAGGTGTGGCCCTGGAGTGCGGGGGACTGAGGGGACAGGCTGAGACAGGAAGTAGAGTCGGGCGGAAGCACCTCAACCCGTTCCCCCCAAGGAGGCCTCAATGGCGATGCCCGGGCGGAGAAGGCAGGGGCGCGAAGGGCGCGGCCCCGCTGGGCAGGGCTGACTGCACTCTCTGAGAAGCCAGTGGGAGAGGCCTCGCCGTCACACATGGGATTCGGGCCTTTGGCCAAAACCCTCGGACCCCAGTACATCCAGATAAACAGTTCCAAAGGTACACGCGACAGTGGGGAACGTGCGCGCTGGCTGCTCGCCTGATTTGGGGTGGCAATGACCTTGCAGTGTGCCTTAAAGCCCTTATCTTTCCTTTATGCTGACGTTTTGGTAGATGACCTGATATGATGTCTGCTTCTTTTAAAACCTCCTGGGTTTGATCCCTGGGTCGGGAAGATCCTCTGGAGAAGGAAATGGCAACCCACTCCAGTATTCTTGCCTGGAGAATCCCATGGACGGAGGAGCCTGGTGGGCTACTGTCCACGGGGTCGCGAAGAGTCGGACACGACTGAGCGACTTCGCCTTCGCCTTCACTGGTGGAGGGAGGGCAGATAAAACTGCGTGAGTCACTTGATCACTGTTGAAGTTGGGGGTGGAGGGCACTTGGAGTTCATCATAGCCTTCTATTATGAAAATTATGTCTATTGGAGATTATCCAAAATAAAAAGCTTTTAGAAAGGTGGCCAGCACCCCACTAAAAGTCCACAGACAGACAGTATGGAAGTACATTTGGGACTTTTGACTCCAAAGGGTTCTCTCAGCGGTCCCGAAAAGACGAGAAATCCCTGAGCGTCAGGGGCTTGAGGGGCTGATGGCACAGGGCAACCCTGGGCCAACCTGTGCCCGGGAGAGGATACCTGCCCAGCAGAGAGTGGACGGGGCATCTGAGCAGGGGGGCGGGGGCAGGGCAGATGGCGGGGCTGCACTTGGCTGACTTTCGGATGTGGTTGGTGCAATACAGCCCCACGACCTGTCTACATGCATGTGTGTGCATGTATGCACACAAACACAGGCACACACACACATGTGCATACGCCAAACACAGAGGCACAATCACAGGACCCACACATGTATGCACACATAGGTATACACGCACGCATGCATACAGCAGTTCGGGGCCACTCATGGGCCCGATGCCTGCACCGGCTCGCCCTCACGCTCCCACCTCCCCGACCCGCCTGTCCTGGGCCCCTCGCCGCAGGCTCCCCGTTTGCTTCCCTCCTCCGTCTGCTGAGCCCCCTCTGGCAGGCCCCGAGCCTAGCAGCTGGCCTCCTGCTCGAGGTCGGCGTGGTGGGGCTGCATTTCTAGGAAGTCAGCAACCAGGCAGACTGTCAGGTTGCAGGGCTGCGGAAAGCCTGTGGGTTGGGTGCCGCTCAGATTAGCATCCGGGACAGGGTGGGGACCAGGGAATCTGCTCCCCCAGGGGCCACTGGCTGCCTGAGCAGCTGCTTGAGCAGGAGGGAGAGGACTTGGGGGACCGGTCCCCAGGGAAGCCCTGCAGGCCAAGAGCACAGGCCCCTCGCCCTCCCTGTCCCTGCATTGCACCCCTATACTCCACCCTCTGGAGAAGACCGGCCTGGGTCTGCTCACTGCCTGCCCACCCTCCCCAGGGCACAGCTGTCTGCAGGGCCCAGCGAGAGGATATATGGTGCCTCCAGCCCACCATGCCCAAGTTCTCCAGAAAGACATCCACACGCACAGAGTCAGCTTCCTCAGTCCCTCCGCCTCCACCACTGTGTAGGAGCCCTGGGACCAGGGGACCCTCCCCGGTCAGCGCCCAGAAACATCCTCCCTGAGGGCCTCTGGCTGCCGCGCCACAGACCCCTGCAAACCCCCAATACACCACCTTATTCCACCTCCCAGCAGCACTTGGCAGAGGGGAACCGTCCCTAGTTCTTTATTTTAAAAGTGTTTTAATACAACATGGACCAGATCTAAATGCACGCGAGGTGCTCACGAACAGGTGAGGAGGGGGAGGGGCTCACACACAGGTGAGGAGGAGGAGGTCCTCACGCACAGGTGAGAAGGAGGCACTCACGCACAGGTGAGGAGGGGGTGCTCACGCACAGGTGAGGAGGGGGTGCTCACGCACAGGTAAGGAGGAGGAGGTTCTCATGCACAGGTGAGGAGGAGGCCCTCACACACAGGTAAGGAGGGGGCCCTCATGCACAGGTGAGGAGGTGCTCACGCACAGGTGAGGAGGAGGCCCTCACGCACAGGTGAGGAGGGGGCATCACGCACAGGTGAGGAGGGGGCATCACGCACAGGTAAGGAGAGGGTACTCACGCACAGGTGAGGAGGGGGCCCTCACGCACAGGTAAGGAGGGGGTCCTCAGATGACCTCAAGGCCCCCTGCACGCTGCCCAGACTCAGGGCCACCTGGAGGTGGCGCCGGGGGGCACCTGCTCGGCCGCTCGCCTTCGGCTCTGTGATGGCACGCGCGCCTTGCTCTGCTCTTCCTCTCTGGCCTTTCCTCTCACACCCCTGTTGTTCTCCATGTGGGTCCTAACTTGGTTCCCTGGGGCTTGGTCCTTGGTCCTTGGGCTGAGTTTCACTGGGGCCTTTTCTCACCTGATCACACACTCTTCGTAACAGATTCACTCAGTCCTATTGATTCAAGAATCACCGCATGCCCATGACCTTGCCACCAGCTCCAGCTCAGGCCTCTGGACTTCACGTGGACTGCCCACCAGGCATCTTCTTTTGGATATATAACAAGCAATTTAAGTGCAACTTGAGCAAAACTGACCACATTGTCAAGCCCCTTCATCACCCCCCGACCCTGTAATCTTCCTTCAGATTTCCCTATCTCAGAAAATGACCAAAACTGATCACATCTTTAAGCTCGTTTGTCACCCCCCACACTGTAATCTTCCTTCAGAGTTCCCTGTTTCAGAGAATGACTCCTCTTGTTGCCAAGGCCAGATATTCGAGTGTCATTTTTAACGCACAAATTTCCCCTCTCTCTTACATCCAATCAGTCATCCATAAGTTAAATATGCATATTTAAAGCCCAATAGCGACCACTGAAAAGATAAAGAGATATAATAAATAAGACAACAGAGGAGATAAATGGAATATAAAACAAAGTATTCCAGTTAATCCAATAGTGAGAGGAAAAGGAGCAAAGAATAGATGAGATAAATAGAAAACAGCAAGATGGTAGATTTAACCCAACCATATCCACAATTACATAAAATATAACTGGTCTAAATACTTCAATTAAAAGACAAAGATTATCAAATTGGATTAAAAAAGCAAGAGGTGAAAATACGCTATGTAAATGATACACACTTTACAAACAGATTAAAAGTAAAAAGTGATAACAAAGTGAAAGAATGGAGAAAATAGAAAATAAAACACGGATCATAAGAATCATAAGGGTTTCCCTTGTGGCTCAGCTGGTGAAGAATCCTGGCAATGCGGGAGACCTGGGTGCAGTTCCTGGGTTGGGAAGATCCTCTGGAGAAGGGAAAGGCTGCCCACTCTGGTATTCTGGCCTGGAGAGGTCCGTGAAGGGTGCAGTCCCTGGGGTCGCATCACTATCGCTAATCATGAGAAGGCTGGGTTGGGTATATTGATATGTGTGTGTGTGAGTCGCTCAGTCATGTCACCTCTCTGCGACCCAGGGACTGCAGCCCGCCAGGCTCCTCTGTCCATGGAATTCTCCAGGCAAGAGTACTGGAAATGAGTTGCCATTCCCTTCTCCAATATTGATCTCTAAGTAGATTTCAGTACAGGGAATCTTACCGGAGATAAAAGGTGAAGCTCCATAATCATAAAAGGATCAACTCAGAAGAATAAACAGACCAATCCACAATTACAGTAAGCTGTTCCAATACTCCTTTCTCAGTAACTAAGAAAAAATTATTAAGAATATGATAGATTTGAACAGTGTGAATCAACTTGCCCACACAATGTCCATAGAACTGTATACCCATACATGGTCTCCAAAATAGGCCATATGCCGGGCCATAAAGCAAGTCTCTATACAGTTAAGAGGATTTAAATCGTATATAATATGTTCTTCAAGTGCAACACAACTAAATGAGAAATAGGAAAAAAAAAACTAAGCTAAGACGCTTACTCCTTGGAAGGAAAGTTATGACCAACCTAGACAGAATATTAAAAAGCAGAGACCTTACTTTGTCAACAAAGGTCTGTCTAGTCAAGGCTATGGCTTTTCCAGTGGTCAGGTATGCATGTGAGAGCTCAACTGTAAACAAAGCTGAGCACAGAAGAATTGATGCTTTTGAACTGTGGTGTTGGATAAGACTCTTGAGAGTCCCTTGGACTGCAAGGAGATCCATCTAGTCCATCCTAAAGGAGATCAGTCCTGAATATTCATTGGAAGGACTGATGCTGAAGCTGAAATTCCAATACTTTGGCCACCTGATGCAAAGAGCTGACTCATTTGAAAAGACCCTGATGCTGGGAAAGATTGAAGGAGGGAGGAGAAGGGGACGACAGAGGATGAGATGGTTGGATGGCATCACCGACTCGATGGACATGAGTTTGAGCAAGCTCCGGGAGTTGGTGATGGACAGGGAGGCCTGGCGTGCTGTGATTCATGGGGTCGCAAAGAGTCGGATACGACTGAGTAACTAAACTGAACTGAACTGAAAGAATACCCAAATATTTGGAAATTAAATAGCTATAATAGATTCAAGGGCTAAATAATCAAAGGGAAGTGAGAAAATATTTTGAACTAATTAATAATGAAAACACAACTTATCAATATCTGTGAGATAAAGCTAGTTCAGAGTTTAGAGAAAAAATTGTAGCTTTAAGCGATTATACTGGGAAAAGAGAAAAGGACAAAAATCATTAAGACTTCACTTCGGAAAGCAAACAACAACAAACTAACCCAAGTAAGAAGAAAGGAAATAAGAAAAAGCAAACAATTAATATAATAGAAAAATAACAATAGAGAAAAATCAATAACATGGGAGTTGGTTCTTTGAAAAGATCAATGAAGTTGATAAACCTCTGGCTAAACTGATCAATAAAAAAAGTCCGTAAATGACTAACGTCAAGCGTGAAGGTTTGCGGCCAGGTAAGTCAACGGTGCGTTTTTCCCCATGGTTGGGGGGCGGGGACGCTGTGCGCTCCCTGCAAACGACAGCCTTCTGGGTGGGGCGCGCAGCCTGCGGCCTGTTCAGGTCCCTCTAAGGGGCCTGGGACATTCGTGACTGGCATGCTGTCCCCAGCCTCGGCTCCAGACAGGTGTACACGGCGCCTTTGGAAGCCCCAGGGCACAGTGGCCAGGACCCACACTGGCCAAGTCACAGTGTCCATCTCTACCAAGGTGCGGAACAAGGAGTGTGTAACTGAAGCCCTCCAGAGGGCCAAGTTCAAGTTTTTCCTGCCAGAAGCTCCGCATCTCCAAGGAGTGGACATTTACTAAGTTTAATACGGATGAATTTGAAGATATGGTGGCAGTAAAGCAGCTCGTCTTAGACAACTAAGGGGTCAAGTAATCCCTAATCGTGGCTCCTGGGACAGACGGCGGCCCTGCAGCCCTGAGAGTTTGGCTTTGTCCCTCCCTTACTCACGCCCGCCAGTAAATCAACTTTCCTGTCCAAAAAGAAAAAGAACGAAGGAGGACACGCCACTTAGACCTACAGACGTTAGAATAATAAAGGAGAGTTATTAATAATTGTATGCAAAGACATCTGACAACTCAGATAAGAATCACAATTTCTTGAATGTCACAAGTTGCCAGAATTTGTACAAGAAATAAAAAATTTGAATAGCTTAAATCTATTAAAGTTGTTGAATTCATAGTTAAAAACCTTTCCACTAAGAAAGCTCCTGACCCAGATGTTGTCACTGGGGAATTCTATCACACACTTACCAATGAAATACTGGCAATCTTAACCACTTCCTGAAAATAAATAAGGATGAATACTTCCCAACACATTTTCAAAGACAAGTTTTACCCTCATACTAAAACTAGACAAAGGTCTGTCTAGTCAAGGCTATGGTTTTTCTAGTGGTCATGTATGGATGTGAAAGTTGGACTATAAAGAAAGCTGAGCGCCGAAGAATTGATGCTTTTGAACTGTGGTGTTGGAGAAGACTCTTGAGAGTCCCTTGGATTGCAAGGAGATCCAACCAGTCCATCTGGAAGAAACACAAGCTGGAATCAAGATTGTCAGGAGAAATATCAATAACCTCAGATATGCAAAAGATACCACCCTTATGGCAGAAAGTGAAGAGGAGCTAAAAGGCCTCTTGATGAAAGTGAAAGAGGAGAGTGAAAAAGTTGGCTTAAAGCTCAACATTCAGAAAACGAAGATCATGGCATCTGGTCCCATCACTTCATGGGAAATAGATGGGGAAACAGTGGAAACAATGGAAAAGACTCTGATGCTGGGAGGGATTGGGGGCAGGAGGAGAAGGGGACGACCGAGGATGAGATGGCTGGATGGCATCATGGACTCGATGGACAAGAGTTTGGGTGAACTCCAGGAGCTGGTGATGGACAGGGAGGCCTGGCGTGCTGCAAAGAGTCAGACACGACTGAGCGACTGAACTGAGCTGAACTGAACTGAAGAGCAGACAAAGACTGGGGCTTCCCTGGTGGTCCAGCAGTTAAGACTCTGTGTTCCAATGCAGGGGACCTGGGTTTGACTCCTGGTCAGGGAACTCGGTCCCACATGCCACAACTAAAAAACCCATGGGCCACCACTAAGACCCAGTGCAGCCAAATACACAGATAAATATTTTTTTAAAAAATTAGACAAAGATACTATTACAAGAAAACTATAGATCAACATCATGCCTGAACATAGACACAAAAATCCTTATAAAATACTAGCTTGGGACTTCCCTGGTGGTCCAGCAGTTAAGAATTCACCGTTCAATGCAGCAGACTCGGGTTCAGCCCTGGCTGGTGAGGCAGAGCCCAAGCGTTCTGGGGCAGCTAAGCCCGCGAATTGCGCCTGGAGAAGCCTGAGCACTGCAACAAAGAGCCAGCACGGCCAGGACAGAGGAATCAGCTGGCTGAACCCGCCAGTGCAGAGAACAAAGAACCCACCGTGAACAAGCATCCCAGCAGAGAACAAAGAACCCACCGTGAACAAACATCCCAGCATTACAAAGCGTAGTTTACCACGAGACTGTCAGTCTGTGTAGTTCACTATTCTAATGAAATAAAAGAGAACATATAAAATCCTCTTTGCTGCTGCTGCTAAGTCACTTCAGTCGTGTCCGACTCTGTGAGACCCCATAGACGGCAGCCCACCAGGCTCCCCCGTCCCTGGGATTCTCCAGGCAAGAACACTGGAGTGGGTCGCCATTTCCTTCTCCAATGCATGAAAGGGAAAAGTGAAAGGGAAGATGCTCGGTCCTATCTGACTCTTAGCAACCCCATGGACTGCAGCCCACCAGGCTCCTCCGTCCATGGGATTTTCCAGGCAAGAGTACTGGAGTGGGGTGCCATTATAATCCTCTCAATAGAAGCAAAAAAATTATTCTACAGAATTCAACACTCATTTATGATAGAAACTGTCAGTAAAGTAGGAATGGAAACCAGAATGCTCAAAACTACAGAACAACTTCGAGAGAAATAAAGGCCTGAGAAACGAAGAGCTGCACCGTGCTCCTGGGTGGGAGGGCCCCGGTTCTCCCTGTGGCGTCTGGACAGCCAGGCTGATTGAGCGGCAAGCGTCGCAGTGTGAGCCGCAGCTCCGCCCGCTCCCTCGGCCCTCGCCCCTCGCCGGCTGCCAGCAGGACGCCCTGCTGTCTCCCTTGGAAGATGCAGCAGCCTTCTGGCCAGGCCCTCCCTCCAGTCCTTCCTAAGACTTCAACCAGACAAACACCCGTGCCTGTCAAACAGGCACACACCTGGCCCAGCTCAAAACTTGAGAGCAGGCTCCTCCCGCAGCCTGAGGCCTCCCCTCCGCCCTCCGCTCTCGCCATGCGCCTCCGGCCACTCCCCGCAGGCATGGAGAGCTCCAGGCACTGAGGGTGCCTCCCAGCCCTGCCCTGCAGCTGGCTTCCCCAGGCGAGTCGGAGACCACCCACCCCCACCGCCACCCCCGCCTCATCCGTCCCCTCTCTGCCAGGCCTCTCTGGTGACCTTGTGCAGACCCTGTGTCGTCTGTTAGATCACTGTCAAGCCTTTCTGGTGACCTTGTGAGACCCCTGTCATCTGTCACCTCACTGCAAGGCCGCTCTGGTGACCTTGTGCACACTCTCCTGCCTACGTGGAGGGCAGGGATGCCCAAGGCCTCATCCTCACGAGCTCACAGAGCGGCTTCTGAAGGAACGGGCCAGGGAGGCAAGGTGGTGGACAGGGCTGTGCCGATGCCGGCGGGCCCCCTCCACGGGGCTCGGGCTGAGGGCTGAGCCCACAGGACTTACACACGCAGGCGTCAGTGCCCCAGGCTCCCCCCTGCCCGGGCCCCGGACCCTGCAGGGGACCCTCAGGGGGCCGCCCAAGCCAGTGCTGGAACCTTGCCCAGCAGCCTCACCTCCTGGGTGGTTTGTGAAGGACCAGGAGTCCCAGGCACCTGAGGCCGGGCCCTGGCCGCGTCTTTGTATAGGGCATGGGGGAGTTAGGACATTGTGCACAGGCGTGCTCCTGAGCAAACCTCCACAGCCAGTGTCTGAGGGACCCCGAGCAAGCCGGCTCCCATGCCATCCTCAGGGCCGTGCTGTCTGGGCCCCAGCAGCCTGCACTTGCTGGGAATCAAGGGCACTGCACAGACCAGACCCGCCCCAGGCTGCGGCCAGAACCCACGGCTGCCTCTGGCTCCCCTGTGAGGAGAGGACCCTGGGAGGGGAGGGATAGGGCCCGGGGCTGCAGAGCTGAGCACTCGGCGGCCCGGCGGCCCCTGCCTGCCTACAAAGCTTGTCTTCAAAGCTAGAAGAGACTGCGTCTGACGGAGCAGCCGTGTCCAAGGCCGAGTGCTGGGGTCATAAAAGCCCGGAGGGTCCTCGGGAACAAAGTGACTTCTCCCTTCATTTCAAAAGGCAGTAAAAGCTAGGATAAATCTGTTAACTATTAGGGAAGAAAAAGAAATTCAGTAGAACCAGATGAGGCAGACATGGGACGCTGAGCCGGGCATGCTTGTGAATGGAGAGACACAGACAGACAGACAGGAAAAAGGGCCTGGAGCGTCTGAGAGCCTCGGCCCTGGCCTGGCTGGCCCCGTCCTGCCTCCTCCCAGGATGTCCTGCCCCGACACCTGCTCTCAAGGAGCTAGGGTCTTGATACTCACCCTAGAAGCTCTGCCTCCCCCAAGGCTGACCTGGACCGGGGAGGAAGGGAGGGTGGGGAGAGAGGAGGTCCAGGGTCGAGACTGGGGCGGACTCGGCTCCCACCAAGGAGGTGCTGCCCGCTGAGTCCGGAGCAGGAAGTGAAGACCACAGGGAAACTCAGGCAGGCGTTCGGGGCAAAGTCTGCTGGGAAAGCCGGGAAAGGAGGCACCTAGACCCACCCACCTGGGTCAGCCAGGAGACGTGCCCAGGAGGGAGGCGGTCTTCACCCACCTGCATGCCTGCCCCAGCCCTGGACACAGCCCTGGGCTCCGTGCGGGGCCCTCAGCTGGGCGCGGGTCCCGTGGAGCCCAGAGTGGGGCCTGGCTCCGTGTCAGCCAGTGTAGCGGAGGGCGGGGGCAGCAGTGGGCCTGCCCAGGGCCTCAGGCCCTCCCAGAGCCTGGGGTCCTGCCTTCTGCAGCCCTACTCCACCCGGGAACTCTTTGCTGGGCCTGGGGGCGGGAATCAGATGTGACATTAGACGGGCCCGAGGATGCTGATGCATCAGGACCTCCACCTGGGCAGGAGGGGATGGGCTCAGACGGTGGGGACCTCAGGCAGCAGGTCCCTGTCCCTCGTCAGCAGGCCTACAGCTACCCCAGCAGACGCGTCCAGACCAAGGACTCTAGGGCAAACCAAAGGGGACGAGGCTGGACACGGGTTGGGCCAGAGCCTGCCCACACTTTCAGCAAGGACACTGGAGCCCAGAGAACATGAGCTGCTCTGTGACGGCTCGGCTAGGAGGTGGCTGCCCCGACTGGAACCGGCCTGCCTGGCACAGAGGCTGGCCAGGGGAAAGGCCCCTCAGCCCGGCGGCCAGTGCCTCTTGAGAGGGGATGGTACAACAGCTGGGGCAGGCCCAGGGGCTGACGGCGGGAGGGGCCCTGGTGCGAGGGGCACGGAGGCTGCCCCCGACATCGCCCTGCTGCTCCGTGCCCAGACACCGCTTCCTCTGGCTCAGGGGACAAGGCTGGTACCAGCTGCCCCAGGCAGTGGCTGCCTTTCCATCTGCGGTGGCCGTGGTCCTGGCCTTGACCCGACCCCACTGTGGGACCCGGACGGCCCGAGGGGAACCAAGGGCAACCATGGGCCACCCCACCAGCTCCTGGGGAAAAGTTGGCAGCGTTCCGCCCTCCTTCTGGGGTCTGGCGCCTTGCCCGGGGGTGAAGGGCTGATGGTGACGAGTGGTGGGCAGCATCTTCCTTTTCAGGCTTTTTGTAAGGGGGCTGATCCACAGGGCCCATGCCTGAAGCCCCAGCTCTCTGTTCTCACTGAAGTCACCAGCCTCCCAGGACCAAGTGGGGAAGGGACTGCTGCTAAGTTACTTAAATGACAGAGCCGAGACGCAGTGGCTGGCTCGAGGGCGCCCCCAGAGGCCCCCCGACGGCCCGGGGCGAGCAGGCAGCCGGGGCTGGCCCGAGGGAGCAGCGTGCAGCCCGGGCTGGCTCGCAGGGACACTGGTCATGCGGGCAGGGCCCCGGGGCCTCTCTCGCTGACTCAGGATGAGTTCTTCTTTGAGGCTGCGGCAGCTGCAAACGGCACAGCCTGTGGAGGCTTAGAGAGAAGTTCCACCCCAGGGAAGCCCTCGGCCGAGGCCGGGACCAAGAGAGAACCCCGCAGGCCTGGGGCTTAACCACAGACGCTGACGTCTCCAGCTCTGGGAGCTGGACGTCCGCGGTCGAGGCCCAGGCCAGCCTGGCTCCTGGCGAAGGCCCCATTCTGGCTTGCAGGCAGCCACTTCTGTGTGCTCACATGACGCTCTGCTCCTTCTTCTGAGGATGCCTGAGGTTAACACCTGCCCGGGAGACCTGCGTTTCAGGCCCATGTGGGCCCCCGGGTGTACACGTCAGATTTTCCCTTGTAAACATCCTGCACCCCAAACTTGTCTCAGAGTTAGCCTCTGCAGTCTGAGAAGAGGTGATACCGTGCGGTTTGGAGCTGGGTCACCCACTGGCCCTGGCAGCAGGGAGACGGCGGCCGTGGCACAGGGGTGGTCTTGTCCTGTCCTGGCGCTGTTTGACCAGGTGGATCGGGGAGGGGCCGAGGGGACAGTGGGTTTGAGATGCAGGAACAGGAGCAGCTGCAGGGGATGGGCCAGGAGGCTGGGGCCAGGGGCGAGGCCACCGCTGGCCTCGAGGGGAGCAGCCCCGGAGCAGGGCGGGAGCAGGCCTAGGCCTGCTGACTTGCAGAGGCGGTCGGGCCCCAGAGGAAGGCCGCCTCCCCCAGCGAGTGTGCACGACAGACTCCCCACCTGCTGCCACCACCAGGCCCGCAGGCCCTCGCTCCGTGGCTGTGCTCAGGGAGGGGTGGGGAGGACCAGGCCGCTGGCACTCAGGCCTGCAGCTGACACTGCCCCCGCGCTGCGGTGGGACACAGCGAGCCGCTGACCATGGGCCCCTGCCAAGACCGCTCACGGTGCGCGGTGGGGCCACTTCCTGGTCTCCAAGCACGAAACTGGGACGGCCACGTGCAGACGTCCAACTCCCTCTCTGGGGTCGGAGGGCAGGCAGGAAGGCCAAGGGTGAGACTGAGGCCTCTGCCCCGCCCCCAAGACGACAAATCACAGACGTACCTTGGGGAGGGTGGGGACGGGGACGCTCTCGAGGCGCTGAAGCTGCGGCGTGGTCCCCTCAGTGGCAGTGGTCCCACCCTATCTCCCCAACTCAGAACCAGGGTTTCCAGAGCACGCAGCCTGCTCCCAGGGAGCCGCAGGCTCACGGTGCGGCCTCGAGGGTGCACGTCAGGAACGGGTGGGAAGACCTCCCGCCAGGACCAGAGGCCCTGCAGCCCCTCCCAGGAAACGACGTTGTAACTCGGGACAAGGAGCCCAACAGGCCAGGCACCTCGACCGCGGTGACAACGCGGTGCGGAGTGGGGGACGTGTGGGGACAGGAGACGCGCCAGGCCAAGGTCAGGGCCCCCACTCCAAAGGGGTTAGGGGTTTGGGGGCCCGGGGTCGAGGCCTGCAGGGACACCCCCGCCGAGTCACGAGCAGAGGACTGTAGCCTGCAGCTCCGACATGGCCACTGGGCAGCATCCACCCCTGAGCGCCACCGGCCGGGAGACAGGAGACTGGACACCAGGGAGGTGGGGGACCTGTGTGGATGGAAACCCTCCAGCTCCCGCCTAAGACCTGCCCTGCACCTGCCTTCTCACCACCCGCCACCTCCTCCCCTCACCGGCCCCGCCCGGGCCCTGGATCGTCCCCCAAGGGTCAGCAGCCGGTGTGAGCCCCCGCCTGCTCTTGCCGGCCACCTCAACCCGCTGGACGCTGCTCTGTGCTCGTGTTTATTTATAAACTGGATCCTAAAAACGTTTCTAACAAATAGTTCAAACAAGGTGTATCCCGATGCGCTCTGTCTGCCGTACAGCCTATTTCCCGGGCAGTGGAGAGACCGTGTGGAGGATTCCGGGAGGCTCAGCCGCAGGGGCCCTGGTGCCCGCCTGGGCTCTTCCCGAGGCTCCCGCTGGACCGCAGCGCTGCTGCTCCTGGGACGTTCGCAGGCCGGCCGCCGTGGGTCACCAGAGCCGTACACAGAGTCAGCCGCTCAGGCTCTCATCACCGCCATGAAGGAGGCCTGCGGGAGGAGGGTGTGAGGGCTGGGAGCGCTGCCCTGGCTGGCGGGAGAAGACCAGCCTCCTCACCTACCGCGGGGCTGCCACCACCCCGAGAATCTCCGCCTGGGGCTTCCGGGGGGACGAGGGCCCCTCCTGTCCCAGGGCCCAGCCCAGCCTGCGGGGTGGCTGCTGGGAGGGTCTGGGAGGCAGCTAAGACCCCAGGGCACTGGGAGGGCCCTCCCCTCTGCACCCAACACGCACCTCCCGGAGGGGCTGCCCCAGCATCTCCTGGCTGTGAATGGAGCGCCTGCAGGAGAGGACGCCACTGTCACCCTGGGCCTCCCCGCACCCTGGGGGCAGGGGGCAGTGAGCTCCAGGCCCCTCATCCCAGGCCTCCCTGCATCCCGGGGGCATGGGGTGGGGGGCAGTGAGCTCCAGGCCCCTCACCCTGGGCCTCCCCGCACCCTGGGGGCATGGAGTGGAGGGCAGTGAGCTCCAGGCCCCTCACCCTGGGCTTCCCATACCCCAGTGGGCGTGGGGGGCACTGAGCTCCAGGCCCCTCACCCTGGGCTTCCCGTACCCCGGTGGCTGTGGGGGACAGCGAAGACCAGGCCCCTCACCCTGGGCCTCCGCACACCCCAGGGAGTGGGGGGCAGTGAGCTCCAGGCCCCTCACCCTGGGCCTCCCCACACCGCATGGAGTGGGGGGCATGAGCTCCAGGCCCCTCATCCTGGGCCTCCCCGCACACTGGGGCGTGGGGCATGGGGGGCAGTGAGCTCCAGGCCCGTCAGCTCTCCTCCCACAGGCCTCGTGCTCCGCAGGACGGGTGTGAGTCAGGGTGAGCAGGTCACTGGGAAAGAACCAGGGGCAGGGGTGCTGGGGACACGCCCCACACCCGCACACAGCCGCATGCACAGGCGCCCACCTGTCGATTCTGGTCTCCACGGTCACCGTGAAGGTGCCCTCTGTGTCCGGCAGGTAGGTGGAGGGCACGATGCGGTAGGCACCGGCGGGCAGGTGGCAGAGCCGGCTCACCTCCTGGGCGTAGCAGTGCGGCACACAGCTCAGCAGAGGCTCCTGCAGCAGCAGGGAGGGCGCGTCCTGGCCCCCGCCATCTGCCGGAACCTGGGGGAGGCCGGGGCTCAGACGGCAGGTCCGCCTGTGGGCGACCAGACCGGCTGTGCCCACCAGAACCACAAAGGCCTGTCCCCTTCCTGCAGCCTTGACCCGGCTTCCTTCCCAGCAGGGCCGCCCTGGCTGGGGGCGGCCGGCAGTCGGCCTGGCCCTTGTCACACGCCAGGCTGCTCGCTGGGCCCCACCGCCCACGTGGCCCCATGCCCAGCGACCTGCAGGAGCGCTGCCGTGCTGGCTGGCCCAGGCGGGCACCTCACTGATCCCTGGTGGCTCAGCTGGTAAAGAATCCGCCTGCAATGCGGGAGATCTGGGTTCGATCCCAGGGTTGGAAACACCCCCTGGAGAAGGGAAAGGCTACCCCCTCCAGTGTTCTGACCACGAGAATCCAGGTCACAGAGTCGGACGCAGCAGAGCCCCCTTTACAGCGCACACAGGATGCAGAGTCCAGCTGCTCTGGGCCCAGGTGTGGGCAGGCCCGCCTGGCTGGCGGCGCCCCGCGCGCCCCGCCCCGCGCGCCCCGCCTGCCTGGAAGAGGTGGAAGCCGATGGGGAGGCACTGGCGGTCGGGGCAGTGCTGGCGCAGGGAGATGCGCACGCAGCGCGGGCCCGCGCCCTCGGGCACCGACAGCGGGAAGCGGGGGTTGCTGGCGTAGGAGGCGAAGTTGCGGCTGCCCCCCGCGGTCCGGCCGGCTCTCCAGGAGCCCCGCAGCCGCACAGTCTCCCACTCGCCGGCCGGTGGCGCCGGGCGCGCGGGGCTCGGGGTGGCCGGCTGGACGGCGCTGCGGGGAGGAGCAGGAGGCAGTGGTGAGCGAGGGGCCAGCGCGGGACCGCCCCGCCCCGCCCCCTGCCCGCCCCTCACCTGAGCGCGACTCTCCCGGTGGAGAAGACGCGGAGCAGGAACCGCCCCGGCGCGTCCTTCAGGAAGGTGCTGGGCACGGCCAGGTAGAAGCCCGGGCCGAGCTCACAGTGCAGGTGCACCTCGCGGTCGTAGGCGTGGCACGCGGTGCCCGCCACGGGGGGCGCCGACAGGGCCCTGGGCAGGTTGACCCGCCGCTTCTCCACCTGCAGGAAGGCCCCGGGGCGCCCGTCAGAGCCGGAGGCCCCCCTGGGAATACCCAGGCCTTGGGGTCCCTCCCTGAGAACCTGCAGCTGCGTCCCACGTGAGACACACGCGCCGGTAAAGACCCGTGGCTGACACCACCTGGGCCTGCCAGGCTTGCCAGCAACGCGGTGACCCACGAACCGGGACCACCATCCGCACTGGAGAGAGGGGCCTGAGGGAGCGGACAGGACCTCCCAGGGGCACGCCGGGCACTGGCCGGACAGAGCCGGAGGCCCCCCTGGGAATACCCAGGCCTTGGGGTCCCTCCCTGAGAACCTGCAGCTGCGTCCCACGTGAGACACACGCGCCGGTAAAGACCCGTGGCTGACACCACCTGGGCCTGCCAGGCTTGCCAGCAACGCGGTGACCCACGAACCGGGACCACCATCCGCACTGGAGAGAGGGGCCTGAGGGAGCGGACAGGACCTCCCAGGGGCACGCCGGGCACTGGCCGGGGCCGCCCCTGGAGCCCTCCCCGCAGCTCTGCTCACAGGAGGCGCCCAGCCAGGCTGCTTCCCTGCTATTTGCCTGTGGCCAAACAGCCAGGCTGGGGGAGGGAGGCGCGTCCTGGGGACTCAGATCTGACGGGGTGGGGGTGGAAAGGGGACTCGGGGGGCTCCGGGGGCTCAGGCCTCCACGTCCCACGGGGCGGGGCTACCTTCCAGAGATGCAGGCCCACAGCCTGGTAGTCTCTGCCCAGGCGGCCAGCTGTGCACACCTGGGGCCTCTGCAGGACGCCCAGGTACACCTCGCTGGGCTCGCAGACCCGCAGCCAGAACTTGGGGTTGCTGGGGAAGCCGCTGTTGTTCCGGCAGCCTCCTGCCGACTGGCCCTTGACCCAAGCCCCAGGCAGCTCCTGAGTGTGGCACAGCACCTTTCCTGGGCGGGAATGCACTGCTCAGACGTGGGGATGGGGTCCCCCTCACACCCCCAGCCCCACCTTGGCATCAGGACCCCTGCACCGTGAGGACATCCCACCCGGCCACCTGTCCCCTCCGGGCCACCAGGGATGGGACCATTGCTCCGCCTTCAAGAGAAGCTGGGGGGCAAGAGTGGAGCTGGGTGGCCCGCCCCACGTCAGAGGGCAGGCGGTCTGTCCGGGCCTCCCTCACCTGAGTGCAGGCTCTGCAGGTGACCAGCCTCCGTGCTGGGGAAGCCGATGGTGACCTCGTCAAACTCCCGCAGAAACTCGTCCTCCTCCACCCAGAACTCCCCATCCTGCAGCTGCGAGAGCAGCCCTGCCTGGGCCGCCGGCTCCACCCGGCTCCACCCTTCGCCGCTGCAAGGAACCCCCTTCAGCGGAGCAGAAGCCTGGGAGCAAGCGCCCACCTGCAGCCTAGGGGGCATCCTCCGTCCCTGGGTGCCCTCAGGACAGGCCCCGCCCCTCAGCGTCGCTGGGGTCCTGGGGTCCAGCACGAAGCTGGCCTCCCAAGGCCGCCTGGGGCCCTGCACAGAGCAGATGGCCCACAAGCAGGTGCCAAGGGGGCCTTGCCGGAGATCAAGCAGGCAGTCCTGACTACGGTCCAAGCCGCAGGAACTGGGCACACACCATCAGGACAGCTCTGGGCCACGGCGGCCCCGCCCCCACCCCACAGCCCACTTCAGGCAGAGGGAGGCCCAGAGCGCCCGCTGGCACTCACCCCTCCCTCCAGGGCCCCTGCCAGCACCGCCGGCCCCAGGGGTTCTGAATGCGCAGCAGCAGGACACTCTGGCCGGCCCGATCCTGGAGCTCTCGCAGATCCGACACGATGAAAGCATGAAACTCGCCCAGCTCCCGGGTCCCTGGGGGAGGAACAGCCGCAAAGTCCACACACTGAGCAGACACACAGCCCACCCAGCTGCACTGCACGGGCGCTGTATCCTGACCACTGCGGGCAAGTCAACTGGGGCGTGACCGGATCCAGCGTGGGGCCACTGGGAGCACCTGGCCTTGGATTTGGGCTCAGCTGTCACCAGGCCTGCTAACCATTGCCTTCTCTGGGCCTTGGTTCTCGCCCAGATGACACTTTGGACAAAAGTCCCGTTACAAAAATAATCTTAACTATGAAAGCAACTGTGCACAAAGATGCTCACTGCGATGTCATCTCTAACAGCGTGAGACTGGAAAGACCGTAAATATCGGACACTACGGGATGGATTCAGAAAAATACAGCAGATACAGGGATTAAGTAGGATCCTGACAAAGTCCACGCGGCGCACAGAGTGATACGTAACACAGGACACGTGTGTCTCATGAAGAAAACAGCTGAGAAAGGGCACCAAGTCAGGGTGGTCAAGCTTGGGTGACTTTTTCTTTCAACAGACTTGCTTCGTGAGCACATGTATCACTAACGTGGAAACCTGAGCGCTGGTTTTGCCCGGTCACCAGCCGTGCCAGAGATGGTGCCACCGCTCTGCGTGCCGGGGACCCCAGTGCAGACATCCTCTCGCCCTGGAGACCCGTGCCGGTCAAGGGAAGGCGGGACACTGCCCTCCGGAGAAGGCCGGTCAGGAGGGAAGGGCACACCTGGGACCCCAGCTCTGAGGACAGACGTCCTCTCTCGACTCAGTCCCAACAGGACCCGCGCACAAAGCTCCGGCAGAAGCCAGCAAGGGCTCAGGTGAGCAGGCCCGCGCGGCCGCCACCCGCTCCACCCTACCTGTCCTGGGGCCCAGCACCGAGCAGCTCAGCAGACAGCGGTCCTTCAGGCTGAGCAGCTGCCGGCAAGTCCTGCGTTCCGCGCCGTGGGGCCCGTCCTGCTGGCCACTGGATCCGGCCATGTCCTTCAGGTTCCACCTTTCGGCCAGGCCACCAGTGAGGTCCACCAGGGCGTCTGCCACCTGCCCCGCCCACAGCTGTTCATAGGAGCCGTGGACCCTGGGGAGACGGCCAGGCGGTGTGAAGCCCGGCACTGGGCCCCCAGGCCTCCTGCCCCCCTGGCCTGCCTCTGACCCACGTGGATCACCTCTCTTTCCACCCCGCCCTGTCCCCACCACGTCCAGGCACAAGCTCGCCTCCAGGGCTCAAGGCCCACGCAGGCACCAGCAGGAGTGGGCACAGTGGCCGTGGGCACCCACCCCTCCGCCTCTCGTGATCAAGGCCCTGGGCCCGACGGGAGGCTGACGGAGAGGCTCACTCCTGCCGTGAAGGCCCACCTCCCGACCCAGCCTCCTTCAGCACGACCACCAGCGCGTCCAGGGAGGGCATCCCTGGTCTCAGGACCACGACAGACAAGCCTGACGCCTCGGATGCCTCACTCCTTCCCAGTGACCTGCAGAGAGGCCGCCCGTTCCCAGAGAACCAGGTGGACAGACAGACTTGTCTTGCTTGGGTTCGAGGAAAGAGAAGATAACATACACCCTCTCTCTAGAGGCGACGCCCCCGTGCCTGACCGTGACGAGAGGGCAGGGCGAGGGTACAGCAGCCCACGGGCCAAGCCTCGGAGCTGCGGCCTCTGGACGGGCCAGCCCATCCTGGAGGCCCTCAGGGCCCACAAGGGTGCTGCGGCCCGGGACGCCCGCCCGCCCGGCCCCTCCACACCGCCTGGCGTACTTGGCGTAGACCTTCTCCAGTAAGGGGAGCCAGAACACATCCTCTCTCTGGCACCGGGAGAAGCAGAGTCTCCCTGCAAGACAAGGCAGACGGTCATCTATGGTCACCTCCACCCAGCGTCCAAACTGCCAGACTCGACAGGTGAAGGAGCCCTGGTACGTCTGGTCGAGCCAGCTCGGCTGTCCCGGAGGGAAGACCTAGCGTGCGTGGGGGGAGGCAAAAGGAGACGGTGAGAGAAGGCCCAGGCGGCGCGTCCCGGCCCTGGCCAGAGCATGACCGCGCCGGACGCTGCCCCCCCGGCACGCGCCTGGCTGTCCGGCTCGTGCGAACACCACTCAGGGGACAGAAGGTCACAGACCTTCCAGTGAGAGGTGCCAGGGCCGCTCTGAGCGACCAGCGCCTCCCAAAGCTCTAGCCAGCCATCATCATGAGCTCGCGTTCCCAGGTAGCACAGGCCCTGAATCCACGACAAACGTGACTTCAGAGGCCTGCATGGCGGAGGTGGCAGCTACCCCGGCTAGAGCCTGGGCACTCAGCCCCACCAGCGCCCGGCCCGTGCTCACGGCTGGGGCTGCGATTCCGGCCCAGGGCTGAGACAGGAGGGGGTCTGCACCCAGACGGCCCCATTGAGTCCCGGCTCTGCCCTTGTCGGCTGGGACATGACCATGGTTTCAGCGCCTCGTTTGTAAGAGGGGGTCCAGGCCAGTAAGGCCTGTGAGAATGAAAGCTGGCAACTGTGGTGGGCTTGGCCCAGCACCGGGGACATGGGGGCCGCTGGGAAAGGGGTCAACACTGCTGCTTTCACTGGCCACACTCAGCCAGGCCGCGAGCGCTCCTGGGGGAGGAGTCTGAGTGGCCTCCTGTTTCTGTGGGGTCCACCTACATCTGAGACAGTTCTAACCACCTGCTGCCAATTGATATTCAAAATCTATAAGAAAAGAGAACCACCACCCCAACTAGCCAGGAAATTTACTCCAAACCAGCACAGGGTCCCTCAGCTGGCCCTCTCCTACTTTGGGCTGGCACGTTTGTCTTTTTCTTCCAAATGCCTGCCTGGGACTTCCCTGATGGATGGGGGCTAAGCCTTCGTGCTCCCAACACAGGGGGCTTGGATTTAATCCCTGGTCAAGGAACTAGATCCTACACGCTGCAACTAAAACCCAGTGCCGTCAAATTAAAGCACACATATACATGTGCGTGTGTGCGCGCACGTGTGTCACACACGCGCGGCTGGCCCAGGGCTCGGGGGATGGTGGAGCAGGTGCAGCAGAAAGCGCCCTGCCAGCCCCTGTGGGAGAGGGGGCCACTGGGCCTGACGGCGGAGCCCCCTCCCCGCCCCGCTTCCTTCCAACACGGACAGACGGGAAGAGAGAGGAGGAGAGGAGGCCGCGGGCGGCAGGCGGACACCTGGTCCAGGAGGTGGCGGCTCTTCTGCAGGGCGGCGCAGGCGCACAGGAACCAACAGTCCCCCAGCAGCCCTTGCTTCACCTGCCCTTCCTGCGGGCTACCGGCAAACAGCCGGGGCGTGGCGCAGAGTTCCTGAAATAAAGAAATTCGTCCAGAGTGACGTCGTGCTCGGGGGCTGGCCGGGAAACCAAGAGCAGAGGCCCCGTGTGACAGGGTCGGGGGAGCTCTTCCAGTCATCCACGCTGCCTACGAGGGCGTGGGAAATGGCTGGCCTCTTGCGGCCGGTACCCGTCAGCCCCTCCAGGCTGCACATCAGCCTGTCCAGCTTGGATTCTGGGCTCCCTGTCTTCGCCCACCTTCCTTGACTGGCACCCCCTCCCCCCAACTCTGGACAAATCCCGCCACCCTCTTTGTGCAACAGTGAAATGTTGGTCAAGAAAACGGTTTCCCTTTAAATTCACAAAGGCAGGTCTCAAGGGGGTCTTCCGTACTGCTTCTTACAAGGCTCAGCTCTCCACACCCCAGACGAGTCGACCTTCCTCCTCCTCTCCTCACAATACCCAGGTCTCTCTGAGCGGCGGCCGCGCCCAGGGCCCCACCAGAAGCCCCCTGACCTGACCCCTGCTGCTCTCAGTGTCTGAGTCCATACACGCCCCCCACCTCCCGCAGCCCTGCAGGCGGGATCCCGCCAGCACAGGCCTGGAAGAGGAGGCCCGCTGCCTCTGACACACTGTCCCTGGGCATTGCCTCCATCTCCTCCGAGAGCTGCTCCCCCCACTTCCTCCCTCCTGATTCTTACAACACCCTTGCTTCCGAGCAGGCCCACAGCCCCAAAACCGCTCTGCATCAGTATCACCTCCGTGTCGTCACCTCCCACGCGCATCCTCTGTGCTCCTCTTTCCTGGCACAGCAGCATCAGAACTGCAGCCCCCTCCGTGCCCAACAGCCCCCCTCCCGGGATCCACGACTCCACTGTGCTGGCTGTCCTCTCCCCTCACTGCCTGCTGCTTCTCAAGTCTGCTTGTCAAGGCACCTGCGGTTCCTTAAGGCTTGGTTCCAAGCTGTCTCTTCTCTGCCCCTACTTTCTCCGAGATGCCCTCCCAGACTCCAGACAGTAAGCCATCTGTTCCGTCCCTGTTCTCAGGAGCATAATCTAACCCTGCTCCTCCTGAGCTCCTGGCTCTCACACCCACTTGCCTACCGTCAGCTCCTCTTGAACCTGTGAGAGCAAAACCCAAGCCTACGCTTCCAGCTCACCTCCCGTTTGTGCAGCACATCAGCCAGGACCCCCACCCTCCAGGTGCTCAGGCTAGAAATCTAGAAGTTCTTGATCTCCCCTTCATCCTCACTCTACTTCCAGTTGGTCACGAAGACCTATGACTCCCGGCTTGGACATCTCCCTTAAATCCGCCCACGCCAGAGCCCCAGCCTGAGGCTGTCGCACTGATCTGAGCCCCTGCCTCTTTCTGCAGGACCACTGCAACGGCCACCTGCACTCTTGCCCTCTGCCCACCCGGCCGAAGGGGGAGCTTCTTAAACATAAACCCAACCGAATCACTCCTCCGCTAAAAACACCCCAGTGGCCTCCCACTGCACCTAGAGTCCACTGGCCCAGTGATCAGGCTCGTTGCCCTTGGCACTTCCATGGCAAACAGGCCCTCGGTGCTGTCCAAGGAAAGCCAGTTCTGGCTCTCTTCCAGGGCGGGTGCATGCCGAGGTCTCCACAAGGTTGCTCTGGGGACAGCCTTATTCAGCGGATACTCCGTTTCTAAAGCTATCAGCATAGCACACTGGGCTGGAGCATGCCTCTAAACTGCCACCTTGAGATGTTTACACCTGAAAGGGCATGAGGTTCACCACACGAGCGTGCAGAACAAAACACAGTGGCTTTGCAGGCTCAGTCTGGTCCTTCCAGAGGAGCAGGAGAAACAAAGCAAGACCGCCTGTGGTCAGAAGAGCCCTGCAGACTAGAAGCCCTTCACAGCAGACCCAAGTGGGGCTGAGTTTGCCGTGTGCCGAAGCGCCCAGCTCGTGGGGCCGTGAATCCCCTGCAAGGGAGCGCTCTCAGGTGGGGGCTGTGAGCTCGGTCCAGCACACTCGGAGCTGGCTGGGGGGTGGGCCGGGGAGCCCCCTCCTGAGGACAGCGGGAAGCGGGCCTGGAAACGCGGCGCCGAGACCCCTGAGAGCCCCGCGAGGCCCTCCTCCGTCCCCGCCCGCCCCACCTGGGGCCGCCTCCAAGTGATCTCCTCCCGGAACTGGGCCAGCGGCGTGGAGAAGCTGGAGAAGAGCGAGGAGTCCGAGGCCGGGAAGGCGGCGTCGCGGAAGAGCTCCTTGGCCGGCGCCCGCATCTTGGGCACCCCGGGCGCCCATCTGCAGCCCGTGACCCGGTGCCGAACGCAGCCGAGCGGGCGCGCGGCCCCGGAGGGAAGGGCGAACCGGCCGCGCGCGGTCCCACTTGCCCGCGGCCCCTCGCCCGACCCGGCTCGACCCCCGGGCCCCCCAGCCCCGCTGCACCCACAGCACCCCCCGGCCCGGGTGCCCGCCCGCCCCGTCGCCCCGGTAACCGTCGTCCCAGCAACCAACCAGGCGCGGCGCTCCTGGTCACGTGGCAGGATGGCGCCTCCTCTGGGCGCCGGAAGTCGCGTCACCGAGCCGTGCGGCCGTGTCGGTTGTGCCTCTCCTTCCAGGGTGGCGGGGCGCGGGGCGCTTGGAGGTGTCCGAGCCGAGACTCACGCCTGGGAGTCCGGCGCCGGCGTCTCCTCGAACCTGTGTGGTTCGGCCGGGGCGTGGGGACAGCCTTCTGAGGCTGAAGGGACCGGCGAGGCCGCCTCGGACGACGTCGAGCCGCGGACTACAGGTCCCAGCATGCCGCGCTGCCTCCCACAATGCACTTCTCCCGGCCACGCCGCTGGGGTGTCTGGGAGCCAATGGGACGCCTTCGGGGAGGCCGGCTGTAGGCCGTCCGGTGTCCGCTGCGGCTGCGGCTGTGTGCTGGGGTCCGGGGAAGTGTGGCAGCCCCGGGACGGCCGTCCCAGGCCTGAGAGGCCGGCTGCGGTTAGACGCCCTGGACCGTGAGTCGGCAGGCTATGAGGCTGGAGCGCAGTGCTGGTTCCGAGACGGCCGGGCATCTAGGTGGTCCTGGAGGGCTGGACAGTGACCCGCTGGGCTTGCAGTTGCAGCTAATGGCCGCTCAGCGCTGCGGGTTGGTGAGGACGCCGACTTCAGGATCTGCTCGAGGAAACTGCCCTTTCTCGGGAAGGAGGGCAGGCACCCACCCTGACGCTTGTTCTGCGGCTGGACCCTTCACAGAGGGCCGCGCGGGGGCAGGTGGGGAGGGCCCAATCCTCCGACAGCCCTCTGCTAGCACCTGGAGCTCAGATTTCGCGTCCTCAGGCCGTCTTTGCCCAGCCCCCGCATACGCAGGGTGGTCAGATCAGATCCCCACAGGCCCTCCTGCTGATGAGACGCAGCCTGACCCAAGAGCGCCCACCGACCTTGCTCCAGAGCCGCCTCCAGTGAGGCTGTGACAGCTGCGGCTCCTCCCTCTGAGGCCCCCATGGGGCCTGCATAAGGAGCAGCTGCTAGTGGTGGCATGACCTGGGCTACCTCGAACCCACCAGGCCCCAGCCCCTTGGTTTGGGGGCCTAGGGTCCTCATCTCTTCTGAGGTTCTGGAACCTCAGCATCATCTGACATCTACCCCCTGCAAAGCTTACTTGATGACAGTTTACCCTGAAGCACTGACTCTAACAGGAGATGTTTTGTGGCTGGCTGGATGCCGCACCGTAGCTGGAGGGAGTCAGGAATGGCCCAGGAGCTGCCTCATGTGGGTGTCCTAAAGGATTAGGGGACAGATTTTGCTACCCTGGGGTGTTGGGCAACTGGTCTGCTCCAGGTAACACAAGGGTGGTTAGCAGATGAGCTGGGACCAGTCCAAGAACTGGACTCCAAGTGGGGGCCTCTGCTGGGCCTCTTAACCCTGGCTTGCAAGCTCTGGAGAGCAGGCAGCTTCTCGTGGGCACATTGGTGTCCAGGGCTGGGCTTATGCCCAGAGAAGCGGCAGGAGAAAGTTGGTTTAGGGCAGGTCGTCCCCACGGCCGTAGGGACGCGTTTGTGACCAGCACTGAGATGGCTGAAGGCAGCTTGCTCTCCTTTCGGCCTGGCACAGCTCCTCCCGGGCCACACTTACCCGTGAGCCCTTCAGGGTCCCATTCCCCACCCCCTGGGTGTGAAGATGGTCCACTGCCAATTAGCAGTACTCTCCTCTCCCTCCTGGGCCCACCCCTGCACCCCCGCACCCCTGCCTTGTGCAGAGTAGAGCCTCTGGCTGGTGGGTAGAAGGAGTTGGAAGCAGCCTGGACTGGGGAGATGACCAGTTCTCAACCCCAGTCTCCAGGCCCTGAGATGGGCAGTTACTTAGTCTGACCTTGGTCCTCAATGAGGTGGGAACACCAGTTCCACGTTACCGCAGTGTTTGACGGGCACAAATGAGAGAGCGGGAGGCCCCGTGAAGCTGAGCTGACCTTGGGCCGCTCAGGTGAGGAAGCTTTGCTGGACTCGCCGCAGAACAGCGGTGTTGGGAAAACGCCCCGAGGTGGGCAGTTAGACGTGCTCTCGGTGTCACTGGTGCATCTGAGTTGCAGCACATGTTCAGGCACGTGCCCCACCAGAGGCTGCCAGGGAGTCTGCCCATGTCCTGGGCCTGTGGGCGGCGGGACGCTTGTCCCTCTGGGCAGGGCCTTCCGTCTGGGACTCTCCTCCTGAGGGGACAGGCCAGGTGAGAGGTCCCCCACCTGAGCAAGGCCTGGGCCCACGGGACCGGCCTCCACCACGTCTACTGCAGCAGGGCCGGAAGTCACCTAAGCGGGATCACCGGAGGCTGTGCCCCGCTGGGTGGCTGTCCAGGCTGTGCTCCGGGCCCCTGTCTGCAGCTACAAGCCCCGTGGTGCAAGGGCCCGGGCCGGGCTGAGGCTTGTGAGAAACCACCCTGGGCCCAGGCTATGGGGCCGGTTGGTGGGGGTCATGGCCCTAGGCTGTGGGGAGCAGTCGTGAGCACCGGGGACGTGGACTGCTCCCCTGTGGGGTGGTGGTAGCTGGTGGGGGGTAGGGGTTCTGGAAGCTTGGGTCTCTTCCCTGCCCTTCTGGAGGGAGCAGCCGTCCCAGGAGGGCCAGAACCAAGGCACCTGTCAGTCCTGTGGCCCCGTCAGTTCATACAAGTGAGGAGGGGTCGGCCCCGGGAGCCGGAGGGTCAGGCTCGTTTCACAGCGACGAGACGTGGAGTCTGTGTGGTCCTCACGCACCTCAGCGGTAGGTGTCACTGTTCCGTCTTACAACAAGGAACCTGGACTTAAATGGGAGGAGGCGGCAGCCCAGGACCCCACAGCTATAGATGGACCGAGCCAGCATTCCGAGGCCAGGCAGGCCCAGGTCACTCTGCTCACGAGAGTAATGGATGCTTGCAGGGCGGTGTTTTAGATCAACCTAGGGGTTTTTTAACCTCATTACAAATACTAGGTGTTCTTATTGGAATTTCCGCCTGTTGCTCCACAATGGTAATGTGTCCTTATATAGAGCTGCCTCATGTGGGTGTCCTAAAGGATTAGGGGACAGATTTTGCTACCCTGGGGTGTTGGGCAACTGGTCTGCTCCAGGTAACACAAGGGTGGTTAGCAGATGAGCTGGGACCAGTCCAAGAACTGGACTCCAAGTGGGGGCCTCTGCTGGGCCTCTTAACCCTGGCTTGCAAGCTCTGGAGAGCAGGCAGCTTCTCGTGGGCACATTGGTGTCCAGGGCTGGGCTTATGCCCAGAGAAGCGGCAGGAGAAAGTTGGTTTAGGGCAGGTCGTCCCCACGGCCGTAGGGACGCGTTTGTGACCAGCACTGAGATGGCTGAAGGCAGCTTGCTCTCCTTTCGGCCTGGCACAGCTCCTCCCGGGCCACACTTACCCGTGAGCCCTTCAGGGTCCCATTCCCCACCCCCTGGGTGTGAAGATGGTCCACTGCCAATTAGCAGTACTCTCCTCTCCCTCCTGGGCCCACCCCTGCACCCCCGCACCCCTGCCTTGTGCAGAGTAGAGCCTCTGGCTGGTGGGTAGAAGGAGTTGGAAGCAGCCTGGACTGGGGAGATGACCAGTTCTCAACCCCAGTCTCCAGGCCCTGAGATGGGCAGTTACTTAGTCTGACCTTGGTCCTCAATGAGGTGGGAACACCAGTTCCACGTTACCGCAGTGTTTGACGGGCACAAATGAGAGAGCGGGAGGCCCCGTGAAGCTGAGCTGACCTTGGGCCGCTCAGGTGAGGAAGCTTTGCTGGACTCGCCGCAGAACAGCGGTGTTGGGAAAACGCCCCGAGGTGGGCAGTTAGACGTGCTCTCGGTGTCACTGGTGCATCTGAGTTGCAGCACATGTTCAGGCACGTGCCCCACCAGAGGCTGCCAGGGAGTCTGCCCATGTCCTGGGCCTGTGGGCGGCGGGACGCTTGTCCCTCTGGGCAGGGCCTTCCGTCTGGGACTCTCCTCCTGAGGGGACAGGCCAGGTGAGAGGTCCCCCACCTGAGCAAGGCCTGGGCCCACGGGACCGGCCTCCACCACGTCTACTGCAGCAGGGCCAGAAGTCACCTAAGCGGGATCACCGGAGGCTGTGCCCCGCTGGGTGGCTGTCCAGGCTGTGCTCCGGGCCCCTGTCTGCAGCTACAAGCCCCGTGGTGCAAGGGCCCGGGCCGGGCTGAGGCTTGTGAGAAACCACCCTGGGCCCAGGCTATGGGGCCGGTTGGTGGGGGTCATGGCCCTAGGCTGTGGGGAGCAGTCGTGAGCACCGGGGACGTGGACTGCTCCCCTGTGGGGTGGTGGTAGCTGGTGGGGGGTAGGGGTTCTGGAAGCTTGGGTCTCTTCCCTGCCCTTCTGGAGGGAGCAGCCGTCCCAGGAGGGCCAGAACCAAGGCACCTGTCAGTCCTGTGGCCCCGTCAGTTCATACAAGTGAGGAGGGGTCGGCCCCGGGAGCCGGAGGGTCAGGCTCGTTTCACAGCGACGAGACGTGGAGTCTGTGTGGTCCTCACGCACCTCAGCGGTAGGTGTCACTGTTCCGTCTTACAACAAGGAACCTGGACTTAAATGGGAGGAGGCGGCAGCCCAGGACCCCACAGCTATAGATGGACCGAGCCAGCATTCCGAGGCCAGGCAGGCCCAGGTCACTCTGCTCACGAGAGTAATGGATGCTTGCAGGGCGGTGTTTTAGATCAACCTAGGGGTTTTTTAACCTCATTACAAATACTAGGTGTTCTTATTGGAATTTCCGCCTGTTGCTCCACAATGGTAATGTGTCCTTATATTTTATTACTAACACAATACAGATAATCTCTTCTGTTGACTTCCGTCCCCTGGGACGACCATTTTTCCAAAGTGGGATGTTTTCTGCAGTGTGGGCGAGCCGCCACATTCACTTCAGGTCGTGAAGTCTGTGCCTCGCTGCTTGCTCATGCGCTTTTGAACAAGGGAGGTTTATCCAGGCCTGGCCGGTGGGCGGCTGTCCTCTCAGCACACTGCCCATGCCCCGCAATTGCCCTGCCTTGGCCTTCATCCTTCCAGGGTCTGGTCAGGGATGATTTAGAAAGTGGGAAAAAAAGAAACCTTAGCAGCTGGCATCTGATTGCCCTTGGTGAAATGACAGCCTGTGTCAGGGAATACACCCACCAGGTGGGTTAGGGAGGCTGACCCCGGGGGAGGTGGCCTCGGGTGGCTTGGTCTGGCCGTGGAGGGCTGATGGGCGGCTGGGGGGTGATGGAGCCTCCCGACGCGTGGAGGACGGGGATGCCTCCATCAGTTCGAGCATCTCTGTGGGGGCAGGTCATGACCCCAGGTCTGGGGCGAGTCCCACTTCTTTTCCTGCGTACTGTCCCGTCGTGGGTTGTTTGGTGACGCTGAGTCCTCTTTGTCTGCTATTCCAGTCCGTGACCCCTCTTCATTGTGACCATTCTTCCTAGTTTTCGTTTTTTAAGAATTGCCCCTTTAAAAACTTGCAGATCTTTGAGAGGTTCTTTGGCCCAAGTCCCGGTCATTTCACAAGTGCCTGTTCCTGGTTTATTTCAAGGCCCCCGCCTCCATGCGCGTGGCTGAGATGTCAGCCCTACGGTTGTAAAGTCCTCCTCTGCTCGCTCTGTTAGCTCGGTTTCCTTGGGGATCAGTTTGGTGAGTGTTGGCCCTGCTGCACGTGGCTTATACGCTCCTGGGTGGCTGCTCGATTGGGTGGGCCTAGTCTTTTGCATCTGACATTCCACTCAAGGCACCTGGCCTGAGGGGACTGGCCAGTGAGATGGGGGAGGGGAGAGGCCTCCCAGGGCACAGGTGCACCCCCAGGACGAGGCCTGCGGCGGGCGCCGTCCCTGGACTCGGCTCCAGGCCGCGTGGGCTCTCCACACACCGTCCCACTTTCCTGGCCCCAGCAGGTCCCGCACTCACGGCCACCCCCCTGGCTCCACTCTCCCGCCTGACTGCTCCCTTCTCTGCCCCCAGAATTCTGTCTCCCAGCACCGTGCCCCCAGCCCCTATGGTGGCCATTACTGCCGCTGGTGGAAACACCCCACCTTCACGCGCCTGGTGGGAGTGGCCGTGTGGGGCCAGTGTGAATGCTGTGGGCAGACGTGGCACGTGGCCCCAGTGTGTCCAGTTGCTGGCCTGAGCCCCCCCACACCCCCCTTATCTCTGCCGAGGTGCTACTGTCCATCAGCCAGGGGCCCTGAGGAACCAGTGGCAGGAAGCCCAACCCCCCGACCTGGCCTGGACACGTGCCACAAGTCAGAAATAAACCTTCGCTGTTTAAAACGCCGGTGTCTTAAGAGTGTTTTCACGTGTTGCCAAGGCTCAGACATCAGCCCCAGAAGAGACGAGTGGCTCTGTCAGGACACAGGACACAGGCCTGTAGTGGGGTGGGGGGGCGCTGGCGGGGGCCCACCACTGGAGGCCATGGTATGCAGCCGCACAACATCTGGTAAGACTCAACCGTGATGACTCATGGGGCAAATGACGTCCAAAATAACTCGCAGGTCCGGTGGAAGGGGTTGGGAAACCTTGGCAGCATGCATTGGTCACAGGCTGAGTTAGGCAAGATACCACGTGGAAGAAGATGGGCTGAGAAAAACATTCCTGGGTTTGTAAAGCTGGGAGGAAAAGGAAAGGAGAAAGGCAGGAATGTCCTGGAGGGGAGGTCAGAGCCAGGACGGACTGTGGCGAGGATGCTGCCGAGGTGTGGGGGTCACCCCAGGGAGGCCGTGAGCTTGCCTCTGAGCCTCCCAACGTCAGGTGGGGCCCTGGGGGGCAAGACATGTCCCTGCCTGCCGAGCTGGGGTCGGGACCTCGGGGGACCACAGTGCTTTTGAGGGCTGAACTGCCAAAGAAACCAAGAGCCTAGGGCTAGAGTGTGACTGGAGACCCGAGAACAGCCGTGGCAGGGAGGAGGGCAAGGAAGCAGGCCAGCCCCACGGGGGCTTGGCCAGAAGAGGAGGACGGGCCCTTCCCCGGGCACCGCCGAGGGCTGCGGAGAGCCCAGGACGCAGGGCCCAGGCCCACAGGCCCCAGCGCTGCTGCAGGCAGAGCTCCCGGGCCCCCGCTTCCCCCAGGGCTTCCCGTTCACCAGCTCCCACTCCAAGTGTCCGGGCTCAGGGGAGCCACGCCCGGCCACGGTGCCAGGACAGCCCCCGAGAGCCAGGGCCACGCCGGGGTGGGGTCGGGTCATCTCCCGGGGGCGGGGGGTGTTGCGGGGAGGACAGTCACTGGGGCACTCGCGACCTGGCGGCTGGCCCACCGCCCCGTCCTCCAGCGCCTCGGCCCCTTGGGAACGGGGGGCTCTGTGACCGGGTCTCGCCAGTGGGCTAGCTGACAGGTCACGCTGGGGTCCGCGCGTGTGATCCTGGGGAGACCCTGCAGCGCCGCCCCAGGAGCCCAGCCCGCGGGCGGCCGGGGGGGAGGGGCCCTGGTCACTGCGGGGCACTGCTCTCAGCACCCAGGGCTTGGCCGTGCTCTGTGCCCCCAGGGAGGCCAGCCCCACCTTCCCCTGGGCCAGCGCGGGCCACAGGCCCTCCGCTCCGCCTCCCAGGTCACACTCAGGCCCGCCGCTCACCTCTCCCTTTACTCCAGTTTGGGAGAAAGGCCCACAGCGGGGATGCTGACAAGTGCCCCTGGCTTTGGTGTTTGGGGGTCCTGGGTGTGGCAGAGGGGCTGGGGAGGTCGGGGGCAGCCGGTGGCTGGTGCTCGGACCCCAGGGGGCCGCAGGGCAGGATGTGGGGCCTCCTGGTGCCGAGCAGAACAGTCAGGAGGGGCCGGATACAGGTGAGAGCCTCCGCCTCTGGCTGGAAGCCTGGGTCAGAAGACAGGGCTGTGACCAGCTCCAGACCCCACGCCACGGCTGCTGGGCAGCTGTGCAGGACAAGAGCCGGGACGGACAGGCCGGGAGGTAGTCTGCAGAGTGGAGGTTTAATGGGACAATCGTGGTGACCCCGAGCGGAGGTCCCCCCGGGGGCCCAGCTGGAACCCCGGGACTCCCCGGGCCTCTTCCAGCAGGGTGGGCCTAGAAAGAGCACCAGTGCCGCCCGCCTTCCTGCGTGTTATTGCTGCACTGGCCCCGGGGCCTGGGGCCCTGAGTTCCCTGAGGAGCTAAGGCTTTCCGGGGGCCCCCCTCCCCAGGGACATCCACCGTCTCTTCGGCGCCCCGTCCCCCACGGGGAGGGCATGGGCATGTCTGCGTCCTCCCTGCAGGGACCGAGGGAGATCGTGGTGTCTGGGAGGCGAGCGCTAGGCAGACACATTGACGTCCCTGAGAGAGATGGCGCTGCCCGGGGCCTCGTCCCCGAGCAGCAGGCCCGGCTCCGAGTCCGCCGCGGCCCCGCCTGGCTCTGCGCCAGGGCCCAGGCCCTGCGACAGGATCTGCTGGATGGTCCGCCGCAGGTTGGGGTGCAGCCGGCCCTGCGTCTGGTAGAAGACCTCCAGGGCAAAGGACTTGAGGGCGCCGGTGCACAGGTCCTCGTACAGTGGGATGGTGTACATGCGCGACATCTGTGGGCAGCTGCGAGTCACGGGGCGCCCTCCCCCCCCCCGGCCCCCTCGTGCTCCCCTCCCCTCCCCTCCCCAGGGGGCTTGGGCTGCAGGAGCCCTGCTAGGGCGCAGGCCTGGGGATCCAGTGACCCTCAGGCCTTAAGGAGCTCAGACAGCCCCAGTGTGCACGCCCTGCGGCGAGACCCCAGGACTCTGCTCCCGGCTTGACCACTGGCCTTGGGCACAGCTTCCCTGAGGTCTGCTGGGGTCTGGGGCCCACCCCATTCTCTGGGCCGCCCAGCCTGAGTGGCCAGGTCGGGGGAGGGCAGGGGTCGCCAGCCTGAGTTGCCGGGTCGGGGTGAAGGCAGGCTTGAGTGGCCGCACCTGGCTCTCCAGGAAGCGCCGGACCCTGTGGAGGTCGGGGTAGTAGTCGTTGCGGACCACGATCTGCAGCCAGCGGATGCGGATCTCGGCGTTCATGGAGTCCAGCAGTGACGAGTAACACTTGGACAGGCTCATCACCACCTCTGTTGGGAACACGGCAGGTCAGGGCCGGTGACCACCCCCCTCCTCCCACCCCGGCGGCTGCGGGACTCACCCTGGGGCAGTGGGGACCCATCCAGCAGCCGGTCCAGGAAGAGCGCCGTCTGGAAGGTCCTCCACTTGGAAATGTCGATGGCGCTGGCGGAGGCGGCTGCCTGGTCCAGGGGCTCGGCGGTCCACAGCTGGAAGAGGGCCTCCACGGGTCGCGTCAGGCTGGATCCCTGAGACAGGTCCGGCTCGGCGAGTGGGGGGCCCGTGGCATTCAGCCAGCGCTCAAACTCCAGCCCTGCAGGACAGACGCCCTCCTGGGTTCCCGAGCAGGCCTCCCCGGAGACTGCAGACCCTGAGGCTGTGCCTGGGGGAGACCTTGCCAGGGTCTGGGAGCCCCAAGGGCAGGGGCAGCCTGGGGAGGCGGGAGCCGGCTGCAGACCCTGCAGGCCGTGGTGGCTTCCAGGAAGTGGGCACAGAGGGCTGGAGCCAGTGGCCAGGGACCCCCTGTCCGCCCGCGCCTCCCGGACAGAAACAGGGAGATGCTGCGCAGGCACAGCAGGAAGCGCGGGGTGGGAGCACCGCCCTGGGAGAAGGCTGATTCCTGCTTTGGAGCCCGGGAGCCTGGGCATCTCTGGGGGCAAGTCCTGCCATCCCTGCCCCCCAGACCCTTGGGGCACTTCCCAAACCTTCCCCAACACAGGGTCCCCGGCCCACAGCTCACTGTGCTACCACAAACGCTGACTCCCCTTGAGACGGCAGACCCTTCTCTGCTTTGGCCTAAGCCCTTGGACCAGGGGCACCCTCGCGAACAAGCCGGCTGCCTTCAGCCTGCTCTGAGGCAAACTTCCCTCTGCTCCTGGATCCTGCCCCAGGCCTGCTGCGCAGTTTCGAAGGCTCCTTCTGGAACTGCCTACTCAGCTCTGCATGTATGGGTGCTCAATCGCTCAGCTGCGTCTGACCCTGTGCAACCCCATGGACTGCAGCCCGCCCGGCTCCTCTGTCCATGGAGTTCTCCAGGCAGGAACACTGGAGTGGGGTGCAGGGCCCTCCTCCAGGGCATCCTCTCGACCCGGAGTCTCCTGTGCCTTCCATGTTGCAGGCAGTCTTTACCCACTGAGCCACCTAGCCTAGTTGCCACCTCCTTCAGGAAGCCCCCGGGGCCCCTCAGGGCTGAGAATCGCACTCTCCTCTCTCTTCCACGTGGTCCAGCCTGAGTTCCACACCAACGAGTGACGGCGGCTGCCGGCCAGACAGAGCCCCCAGGCCCCGTTACACCCCCGCACCCAACAGGCCGAGGGTGGGTCTGTGTGGACACACGGCCGGTGGGGGGGGCCTCACCTGCCCGGCAGTCCACGCTCTGCTCCTTCAGCTCTGGGAAGAAGGTCAGGAAGGAGTCCAGCAGGTCCTGGGCCACCACACTGGTGAATTTGTACTTCTCCACGTAGGCCTGCGGGCGGAGTGGACTCAGCAGGCCTGGGGGCTGGGTGTGCCACTGTCCCCCTCCCCCCTGGAGCCGGGCACACACCGTGAGAAAGGGCCCGGCACCCAGGGGTCTGAGCAGGGGTAGGCAGGGCCAGGGCAGGCACAGGGGCACCCACAGCTGCCGCAGGAACCTGCCAGGCAGCCGAGGCTGGGAGGTGGGAGAGCCAGGAGCCTGGTGAGAGCCCCGCTCATGGCCACACCGCTCCACCCCCACCCCGACCCCCAGGAGCGGGCTGCTCACTCGGAGGAAGTCGTCAAAGCGCTGGGGGTCCCCACAGAGCTGGGACAGGTAGTACACGAAGCAGTAGCCCTTCTCGTAGGTAAACAGGTTCATCAGGTGGCTGGGGTTCACACCTGCGAGGGAAGCCGTGGCTCTGGGAGGCACCCTGAGCCGCCCCGGCCCCCGGTGCTGGGGGCGGGACGGCGGTGGGGCTCTGCACGGCAGGGGGCACCGAGGGCCCCGCCGCTCATGTCCAGACGCCCCGAGAATGTGTGTGGGGGGGGGCCGGCCCTGCTGGGGGGGCCCTCGGTGGAGACTTCGGGTCCACATACTGGGGAGATGGGCGCTCAGTGCCCGTGAGGCGGCGCAGGCTGCGGAGGGAAGCCTCCGCCGCCCGGCCCCTGCAGGGAAGCCTCATGGGGACGCAGAGCCCGCCTGGGCTGGGCGGGGGGCCTGACGTCTGCAGGTGACGCGCACAGGGCCGGGCAGGAGCAGGTACCTGGCTCCAGCTTGACCTGCAGCTTGCTGACCGGGCTGTCTTCGCCGAGAAGCTTCATCTGCCTGTGCAGAGCGTCCAGGCGGAAGGCTGTCTCCAGACAGGTGAAGGCCGCACCTGGACGGACGGGAGAGAGGCCGCTGCCCTGGCTGCTCCCTGCCCTGGGCCCCACCGAGCTGCCCCCGCGGGACACACACACACACACAGAGCGGGGACCGCAGCCTGGGACCAGCCCCATGCACGGTGCCCGCCCCCACCGGCCCTTGCTGCCGCGGGGGCACCACGCATCCCGCCAAGCCCGGCACACCGTGGGTCTCTGTGGTGATGCGCCGCTGGGCGTAGGTGGCCAGGCCCTCGCTCAGCCACATCTCCTCCCATGTGGCGTTGGTGACAGCGTTCCCAAACCAGCTGTGGGCCACCTCGTGGATGACGTCGATGACCAGGAACTCGTCGCTCTCCAGGATGGAGGAGATGATGAAGGTGAGGCAGGGGTTTTCCATGGCCACGATGGGGAAGGACGGGGGCAGGAAGACGATGTCATACCTGCGGGGGGCAGATGTGTATAAGAGACAGGTCCTGGGTCTGGGGTCCCAAGCGGCAAGCAGCTCTGGCTGCTGTCCTCGGGCCTGTCCCTTGCAGGGGGCTGGGGGCCCTCCATCACAGCCCTGGGGGGACCTGTGTGCACTTGGTCACTGAAGACCCGTCCACTTGGCCTCAGTGACCACATTGTCCCAGCAGAGGCGATATGGGGGAGATTCGGGACCCCACAAAGTGGCTGCAGTTGGGTTGGGGAGGCCCCCGGCCTCTAGCTGCCCTTCCTGGAGACATCAGGATGCTTGGTGGCGTTAAGAAGGGGAGTGCTGAGCTGGCCTGGGCAGGCTGGGGGCAGTGGTGGGCCGGAGTGCCTGAGGGACGGCTCCCTGGCGGGGTGGGGCCGTGGGCCTGTGGCTCTGGTCTCCAGGACGGCTTGGCCCGCTGTCCCGGGGAGGGTGCCCCGGCCGGAGCTGACCCCTTACCCACCACCCGCTGCAGATCTGGTGGCTGGACCCGGAGCTGACGTACGGCAGTGCCAAGCCCTTCGTGTTCACCCAGGGTCACTCTGTCTGCAACCGCTCCTTCTTTCCGTGCTTCGACACGCCTGCGGTCAAGTGCACCTACTCGGCCGTGGTCAAGGTCAGCGCCCGGCAGCACGCCCTGCCCCCCAGCTGCCGCCCAGACGGCCGTCTGAGAAGGCGCGCACCCTGCCCGCCTCGGGGTCCTAGACCTGACCTGAGCCCCGGGACGCCGATGCAGGGATGGGGCAGGCGGCGCGGCCGGGTCCCAGGGCTCCTGGCAGCCCCCCAGCCCCACCTGCACTCCCGACTGGGACGAGAGGTGTGCGGGCCAGGAGCTGGGGGCTCCCAGAACAGCGTGGGGGGTCCCTGACAGGGACGGGAGGGTCCCTAGCAGTGTGGCTGGCTGCCTGACCCGGGTGGTGGGGTTTCTCACAGGGACACGGGGCTTGCCCACCGGGCTGTGGGGTCCCCACCGGGGACACGGGGTGGTCCTGATGGGGGCGTGGGGCTCCCCGTGGGAGACGCACTGTCCTGATGGGCGGGGCCTCCTGGGACGCAGGCCCCGTCGGGGGTGCAGGTCCTGATGAGCGCCACGCAGAGCACCTACGTGGAGGCAGAGGGCGTCTACCGCTTCCACATGGAGCACCCCGTGCCCGCCTACCTCGTGGCCCTCGTGGCCGGGGACCTCCAGCCCGCAGACATTGGGCCCAGGTAGGCCCGCCTCTTGCTTGCTGCCCGGGGTCCAGGCTCAGGAGATGCTGCCGGGGCCCGGTGTGCAGCCTGCCTCCGTGGCCGCCCTGTGTGGCCCCGCGCTGTGGGGCCAGCCTTGCCCCTGCCTAACTGTCACTGCCCAGAGGCCATCCTCCCCCGGCTGCTCACACCCCGCGCCCTGTGCCGGTCCTTCTGGACAGGGCCTCTGCAGACACACCTGCTGC
>SJYT01043441.1:128695-210021 GCA_006410635.1 Cephalophus harveyi
GCAGCAGGTGTGTCTGCAGAGGCCCTGTCCAGAAGGACCGGCACAGGGCGCGGGGTGTGAGCAGCCGGGGGAGGATGGCCTCTGGGCAGTGACAGTTAGGCAGGGGCAAGGCTGGCCCCACAGCGCGGGGCCACACAGGGCGGCCACGGAGGCAGGCTGCACACCGGGCCCCGGCAGCATCTCCTGAGCCTGGACCCCGGGCAGCAAGCAAGAGGCGGGCCTACCTGGGCCCAATGTCTGCGGGCTGGAGGTCCCCGGCCACGAGGGCCACGAGGTAGGCGGGCACGGGGTGCTCCATGTGGAAGCGGTAGACGCCCTCTGCCTCCACGTAGGTGCTCTGCGTGGCGCTCATCAGGACCTGCACCCCCGACGGGGCCTGCGTCCCAGGAGGCCCCGCCCATCAGGACAGTGCGTCTCCCACGGGGAGCCCCACGCCCCCATCAGGACCACCCCGTGTCCCCGGTGGGGACCCCACAGCCCGGTGGGCAAGCCCCGTGTCCCTGTGAGAAACCCCACCACCCGGGTCAGGCAGCCAGCCACACTGCTAGGGACCCTCCCGTCCCTGTCAGGGACCCCCCACGCTGTTCTGGGAGCCCCCAGCTCCTGGCCCGCACACCTCTCGTCCCAGTCGGGAGTGCAGGTGGGGCTGGGGGGCTGCCAGGAGCCCTGGGACCCGGCCGCGCCGCCTGCCCCATCCCTGCATCGGCGTCCCGGGGCTCAGGTCAGGTCTAGGACCCCGAGGCGGGCAGGGTGCGCGCCTTCTCAGACGGCCGTCTGGGCGGCAGCTGGGGGGCAGGGCGTGCTGCCGGGCGCTGACCTTGACCACGGCCGAGTAGGTGCACTTGACCGCAGGCGTGTCGAAGCACGGAAAGAAGGAGCGGTTGCAGACAGAGTGACCCTGGGTGAACACGAAGGGCTTGGCACTGCCGTACGTCAGCTCCGGGTCCAGCCACCAGATCTGCAGCGGGTGGTGGGTAAGGGGTCAGCTCCGGCCGGGGCACCCTCCCCGGGACAGCGGGCCAAGCCGTCCTGGAGACCAGAGCCACAGGCCCACGGCCCCACCCCGCCAGGGAGCCGTCCCTCAGGCACTCCGGCCCACCACTGCCCCCAGCCTGCCCAGGCCAGCTCAGCACTCCCCTTCTTAACGCCACCAAGCATCCTGATGTCTCCAGGAAGGGCAGCTAGAGGCCGGGGGCCTCCCCAACCCAACTGCAGCCACTTTGTGGGGTCCCGAATCTCCCCCATATCGCCTCTGCTGGGACAATGTGGTCACTGAGGCCAAGTGGACGGGTCTTCAGTGACCAAGTGCACACAGGTCCCCCCAGGGCTGTGATGGAGGGCCCCCAGCCCCCTGCAAGGGACAGGCCCGAGGACAGCAGCCAGAGCTGCTTGCCGCTTGGGACCCCAGACCCAGGACCGCCGCGGGGGGCTGTCCATGCCGAGACCCCAGGGGTGGGGGACCCCAGACCCAGGACTGCCGCTGGAGGCTATGTGCCGAGACCCCACCCCTGGGTCCCCAGATCCTAGCGGATGTCCAGGCCTGCAGGGCTGCCTGTCCAGTTCCTGCAGACCAGCCGGGTCGCCGTCAGCCTCGTGGACTTCTACAAAACCTCTTTTTGGCTTCTATGTCTCCATTCTCCGCCCAAGCAGAGCCTGCAGCAGTATCTTCCTTTTCTGCTGACCCCTAGGGCTGCCCCAGATGTTCGGAAAGCCTGTCTGGGGAGACTGTTCAAAAATGCAAACTCCTAGGTCTGACCACAGAGTGCTGGGACCTAGGAACCTGCATTTCACCCCCCACCCCCACCCCCAGGTCCTGGGATAAGCGGTCCCTGGCTCACGCTGGGGACAGGCCCCCGCGGTCAGGCCACTGGGGACAGAGTCAGGCCAGCAGGGTAGCCGGCTGTGGGCCCTGGTCCCACCACTCTCCGACCACTCTGCTGGTCTTAGGTGGACCAGACACATGGGCTCCAAGGTCAGGGAGAACCATAGCCTCTGTTTTCACGGCTGTGGTGGGAGCCATGCCCGCCAGCTATCAGAGCCCCAGAAGGCCCCTGGCAGGCAGCAAGGGCCAGGCGAGCAGGGCAGGGGCCAGGCGGGCAGGACAAGGGCCAGGCAGGCAGACAGCAGGGGCCAGGCCGACAGGCAGCAGGGGCCAGATGCGCAGGGCAGGGCAGGGCCAGGCGGGCAGGGCAGGGCAGGGCCAGGCTGACAGGCAGCAGGGGCCTGGTGGGCAGAGCAAGGGCCAGGCAGGCAGACAGCAGGGGCCTGGTGGGCAGAGCAAGGGCCAGGCAGGCAGACAGCAGGGGCCAGGCGGGCTCATCTGCAGAAGCTCAGAAAGGGGTGAGGTGGCAGCTGGGGCTCCTGGGAGGCATGCAGGAAGCCCGCAGGGGTGTGTCTGGCCTAGGCTCTTCCCGATTTCTCCCTGATGGCTCCTGGCCCCATGCCTTTCCGTCACCCTGTCTATTCACATGCCACAGCAGTGACGGATGGAACCTCCTGGGGCCTCCCAGAGCTTCTTGAATGTCGTGTGTCGGGGGTTACTGTCACAAACGTGCGGCCCATACAGGGACCCAGGAACCCCCATGCTCCATCCTGAAAGCGCCCCCACGGTGGAAGGGTGCTGTCTGGGCTGCCCAGCCTTCCTGTCGAGCCCCTGGGCGGCGGGCGCTCCATGTCCAAAGCCCCGCAGAGCCTGTGCGTGTCTGCGTTGAGGACACGGGGCCAACCTGCTGGAGCACCCAGCAGTCCCCTGCGGCCTGAAGCATTAGAGCCGATTCAGGCCCCTCGGTCTCCCACTCCAGCAAGTCTGTCCCTCTTGCCACCCCCAGGGAACAGTCCTCCGAAGCCTGGGTCACACGGAGGCCCCTGGTCGCAGTGCCAGGCTCCGGCAGATGCATGGCTTGGCATGTGCTCACCAGAAGCTGCCCCTGTCTCCAGGCAGGGACCCGCCCTGCACAGCTGAAGGGAGAGGCTTCCCTGGTGGCACACAGCCCCCTGTCCTCGGGACCAGAACCTGGGGGCTCACTCGGTCCAGGGCTCCTAAGGGCTCCCCTGGCCCCAGCTGGGAAGCCCCGCCGGCGCCCGGACAGGACTCTGGGGCCGGCTCGCGGAGAGCCGGGCTGGCCCCCCTCTGCAGGTGTCGCGGGCGCAGTGCCCCCAAGAACGCCCCCCTAGCCCGGCAGCGCGGGGACAGGCCGCCCGGAAGCAGGACTCACGGCGGGGGCGTCGGTCGAGGTGTAGCGCAGGATGACCTGGAAGGGCTGGTGCGCCTGCAGCTCAGGGGGCAGCGTGACGGTGAGCGAGGAGCCATAGTCGGTGAACGGGTCCACCCTGAAGGCCAGCGGGCAGCAGGCGGGCTCCGCGCCGGGCGCCTCGCAGAAGGCGGGCAGCGGCGGCGGCGGTGCGGGTCCCGGCCCGGGGGCGGCGAAGGCGAAGGCGCAGGGCGGCTCGGCGGCCGCGGCGGCGGCGGCGGCGGGGGCGCGGCGGAAGGCGGCCGAGTACGGGGGGCCGGGGCGCCCGCGGCTCGGGGAGTGGGGAGAGCGAGGAGCCGAGGGGCTGAGAGCGCGGCTGGGGGCCGTGAGCCCGGGCGCTGTGCGTGGGCCCGGGGGCGCTGTGCGCTGGGCTGCGACCGTGAACCAGGTGCGATGCATGGGGCCGGAGCAGCCGCCGCGTGCAGGTGGCCCAGGCACTGGGCTGGAGGAAAGGGAAGGCGCGGGGACCCGGGCGCGCTGGAGGTTTCTCGGTCACCCACTGCTGGGACACCGGTGTCAGGGAAGTGTTACTTGTCCGTTCCAGAGCCTCAGGCCTGGAGAAAAATGCAGTGCTTCCCATCACCCTGGCCGGCTCCCCTGGGAGACCAGTGGTCGGTGTTATGTGCCATGTGGGGCATACTGGTGGCTCTGGAACCTTGAGACTGTACCCTCAGATGTGTGAGGCTTCTTAGATTGAAATTAAATGGAATTAGAAGCTCAGGTTCTCAGCTGCACTAGCCCTATTTCAGGGTCTCCATGTGTGTGTGGCGGGTCGTGTCAGGAAGGTGGGGCTTCCTCGGTGGCTCAGTGGTAAAGAATCTGCCCCTCAATATAGGAGATGCAGATCCCCGGGTTGGAAGATCCCTGGGAGAAGGAAATGACAACCTACTCCAGGGTCCTGGTCTTGGAGAATCCTATAGACAGAGGAGCCAGGCGGACTCCAGTCTGTGGGGTTGCAGAGTCAGACACGACTGAGCAAGCGTGCACGCGTCAGGCTAGTAGCACCACGCTGGACAGAGCAGGTGTTTCATCACCACAGAAAGTCCTGCCGAACTCTGCTCCCTTCAGGGCTGTCTGGGCCCTGGAGGATGACCGTTTAGGAGGAGAGCTGGGCAGTCACGAGACCTGGCCAGCCTGTCATCCCACTCTCGCCCAGGCCTGTCCATAGACTTGGGCCCGAGGGGGGTGGCTGGAGACCAGCGAGGATGCTCAGAGACCAGCATGGGTGGGTCTCAAAGCCACGAACGAGACGGACCGCCAAGGTGTTCTCCTATCATCTTGGGAGGATTCAGGTCCTCAGGGAGCCGGGCCATTTTGGCCTGGAGTCCCACCCACCTGGGTCCCGGCTCCGTGTCTGTGCGGCGCAGCTGGGGCCTGACTCGCGCTGCCCTCGCCCTCGATGGCACCCCAGAGGGGTGTTTAATCCTTCTGGACTCAGTATCTCCATCTGTCATTCGTGTGACCCTGCCTGCCACCCCCTGGGGGGCTGGGAGGCAGGCAGGGTGGGACTGCCTAGCTGAGGACCCGTGTTCACGGAGTCAGCACCCGTGCTGAGGCATCTCTTCAACTTGCCCCGCGTGTCATTTTAGCCTCGGGGACACAAACTCCTCTCATGGCCCCAAACTCACCAGCCACTCAGAGGAAGGGGTTCAGCCCTGCAGCCGATACTCAAGACGGGGAAGAACGGGGTCTGATCAGTCCTCACTGCCTTCAGGGGCCCAGTGCCTGCCCAGAGGCTGAGGGCAGAGTGTTTCAGATGGCACTCCCAGCGTGACCAGCCTTGCGGAGCCATCCTTTCCCCTCTCCTGGCCAGTGGGGCTGGGGCTGGAAGACCATCAGGGACTGCGTGTGGGCACCCACACCGGCCTGCCCTAAGCACCTGCATGCAGGTCTGCCAGCCCCCTGCACAGGCTAAGTTAACCTCAGGGGGCTTCTTGCCCTCCTGGTGCCCTGGACTTCGGGAGCAGGGGTTAAGTCTCGTCCCTTCTCTCCTGGAGGGCCCTGGGCACCTCCCATGGCCTGGCCTGCACACAGGACTGGTGGGTAGGTGCAGGCGTGTAGGTCCGGAGGAGCTGTTACCACTCCTCCTGGGGCCGTGCCTTCCACCCCACGTTTTTACAAGGAACCAACCCGAGTCGGTCTGAAGGAGCACAGATGTGTTTTTCAGCACTGGAGGCAGCCCACCGAGGGATCTGTGCACTGTGAAGGGCACACGGTCGTCTCCACTCTCCACCTCGTCCCTGTCCTGCGGAGGACGGTGCCTCCGGTGTCGGGGGTCGGGGGCGCTGCTGTGCTGACAGAGGTCCAGGGTGGCTGCAAAGTACCCTCCTCCCCCAGTCCACCTGGGGGAGAGGAGCCGGAAGCTGGGACTGCCAGAGGCTGGGGTTTCTCCCATAGGAATTTTCATGCACCAGCTTTTTTTTAAATTATTTTACTTTTTGGCTGGCGGGCCTCCGTTGCTGCACCCGTGCAGGCGCGGGCTGCTCCTCCTTGCGGTGTGCGGGCTTCTCACTGTGGTGGCTTCTCTTGTGGAGAAGAGGCTGTAAAACGCAGGCCTCCACAGTCCCCTGGCGCAGGGCTTTGTTGCCCCGTGGGATGTGGGATCTTCCTGGACCAGTGTCCCTTGCATTGCAAGGTGGAGTCAACCACTGGACCACCAGGGAAGCCCCACACCAGCCTGCGGATGGTCCAACCCTGACTGGCTCGGTGGGCGGATGCGCCTGCACCCAGCCACTCCTGGTGGGCACAGACTGGCTGCCCCTGTGCGAGTGTGCAGGCCCCGGGAGGGGAGCCAGCCCCTGGCCTCGTCTGCTAGCGGGCGGACCCGGCAGTGGGAGGGCCTCCGGGAGGCCCGTGGGCTCAGGTGGGGCTGTGCTGCCACTGGGCCTCTGGCGGCTGGCAGACTTGGCCGGTTCTCCGAATGGAGCTGGGGGACCAAGGCCTGGCCCGGGCTCTGATATCCATGCACCCATGTCACCCGGGCCATGCCAGCAGGTGAGGGGGCATGCCAGCAAGGGCACCACCAGCACACGGAAAAGATCTGGGCTCAGGTCCTGGCTCCTGACCTCCCCGCTGGGCAAACCACTCAGCACGCCTGAGGTCACAGATGGAGTCACTGCGGCCTCACCTGCCATGTGGAGGTAACGGCAGGAGCTGTTCACAGGTAGATGGAAAGCAACGAGCTGTGAGGGGCCTGTGGGGAGTAGGCGGCAGCTGGCGAGCGCTCCGTAGCGGTGGCAGAGTCAGGTTATGACAAGGGCTGTGGCTCTTGGAGATGGGCGCTGCTGATGCGTGGCGCTGCGCGGGGCTGGGCGCGACCTGCAGGGGCTGGGGTGTGCTCTGAGCCAGGGGCCATCGTGCTGGCAAACCGGGAGCAGGAGCAGGCAGGCTGGGGAGGATGGGGCCCTTCACAACCACCCCAGGGCCTGGCTCATGGAGTGCGGGCTCCCCAGCTTTACCCTTTGGGCTCTGCTTGGTCAGAGGTCTTCATCTGCAGGTGGGATGCTTCCATCTGGGACACACCTGGACAGGACGCTGAGGCCCCACTTAGCCAGTTGGGGGTCCTCAAGGCACAAATCAAAGTTGCTCTGCTTGGTGACTGACACTTTTTGGGGGGGGGGGCAGTGCTGTGTGGCTTGCAGGATCCTAGTTCCCCAACCAGGGACTGACCCCAGGCCTCAGCAGTGAAAACACCAAATCCTAACTACTAGACCTCAAGGAAACTCCCTGGCCCTGACTCTGAAGGGGTGGCAGGGCTGTGCTGTGCTGGGACTCGGGGTGCTGTGCTCAGGCCGCTCAGGACTCCCGGGTTGTACAGGAGATCACAGAGGGCTCAGCACAGTGCGGGCAGGACTGCCCGGCTTTCAGGATGAAGACTCCACACACCCCACGCGGAGGACCAGGGCCTGAGGCACTGGCTGAGGGTCAAAGGAAATGATAAACGCCAAATGCGGTATTCTATCCATTATTTTCTTACGGGTACACTTGTATGTGTTAACCAGGGACTACACTATCTGTAATTCATGTATTATCCATTTTTTCCTTTATTCTCTCCCCTTTGTCTTTTCCTTTACTCTCTCCTCTTTATCTTACTTAAGGAGTGTTGAGGGTGATTAATTTTCTAGTATAGTCTTCAGGCTGTAGGATGCCCAGGTGAGGTGCCTCTGAACCAGAGTAATCAATGCACTCAGACACATGGGTGAGCAGTGTGGTCTGGGCCTGACCTTGGCTGAAACTGGGAGGTCAGTAAGGTAGGAAGTGGATGTGGGCACTGAGAGCCCCAAGGGAGCCCAAGCTGAGTGGTCTGTCACAGAGCCTCGAACGCGCACCGTGTGTCACAGCGGCTACGAGTCTGTTTGGGTAAGCCACTGTGGCCTGAGCTGGTGGCAGGCTCGAATGTGGAAGGAAGCCAGGGTCAAGGTGGGAGGTCCTCGTGACTCCTGTGGTTTCCCCCTCTCCTGACCTTGGCTCCCCGCCCTCCACTCTCTGTAGTAAATGTTTTTCTGGCTAAGTTTTCTCGAGTGGTTTTGATGTTCCTGATCAAGCCCTGTCTAGTAAACCTGAGAAGCAGGGGAGAAGCGGTTCCCCAGTCTCTGCGGACATACCCCTACACTACCATCAAGCGGGGACAGAGGGCTTTGGGAAGCTGCAGAAAATGAAAACTCGTGGGATGTGAGGCAGGAGAGGATGGCCCAGCCTCCCGTCAGTGCATGAACTACGTCTTCCCACCCCGCGGATGCAGGAGACCCCCCAGCGTCCTGCTTTGGGGTTGGCTGGTCGTCCTCCAGGGCTGACTGCTTTAGGGCTCACTCGGGCCCGAGGGCTCCTTGGGCAGGAAGGACCGCAACTGCAGGGCCTCCTCGTACTTCTGGAGCTGGGACCAGAAGCCCGGGTTGGGCTGGGCCACTGGGCGGGCGCTCTTCACTGTCTGCGAAGAAGAGGTTGCGGGTAGAGCCCCGTGCAGCGCTCGCGGCGAGGTCCACAGACGCCCCGCCCCGCCCCGCCCGGAAGTCTCTCCCCAGGCGGCGGAGCCCGCCGCTCCCGGAAGGTCCCGCCCCTCCCCGCCGGAAGTCCCGCCCTACCCGGAAGGCCCGCTCCAGGCTGAGGCCGCGGTGACGCATCAAGTAGGCGGTGCAGACGGCGGCCGAGCGGCTGCGGCCGTTCTTGCAGTAGACGAGGCAGGCGCCGCCGGCGCGTACCGCGGCCTCCATGGCGGCGCAGGTGGGCTCCAGGTGCGCCAGCAGGTCCTCCGCCGGGTCGTCGAACACGGGCACGCGCAGCTCGGCAACGCCGGGCGCGCCCGGGCCGGGCTGCTGGCGCGAGACGTTGACGCACAGGGTGACGCCCGCGCGCGCCAGCGGCTCCGGCGCGGCTGCGGCGCGCGCGCTCCCGAGGAAGAGCGAGGGGGCGACGCGCACGAAAGGCGGCGGGGGCGCCGCGGCGTCCTCGCGCTTTCCGGCCTCTTCCGGGCCCATGGCCGGCTCCCGGGCGCCCGGCCCGGCTGTCTCACTTTGGGCCGTCGGGTGCGGCCGACGCCCCCAGCTCCCTCAGGCCGCCCCTCCCACTCCCGGGGCAGGCCCCCGGCGCGGGAGTGCGGGGGCGGCCACGCCCACCGGGCCCTGGCCGCCGCCTCATTGGCCAGGCCTGAGGGGGCGAGGCCTCCTCTGACTGGCTGACGGTGGGGGAGCGGCCGTTAGCGTGGTCGTCGGGAGAGTCTGATTGGCTGCAGAAATGTGGGCGGGTCCAGGTTCCTCGGTGAATGGGCCCTCACCTGTGCAGGAGGCCAGACCCGGGCTGGTTTAGAGGCGCGAGGTCTGAGAGCCTCCCCCTAGCGGTCGTGGCGAACCCTGAGGGTTCCAGCTGGGCCGGGCAGGGGACGGCCGGCTTCTCAGGCTGTGGCTGACGCGCTGAGCCAGGGGCCTGTCGCAGAGTATGATCTGGGCACTGAACAGTCATTACTTGAAAGCGCATTTGCCAGGTGAGATGCCCCTTCAATTCAGTCGCTCAGTCTTTGCGACCCCATGGACTGCAGCTCGCCAGGTCTTCCTGTCCATTACCAACTCCGGGAGCCTAAGCAAACTCAGGTCCATCGAGTCGGTGATACCATCCAACCACCTCATCGTCTCTTCTTCTCATGCCTTCTCTCCATCCTCGTCCCCTTCTCCTGGCTTCATCATCAGGGTCTTTTCAGACGAGTCAGTTCCTCGCATCAGGTGGCCAGAGTATTGGAGTTTGAGCTTCAGCAGCAGCCCTTCCCCTTAGTACAGCTTTATGTTTATTCCTTTATGTTCTCTGCTTCCTAATAAATGGTCCTGTGTAATTTCTGCATTTTATTTTATTGTAAAACATGGTCATATAAAATAAAGCTACTAACCCTTAGCATTTCCGTTTTTCATAGACCAGTGTTTCTGTGGTTTTTCTTATTTTGGGGGTTATTACTGGAGAATCCCATGGACAGAGGAGCCTGAGTGGGCTACAGTCCACAGGGTCGCAAAGAGTCGGACACGACTGAGTGACTTCACTTCACTTCACTGTAGCTTTAAAGAATTACACAGTTGCCACTTAAGAAGACCTCTTCAATAGATTTTTCTGATGTCCATTGTCTTTCAGGGGCCGGTTTCACTGAAAATTAACTGTCTTGCAGTTGTGTATGCATCTAGTTATTGGTGTTTCGATTCTATTCTAATAATATTGAAACATTTCTCATTTTCAGTCTGTTGGACCTGCGATTTTTCTCCAGTGTAGGGATCCCCAACCTCTGGCCCATGGGCCAGTGCCTCCTGTCAGATCAGTGGCAGCATTAGGTTAGAAATAAAGTGCACAAGAAGTGTAATGTGCTTGAATCATCCCAAAACACCCCCCGACCACAGCCCATGGAGAACTTGTCTCCCTGAAGCTGGTCCCCACCGCCACGCACACACACGAACACACGCTCCTCGTAAAATGAACCTCTGCAGTCTTTCTGGGTGACCTCCATTCTCCCCATTCCAGCCAAAGCTGCCAAGCTTGGTAACTGTCGGGTATTTTTTGCTGCCTGGGGCTCTCCCTTGAGCTAAAGATTGAAATGCTAGTCTGTAAGCAGGTCTTCACTGGCTGTAGGTACAGACATCACCTACTTCCCAGCATCCATGGCCTTTTCTGTGCCCTAAGGAGGGATTCTGACTTTTCCTGGATGGGATTCTCATTTCCCATTTCCCCAGAGTTCACAGGAGCCATCCGACTAGGTGGGAGTACCGATCCCCCAGCTCCAGAATCAGGCTTCTGATGACACTCTGGTCAGTGACATCTATCCCCGTGATTGCTTTAGGACAGGGTTTGGGCTGTCATGTGAACCAAAGAGGACTTCCCTGGTGGCTCAGACGGTAAAAGTGTCTGCCTACAATTGGGAGACCCAGGCTCGATCCCTGGGTTGGGAAGATCCCTTGGAGAAGGAAATGGTGACCCACTCCAGTACTCTCACCTTGAAAATCCCATGGACGGAGGAGCCAGGTAGGCTACCATCCAGGGGGTCACAAAGAGTAGGACACGACTGAGCGACTTCACGTTCACTTTCATGAACCAAAGATGGGAGAAGGGCTTGGAAACCTGTCCTCTCCATATTACCACAGAGGGAAGCCAGCCTTGGATGAAACCAAGGGGGAGAAACCATTCTCAATGACACGTGGGCACCGAAGCAAACCAAACCTGAAGAGCCTCCAGCTTCTGGTCTCTGGTTTCCTGAGCCAGCCAGTCATCCTTTATTGCTGGATGTCTGAGGTGAGTTTTCTGTTCCAAGGCCTTTTAACTGATAACCTCACACTCCTTCCACCACCTTGAGTTAGTTAATGGGTAACAATTCATGCTGAGTATCTCAAGTCCATTCTCTCCCTTGATTGCTATGTTTGTTTACAGGACACTCTCTTCTGGACTTGGCACCATCCTTCTGCAGGGAGCCTTGTATCCTTTCTCACTGTAGCCAGAATACACTTTTTAAAGCATTGAGTTTCTGAATGTTGGTCCTGACTCAGCAGGTCGGCAGGATCCATTAGCGGGTTGTAAAGGAAATCAGTCCTGAGTATTCACTGGAAAGACTGATGTTGAGGCTGAAACTCCAATACTTTGGCCACCTGATGTGAAGAGCTGACTCATTTGAAAAGACCCTGATGCTGGGAAAGATTGAGGGCAGGAGGAGAAGGGGACGACAGAGGATGAGATGGTTGGATGGCATCACTGACTCAATGGACATGAGTTTGAGTAAACTCCGGGAGTTGGTGACGGACAGGGAGGCCTGGTGTGCTGCGGTTCACGGGGTCGCAAAGAGTTGGACACGATTGAGCGACTGAACTGAACTTAGTATTTTAGGTCATACCCATATTTTATTTTTTAGTAAAATGGTTTAGAAAAGAACAGACTGCATGCAAATATTAGGGTGCATGCATACAGCACAGTGAGTTTTTCCTTACTCATAATTTTTTGAGTCATGCTATGAAATGGGGAGTTGCAGTGGGCCCCAGGCAAAAAGTCTGGAAACCTCTCATTTAGAGCATACATTTCGATTGCACTGCTCTCCTGTTTAAAATGTCTTGATGCTTCTGTCTTTAACCTAGCATTCAAGGCCGTTCCTGCTCTGTCCATCTATCTCCTTTCTCTCTGACCCCTTGTCACCTACAAATTGGCCCTTGCCATCCACCTCTACAAGGATTAAATAATGAGCCGCTGCAGCTGCTGACCTGCAACATCTCCTGAAAGGAGTTCAGGGTGGAGATCAGGAATGGAGGCACTCTGCTCTGGGGAAAATTGGCAGAACAGTTCTTCAGACAGTTATGTTTTTAGGAGAAGAAATTTTATGAGCCCAATTCTTGCATCTTCTAAAAAGGCACTCAAATCCTTCATGGTGATGTCTGCTCCTTGTCACTAGCAGTAACCTGCAAAAAATTTGTGCTGGATTGGAAGTACTCCGTCTTCACCAAAATCACCTCTGTACCGACGTTCCCCTTCCCCCCCCAGTAAAACTTAACTGATGCTGAAGCTGAAACTCCAGTACTTTGGCCACCTCATGCAAAGAACTGACTCATTGGAAAAGACCCTGATGCTGGGAAAGATTGAAGGCAGGAAGAGAAGGAGGTGACAGAGGATGAAACAGTTGGATGGCATCACCAACTCAATGGACATGAGTTTGAGCAAGCTCTGGGAGTTGGTGATGGACAGGGAGGCCTGGCATGCTGCAGTCCATGTGATCGCTAAGAGTCGGACACGACTGAGTAACTGAACTGAACTGAAAACTTAACAAGATTCTCAGGCTGGGCATTTTTTTCAGTCGAAACCAGCTGCACACGAGGCCTTGGCCCAGTGGTTCTCAAAGTATGGTCCACATTTCAGCAGCATCTAGGAACATGGTAGGAATGGACATTCTCAGGGTTTGTCTGGTCCAGACCTGCTGAACCGGAAGCTCCAGGAGTGAGACTCAGGAAGCTACGTGTTGCCATGTGCTCCAGTGATTCTGATAGAAGATAAAAATCTAACCATGATTTGGTCAATATAAAAGGGTGTTTGGAGCTGTCCCCTGGGGGTCGGCAGAGGCTTTGCTTGTAGGGCACTCTGTCCAGGGCTGCGCCTTCCAGTTTCCCTTCCTTTCTTCCTGTGAGCTTAAAAGCACTTGAGAAACAATCTGCTGAAAGAATCCTTTTGGAATTTTTTAAAAGATTTTTTCCCCCATAAATCCTTTACAGTAGTCTCACATGCATCTAATTTGATAGCAGTTTTTAAAGTGACTTTTGTTGACTTTTCAAAGCCTTCACCTGAATTTTAATAGAAACACCACTCTGCTTCCCCATCCACATGTCATCGGTCATACTTCACTAAATTTCATAACTACGATAGGTTCAGCCAGCATTTTCAGGCTTGCAAACACTATGACGAGTAACATGAGCAACTAACATGCTGAAAACCAGTCATCCTAAAGGTCAGTTGCTGAATTTTTATCGAGTTTACCAATTCACCAAAAACTTTTAGAACTATTATTCTTGAATATTGTCAATGAATATTAACATATTGTTCCTATGAAAATTTTCTTTTTGGATATACTCTTTAGCATCATTGTAGGATTTGTATCAATTTATGGAAATAAGGCTTTTTAATCTTTGTGTTTTAAAAATACCAGTGCATATATTCTAATGAACAAAGTAACATTTCAGCATTTTATATTGTGTTTGTTTTTTTTTCCAGTTTACAGAAGCTTCCAGAACACCTTTTCTTTTGTGGCCACACTTTAGTATTTAGAATTGCTTTGTCTGTCTTCTGAAACTGTAAGGTGTGCTAAAACAAATACTGTTAGCTGTTGTTCATAGAGTCTTTCATGTGAGTTGCCTGGGGCTTCCCCAGTGGCTTAGTGGTGAAGAATCTGCCACCATGCAGGAGGTGCAGGAGATGCTGGTTCCATTCCCTGAGCAGGCAAGATCGCGTGGAGGAGGAAATGGCAACCCTCTCCAGTATTCTTGCTGGGGCAATCCCATGGACAGGGAGCCTGGCAGACTACAGATTGTGAGGTTGCAAAGAGTCGGAACCAACAGAGTACAGCAGAGTATGTGAGTTTCCTAGAATCAGTGTAACAAAGAACGGATGCTTTTGAGCTGTGCTGTTGGAGAAGAATCTTGAGAGTCCCTTGGACTGCAAGGAGATCAAACAAGTCCATCCTAAAGGAAATCAGTCCTGAATTGGAAGGACTGATGATGAAGCTGAAACTCCAATACTTTGGCCACCTGATGCAAAGAACTGACTCCTTGGAAAAGACCCTGATGCTGGGAAAGATTGAAGGCAGGAGGAGAAGGGGACAACAGAAGATGAGATGGTTGCATGGCATCACCGACTTGATGGACATGAGTTTGAGCAAACTCCAGGAGTTGGTGAAGGACAGGGAAGGCTGGCGTGCTGCAGTCCATGGGGTGGCAAAGAGTGGGACAGGACTGAGCACCTGAACTGAACTGAACTGAATGTAACAAAGTATCACAATCAACCAGTAGGCTTCAAACAACAGAAATGTAATTTATTTTGTCTGCAAATCTCCCTGTCCTTGTAAGGATACCAGTTGTTTGGTCTTCGCTCAATTACATCTGTAAAGACACTATTTCCAAATAAGGTCCATTCTCAGGGGTCAGGACTTCAGTTTCTCATTTTGGGGGGTGGGGTAGGGGGCCATTGCCCAACCCACAACAGGTGGCATGCTTTAACAGAAGTTTTAGGTGACTTTTTCTTTCTCTTTTCAGAAACAAATTTTAAAGGTGGCTCCGTTTGTCTCTGCTCAGCTTCACAAGCGACAGCTGGAGCAGGGCAAAGAGGGAACGTGAGGGGAAGGATTAAGGGGTGGAGAGGGCCCTAGGAGCCGAGGTGGTGCAGAGGGGCCAAGGAGAGAAGAGGTGAATTGGGAGACTGCAGGGTTGGGGGAGCGCCCCCGGAACCCCGGGGTCCGGGTACAGCCGCCTTCGGGCCACTGCAGCCCGCGGGGGCGGGAGGGGCATCAGCTGTTGTCATCCGTTTCCGCTTTTCTAAGAAGCGGAGGTCTGCGCCTCTAGAGACCCCTCTGTCCAAGAAGCCGCGGAAAGCCCTCGCGCTGCTCCCGGGTGCCGCTAGTCCAGTTCCCTGAAATATGCTCGCTTCTGTTCTGAGAGCTCCTACTCATCCCCCGAAACCATACCTAGGCATCCTCTCCCCGTGAAGGCGCCCCCGTGACCCCGGCTGCCCCCGATCTTGTCCCCCTACCGGGCTGTGAGCTCGGCGCCTTCCATAAACACCAACAGAGCCACCAACCGGCTCTGGAGTCAGGGAGGCTTGACCCAGAGGCCGACCCACCGTGCTCCGCCTCACCTCGAGATGGGTGTCCCAGTGGAGACGGCCGGCCTGGGCTCAGCAAGCCGGGGGCGAGGGTCTCGGCGGGGCGCAGGAGCGGGCGGCCGGGGCAGGGGTCTCTGTGAGGTCACAGAGAGGAGCCCTGCCCCGCCGGGACGCTAGGGGGTGTGGCCCTGGAGGGGTGGGGCGGGGCCGGGCGCTGAGGGGTGTGGCCCTTGAGGGGCGTGGCGTGTCTGGGCGCAGGGATTGGCGGAACCCGGGCACGTGGGCGGCGGCCCGATCTCCAGGGAAACCTGACTCTTCTGCACCCTGAGCGGTGCAGAGTGCAGGCTGGCCGGCGCGGCTGCGCTGCTTTGGCCACAACCCAGAGCGGACCCTGTGCGGTCGGTGAGAGCTCTCTGAGCTTCGGTGCGGCCCTGTTAGGGGGATAAGCGGGGGCATCCCCGAGCTCCGCAGAGGCGGCGGTGGGGAGTCGGCACGTGGGCCCCACGCCCCCTGGCCCGGACTGCCGTTCTCCCTGGGAGCGGCGAGGAGGAGGTTTGGGGCCCGACGTGCGTGAGAGGCTGTTTTTATGTGCAGGCTTACGTGGGGACCGCGTCCTCGCCGCCCCGTCTCCCGAGGCCCTCGTTGGGAGGAGGGGCCCGCTGTCTGCGGCCCCAAACGTGGCCCTAATTTAAGGTCGCGGGAGGGTGGCCCAGGCTGTCTTCCTTGGTTTCAGGGACACCCTCAGGCGTTGGAGGGGGTTTCCCTGTGTGGGGGCGCGTTCCAACAGGATCCGGGCGTCCGCCGTTTTAGGAGGGGTCCTTATTTCTCTGAGGCGCGCGGTGCTGTCGGCGGTCCGGGCGCCCGCCAGAAACTCCGAGGGAGAATGTGGTTCCCCGACTTTGCTTCCAGGTTCAAAGAGGAGAGACATGGAATATCGTTATTCCTTGGTCCCACATGACGAGGTCCCAAAGGTTGGGAATTCCGAAAACCAAGTGGAGGAGGGCGGCAGCGTGCCTACGGCCGCCGGGACCCTGGGGAGCTCCATGCTCGGCGCCAAAAGGTGTGGGAGCCCTCCCGAGAGGGTGTGGAATCGGGCTGGCCCCTCTCCTTGGCTTGTAGACGGCTGTTCATCTTCTCTCCGTGCATTTCCCTGCGTCCAGACTTCCCCTTTTATTGATACAAGGACCTCAGTCACACTGGGCTAATATTTACATAAATTGATTATTTGGAGACAGCGTCTGTGAAGATTCTGACTCCAAACACAGTCACACAGCCAGGCCCTGGGAGTTAGAACTCTGACATATGCATTTGGTGTGTGGGGTGCGTGGGAAGGGACACAATTCAACCCACAGCTACAGGTAAGAAAAAGGAAAACAAGCCAGTTTCGAGCCCCCAGACTTTATCACTGTTGCATGAAGGTCTCTCTCCTTCATGCTCACAGCAGCTGCAGCCCTTCGCCATTGGGCTTTGTGGTTTGTTAAAGAGTCTGTGGCTCACGGCTGGCATCTGAGGGCCAGCTGGTTGAGGGGCTCAGAGTCTGAGGGCTCCCGTGTGTGTGTGCCCCACCCAGCCAGCCCTGAGACACCCCACTGCAGCACCCCAGAGAGCCTTTTAGAGCTGGGAGACAGGTGGGGGGGTGTGTGATGGGCTAGGCACGGGCCCACTTTAAGTCAGGATGTGCACTTTGAGACAGTAAAAGCAACAAGGAAGCAACCTGCTCTGGCATGCTCTGTCCCTTGCTGTGCGCCCACCCTGCCAGCGTCCTCCCGTCTGTCTGTCCATCTTGCTGGTTGGCTTGCTGTTTCTCAAGCTGCTCTTGGGTCCTCCGAGGCCTGAAGCTCGCTGTCCTCGTCCAGCTGGAATGTCAAGCCAAGTAGAGAGGCCCCCAGAGGAGCACCCCCCCCCCCACCAGGGCACAGCTGGAGTGGGGCAGCCACCAGATTGCAGGCAGTGGGGCTGCCCTGGGTGGCAGAGGGCACAGTAGCCCTCAGCCTTGGCAGACAGCTGCACACTCACTGCCCTTTCCGCTTCCTGTGTGACCCTGAGCAGGCTCCGTGCCTGGAGAGCAGGGACAGCCGCCTGGTTGGCTTGGGGGGTTGTTGGTTGAAGCTCGATGGTGGCCCTGAAGACCTTCGGTAGGCAACGGGCTCCCCTCCCCGCCCCCTTTGTCTTCCTAGGCTCCTCCCGGAGGCCCCAGAGGAGGAAGAGGAGGCCGAGGGCCCGCTCAGGGAGGAGGACCTGAAGGGGGCCTACATCCAGCTGGTCCGGGGCATGCAGGAGTGGCAGGACGGCTGCGTCTACCAAGGGGAGTTCGGGCTGGACGTGAAGCTGGGATACGGAGAGTTCTCCTGGCCCACGGGCGAGGTAACGGCCAGCCCCGGCCGGCCTCTCTCGAGAGGCGTGTGCTGTGAGCTTGTGGATTCAGAAGGAGGCTAGGCAAACGTCCCTGTGTGAGCAGCACCCAGGGAGACCCCTGACATCACGTCCGAGGTTCACGTGGTGTCCCTAGGCTGCAGCTCGGGAAGCTGACTTCAGAAGATAAATTCTTACTGTAGGCAAATGTTTCTTTTTGTCAACTACTGCAGTGAGTTGTATATTTGTACTGGTGACACTGCCTTGTGTTTAAGCTCGAGCAGAAGAAATGGGTCTTCTTAAAGACACGGTGAACGCGCTCTTCTGTGCGCCCGCGGCGGGCGGAGTTTGGGGACCGGGGGGACGCGGAGGGGCCCGCGGCAGGGGCTGTTGGCGCCACCTGGTGTCCCCGGGGGGAGACGCAGCCGCGTGTGAGGCGAAGCTGGCGTGTGCGTGTCCTGCGGGCTTTTACTGCGCCTCCCCCGGCGGGCAGCTGGGTTCTCAAGGCTTCCCACTGCTTGCGGGCCCCTCCCCGCCCTCCGCACCTGCACTGCTGGCGGGGTCCGCGCTGCTTGCCCTGGTCTTTGCTCGCAAGTCATAAAAACCGTCTGGAGGCAATGCGGGGCTGCATTTGGGGGTTTATAAAAGCATCTGGGGGAGCCCTGGGGACCCAGAGGGCAGGACCCCTGTCACCGAAGCCCTGCTGGGAGACGGGCACTGGGCGGCACAACCTCCCAGGGGCTGCGAGGGGCCCCGGCTCTGTCCCTCCGCCACGCAGGGGCCCTGTTTGCTTGGTTTTGGTGCCCCAGGCTGGGTACCTCTCCCAGCACTTGGTTTTCCCGGTTCAGGGAGGAGAGGGGAGGAGATGCACAGGGGTCTTGGGCTGGAGCCTGGGGAGTGGTGGGGGCAGGGCGAGGCGGCAGGAGCAGCTGCAGGCACAGGCGGAGCTTCCGGGCTCCCAGCCCAGTCCCACCTGGACTGCACCCCCAGCGCGGGGGACGGAGGCCGGGACCTGAGCTGCCAAGCACGCGAGGCTCCTGGCCGTCGATGACGCGGCACCGATTTTGTTCAGCATCTGCTTCTCTAGTCCTCCGTTGGCCTGTCTTTGCCTCAGTACGGGCCCAGAGGTCAGCCACCCTGAGCTCCTGGTGGTGGGGGCGGGGGCCCGCTGGCCAGTGCTGCAGCCGCTCAGGGCGACGGTGGCGGGCGGAGCCTCCGCTTCAGGACTGCCTAGGGGAACCTCTGGGCCCACCGAGCAGACCGGACGCTCCTGCCGCCACAGGAACCAGAGGGAGCAGGAAGGCGAGAGGGCGCGGGGGTCGAGGGCAGCGTCTTTGAAGAGCGGGCCCCAGCGCATCCATCCGGCTGGTCAGATGAGGCTCCCGGTCTGTGTGGAGCACAGATCGGGAGGATCCTCCTGGGTGGACAGAAACCCCGTCTTCTATGGGCGAACCGAAGAGCAGGGGTTAGATTCTCCCTAAAGTTCTACACAGATGATCTGCAACTCAGGACTTCTTTCAGTTGGGTAAACTCTGTACGCCGCCCAGATGATCCCAATGAAATGAATGTGGGCAGATGATGGGCCATCTCCTGACCGGGGTCTCTCTGCTCGGCCATTCTCTAGGAGGGAAATGATGAGCCAGGAGACACGTGTCTTGGCTGTGGTGCCTGGAAAGCCCGTCACCGGGTCCCAGGGCCCCAGGCTTGGCTGGATCCAGGGGTTCCCATGACTCCCTCAGGTCACTTCTTCCCGTCTCCCTGGGGGCGGCCAAGGTTGACCTTCTGCCATCTGGCTGAGGGGGATGGTGTTGGGGTCCTAGCCTCCTGCAAGAGAGAAGAGGCCCCGTGGACATTGGTGTGACTCAGGGATGGGTCCTGTGGCCAAATGCAAGTCAGGGCTGGGCTGGAGATGGGAGCCCTCTGCTTGGCCACTTGTGCCGGGGAGGCTGGGGCCAGGGTACCATCTACCCGTGGGGACTTGTCTCCATCGCCAGAGGACGATGGGGCACTGGGCAGGCAGCTGTCGCCGGCCTGCTGGTGGGGGGTGGTGGGGAGGGGTCTGTGAGCATGACCGCCAGCCACGTGAGGGCCCGGCCCGCCTGCTTCTGGCTGGAAGGCGGCCATCTGATGCATGAGAGTCAGGCCTGGAGACTGAGAAGGGCTTGGGATGGACATTGTGTCCTTTCTCCCTCCTGGGGCACCTCCGTCAGACCCCCCCCGGGGCTCGGGACCAGAGCACAGAGCAGCCCACGTGCGTGGCCTCAGAAGCCAGGGGTCTTAAGTCAGGGACAGGGCGGTGACCCCTGGGCTGGCGGCCCCCCACTCCCTGGGCCAGCCGGGGAGGTGCGGGCGGAGCCGGGGCCAGGGCTCACGCGTGGAGACAGGCCGTGCCCCAGCCCAGGCAGTGCAGACACCGGCAGCCTCCCCACCCGAGCCAAGACGGGGGCAGCGTGGCCATCGGGGGGCCATCCTGGCGCCTGCTCTGTGTGGGTCAGGTGGCCGCCCCTCTTGAGCCCAGGGCAGCCTCACAGTCCCACTCCACGTGGCCCAGGCCCAGAGGCTCAGCTGGGAGGGCGTTCTGGAAGGTTCCGGGGCGGTAAGGGGTGGCTCCTCAGACCGGTCGCCCTACTCTCTGTTCACAGTCCTACCACGGGCAGTTCTACCGGGACCACCGGCACGGCCTGGGCACCTACATGTGGCCAGATGGCTCCAGCTTCACGGGCATGTTTTACCTCAGCGCCCGGGAGGGCTACGGCACCATGTACCTGAAGGAGAGGCTCTTCCAGGTGAGGGGACGGCCTGGGCGTCCCGGCCGCCGGCCGGCGCTGCACGCACTCCTGGGTGCTGGGTGTGCCTGACGAGAAGCGGCTTTCTTGGTCTAAGCGATTGTAATAGTGCCAGTAACAAGGCGCCTGAGAAGAAGATGAACGCACAGTGAGGACATGAGAGCCGGTCACTGTCCTGCTCCCCGGCCGGGCCCGGGGCACAGCAAGCTGCTCTGCGTCCAGTAGACAAGCAGTAAGCTCGGCGAAAACATTCACCTTTCTACATGTAGCCTGGCTCGTTGCGCACATACTGTTCTGGAAGTTGCCTTTTTCTGGGAGAACATTCCTGCCTTTCCAAATACCCCCCCCGGGGCTCGGGACCAGAGCACAGAGCAGCCCACGTGCGTGGCCTCAGAAGCCAGGGGTCTTAAGTCAGGGACAGGGTGGTGACCCCTGGGCTGGCGGCCCCCCACTCCCTGGGCCAGCCGGGGAGGTGCGGGCGGAGCCGGGGCCAGGGCTCACGCGTGGAGACAGGCCGTGCCCCAGCCCAGGCAGTGCAGACACCGGCAGCCTCCCCACCCGAGCCAAGACGGGGGCAGCGTGGCCATCGGGGGGCCATCCTGGCGCCTGCTCTGTGTGGGTCAGGTGGCCGCCCCTCTTGAGCCCAGGGCAGCCTCACAGTCCCACTCCACGTGGCCCAGGCCCAGAGGCTCAGCTGGGAGGGCGTTCTGGAAGGTTCCGGGGCGGTAAGGGGTGGCTCCTCAGACCGGTCGCCCTACTCTCTGTTCACAGTCCTACCACGGGCAGTTCTACCGGGACCACCGGCACGGCCTGGGCACCTACATGTGGCCAGATGGCTCCAGCTTCACGGGCATGTTTTACCTCAGCGCCCGGGAGGGCTACGGCACCATGTACCTGAAGGAGAGGCTCTTCCAGGTGAGGGGACGGCCTGGGCGTCCCGGCCGCCGGCCGGCGCTGCACGCACTCCTGGGTGCTGGGTGTGCCTGACGAGAAGCGGCTTTCTTGGTCTAAGCGATTGTAATAGTGCCAGTAACAAGGCGCCTGAGAAGAAGATGAACGCACAGTGAGGACATGAGAGCCGGTCACTGTCCTGCTCCCCGGCCGGGCCCGGGGCACAGCAAGCTGCTCTGCGTCCAGTAGACAAGCAGTAAGCTCGGCGAAAACATTCACCTTTCTACATGTAGCCTGGCTCGTTGCGCACATACTGTTCTGGAAGTTGCCTTTTTCTGGGAGAACATTCCTGCCTTTCCAAATACAGATTGCTCCCCACCCCCGCCTTACTCATTTCAGTAACACTCACCCCCTTTAGCAAGCAGTGCTGAAAGTTTGGGGGCTTCCCTTATAGCTCAGTTGGTGAATCCGCCTGCAATTCAGGAGACCCTGGGATCTCTGGGTCGGGAAGATCCTCTGGAGAAGGGATAGGCTGCCCACTCCAGTATTCTCGTGCCTCCCTGGTGGCTCAGCTGGTAAAGAATCCGCCTGCAATGTGGGAGACTTGGGTTCGATCCCTGGGTTGGGGAAATCCCCTGGAGAAGGGGAAGGCTGCCCACTCCAGTGTTCTGGCTGGAGAATTCCACAGACTGTATAATCCCCGGGGTTGCAAAGAGTCGGACAGACTGCGCGGCTTTCACTTCTGAAGGTGTTGACGAGCGCGGTGCTGTGTGATGACTGTTGCGGTCAAGGGTCACAATAGTCCCGTCAGCCCCAGAACATGCACCCGGTCCCTCTGGAGCAGGTCTCCTCCTGCCCCAGTGCCCGGCTCTTCCGTTTTTGCCTATAATTTTGCCAGGTCATGAGATCATCGTCTGCGTTTCTTTCTGTGTTTATGGCTTTGCCTGTTACATGCCCGTCTCTGTTTGCGTTAATGTTGGTGGCCCCCTCCTCGGCCACGCGGGGACGTCCGGGTGCTCCAAGGCCATCTCCTGGAAAGACTCACTTCCCTCCCGCCCAGCCCTTGCCTCTGTCAGAAGTCACGTCTGGAGGCAGCTGCCTGGTTCTTTCATTACGTCATGTCAGGACTGACAGGTGGGCGCAGGTGCCAGCAGCCTGGCTCCGCCCTTCGGAGCTTGACGTGTTCTTGCTTCCCGCTCTGCAAGGATCTCCAGCCCCACTCAGAGGCTTCCTGCCCTGCTCCGGGTGGAGCCTGGCTGCTTTAGGGACGCGGTATTTAGAAACCACGGTTTGGCTGCTCATCAGTACTGCACTGGTTGGTTTTTATTTTTAGGTCTTTTCAATAGCATATCTTGAAAACACCTTTCAAAACTTTTTTTTTCTCGGATTATTTATATGACATTTTTTTCTTTTTTTTTTAAAAAAAGCATTTTAAAATCAAACGACTTTAGAATCCTACTGTTGTTCAGTCGTAAGTTGTGTCCAGCTCTTTGCGACCCGATGGACTACAGCACACCAAGCTTCCCTGTGCTTCACCATCTCCTGGAATTTGCTCAGACTCATGCGCATCGACTTGCTGATGCTACCAGCCATCCCATTTTCTGTCACCCCCTTCTTTGCCTACCTTCAGTCTTTCCCAGCATCAGGGGCTTTCCCAATGAGTTGACTCTTCACATCAGGTGGCCAAAGTATTGGAGCTTCAGCTTCAGCATCAGTCCTTCCGATCAGCATTCGGGGCTGATTTCCTATGGGACTGACTGGTCTGGCCTCCGTGCAGTCCTGGGGGTTCTTCGCACCCCACCATCCCCACCCCCCGACCATGTAGGTACAGAGCTGCAGCCACTTGCTTTATTTAGCTTTTGTTATTTTGAGCATTCTATTTTTAAAGTCTTGTTTTGATTTCATTTTGTGATTATGCAAAAATCTGATGCTTTTCCCAAGTCAAATCCATCAAACATGGTCCCCCCACAGGGGTCCCTTCTCTTCCTTCTTGAGCCTCCCTGGTCTTTGGTGATCATCTTTGTAGTTCTGTCTCTGCATTTACCAATGATGGGCGACAGGACACACGTTCCTCCCCCGAGGGCACCCTGTCCTCCCTGCCCTCCACCTGCAGTTACACCTGGTCCCAGAGCCGTCCCCCTCCCAGCAGCTGCAGAAGGCCTGCGTCTCCAGGCGGCCCTCCTCCCTGAGGAGCCCATGTTTTCACCCGTGACCTTTGCGATGCATTCCTAGAAGTGGGATCATCTGGTCAAAAAGTGAACGCATATTAAGAAGAGAATTTCCACAGCCAGTGTCTCTGGACACCGCCCCTTTACTGAACCATCAAGGTTCCTGGATCACCGTCTCCTGTTCACATAAGGCTGTGAACATATTACAGCTTTGATGAGCTGGGATTACTTCCTGTGACAGATTCCTAGAAGCGGACTCCTGGGGCAGCTGCTTTTCTGACCGGATGCCTGACTCCCTGCCCAAGTCTTTCTTCCAGGCTCGCAGCTCCTGGGGGACCGTGCCCCCACCCTGCCACTTTCAGAGTCTGACAGTGTTTCCCCCCATCACTGGCCCATCCACAGCTTCTCCTGGAGACCCCCGCTGCCGCAGCCCAAGCCGGTGCAGTGGGCCTCACATGCTTCCCTCCCTCATTTCATCTGGTGCCGCCTGGGCTGGCCTGCCAGCTTCTGGTGGGCAGGGCCTTCCGTCCACGGTGCCCAGCCCCAGGCTTGCAGCCAGAGGTGCTCCATGGGCACGTTGGACAATGGGGTGCTCCCGAGAGTGGGGCCGCCGTTCGGCTCACAGACGAGGGGGCGGGGGGCACAGCTCCAGGGACTGATGTGTGTGCCCCCAGGGTTTCAGGCCTCTGCTTTTGCTGGGCAGTTCCTCTGCCCGCCCAGCGACCTCCAGGCATCACCCCCTGACACCATCTCAGGGAAGATGCAGCCCGTCCTCCCTGGGAAGCTGGGTCTCCGTGGTCCCCACGCCAGAACCTTTGTCCCAGGTCCCTCGCTGAGGGAGGCACTGCCGCTTGGTGTCTCTCTGAGACCCTCCTGGCTCTCCCTGCTCCTCACACCCACCACCAGGCACCTATGCCAGCAGGAGTGTCAGAGCTGCCCAGCGCCGGCTGCGCTCTGCTGGGCTCCAGGCAGGCCAGGCTGACTACTCCTCCTCGGCTCACGCCTGCTGGGGTGTGTCTGACTCGGGGCCCGGCACCTCTACCCGCGTGCTCCTCCGCAGCCTGGTGGGTGCCTGGGCCAGGCTCACCATATTAGAGGAGCCAGGGGCACCCTGAAATGAGTCTGCGCGCAGCATCCCCGGCTTCCCCGCACAAGGCCCCCGAGCCCGCAGCCCCCCTGCCCACGACGCGTCTGTCCCAACGCCCGTGCTTTGGGCCTGGAGCGTCCAAAGCCTCAGCAAACTGTCGATTGAATGAACATGGTTCTTAGCACGATGCTTGCTTCCTCTGATTTAAGAAACCGGCCGCAGAGCACAGGCCCTGCCCAGCCGCCTGCTCTACCCTGTTGTGCTGTCCCGCAGGGGCTGTACAAGGCCGACGAGCGATTCGGGCCAGGCGTCGAGACCTACCGGGACGGCAGCCAGGACGTGGGGCTGTGGTTCCGCGACCACCTCCTCAAGCTGTGCGTGGAGATCCCCGACAGCCTCTCCATCCACAGCTACCCCGAGTTCTCGGGCTTCCTGACCCACACGCCCGCCACAGTCACCCTCGCGGACGAGGAGAAGATGGACTGGGGCCCAGAGGAGGGCCAGGACCCGTTCTTCTACAACTACAAGCGGTTTCTCCTGGACGACGACCTCACTCTGCCTCCGGAAACCTACATCTACTCGACTGACAACAGCCACCTGCCCATGACCTCCTCCTTCCGCAAAGACTTGGATGCCCGCATCTTTCTGAACGACATCCCTCCGTTTGTTGATGACGGAGAGCCCTGGTTTGTCAGAAACGAGACCCCTCTGATGGTCAGAATCCAGAAGCAGGCTTACAAGTTCAGGTAACCCGGCCTGTCCTTTCTCCTCACCCCCAGGATGGGGGCACTCTCAGGCACGGGGCTCCTGAAGGCCTCTGGCAGCCAGCCCCGCAACTTGGCTGACCCGGCTGGCTGTCAGGCTTGTCTTGTTTGACCAACCAAGGCAGCCCAGTGATGGAGGGCGGGGGAGTTTGTGCCTGGAGCTGGAACGCGCTGCCCAAGTGCCGAGGGCTGGGGAGCAGGGCGGGAGGGGGCTGGGCGGCCGGCCCGGCCTCTGGCTTCTCCACCGCTGGTCGGGGAAAGATGGAGCGCTCTGCCGGTCTCCAAAGAGCACCGCCGCCCGCCCCGGCAGCCCTGGGGAAGTCAGCAGCCACTTGAAGACTTATTTTTTAAGTTAAAGTTTTGAAGAATATTTTAACCCCTTTCCTACACTTTGTCCTCAAATATCTGTAAACTGTTTTGGAATGCATGTTTTGCAAACACAAATGCTATTTATGCATGCATCATCTACCCATCCACCCATCCATTCACCTATTCATCCACCCATCCATCCATCCATCCACTTATATCCATTCACTCATCCATCCATCCATCAATTCATCCATCCGTCCACCCACTTATATCCATTCACCCATCCATCCATTCATTCATCCATCCATCCACCCACTTAGCATATCCACCCACCTATGCATCCACCCATCCATCCATCTACCCACTTATCATATCCATCCACCTATCCATCCATCCATTCATTCGTCTACCCACTTATATCCATCCACCTATCCTTCCATCCATCCATCCATCCATCCATCCATCCACCTATCCATCCATCTACCCATCCATCCATCTACCCACTTATCCTATCCATCCACCCATCCATCTATCCATTCATTCGTCCACCCACTTATATCCATCCACCTATCCATCCATCCATCCATCCATCCATCCATACATCCACCTATCCATCCATCTACCCATCCATCCATCCACCCACTTATCATATCCATGTGTATAAGAGACAGCATCTATCCATCTTGCAAAGATCAGCTGAGCCTATAAATTTTCTTATTTTTAAAGTGGTACAGCTCTTCCCGCTGAGGAAAGATGCTTGCTTAGCCCTAGCATCTTCATCTGTGGGCAGCATGTCCCCCAGCGGCCGGCCAGCTGTGCAGGCCCAGGGCTTAGGGTGCCCTAGGAGCAGACTGTGATGGGGGAAAGGCGGGGTCCAGGGCAGAGGCATGAAAGAGGAAGTGTGGACGGGAGGGAGGGCCCCTTTGGTGGCAGGGCTTGGTGTCCAGAGTTGGGCTCCCCCACCGAGGCTCCCTGACTGCCAGGAACAAGAGGGCTCACAGCAGCTGGAACATGGACGCCATCCTGGAGGGGCGGCGGAGCGGCTTTGCGCGCCGTGGGCCCAAGGAGCGGCTCTCCAAGGAGATGATTCTGAAGGCCCAGGAAGGGAATTACGACTGGATTTACGGGATCCTGAGGGACAACCTCGCCAGCCCCGACGTGGCCGATGCCAAGGGCTACACGGTGCTCGCCGCCGCTGCTGTGAGCGCCCCACCCTGCAGGGTCATGCACAGGACCGCAGACCTGGAGGGCCCTGGGCGATGGTCCCTCGTAGGCGGGGACTGCCCTCCCCCTTCCCCCCGTGCCCGCCTGTGGGATGGGTGTGCAGGGTCAGACGGGGAGGGGGGCGGGTGCCTGTGCCTGGCGCAGCTGCAAGTGGGGGGCCACCTCTGAGCCAGCTGGGGTGTGGGGCCTCGCTGGGGTCCTGGCCTCTGCTGAGAGCGCCCGCTGTCCTCGCCAGGCTGGCCCCCTCCCTGCAGGTTCACGGTCACATTGACATCGTCAACCTTCTGCTGGACAACGGGGCCGACGTGAACAAGTGCACGGACGAGGGCCTCACCCCGCTGAGCATGTGCTTCCTCCTCCACTACCCGACCACTTCCTTCAAGCCCAACATCGCCGAGAGGACGGTGCCCGAGCCCCAGGTCAGCCCAGGGGGCCCTGCGCCCTGGCTCAGGGTTTGCACCAGCCCATCACCACCCCCATCCCTGGGTACCAGTCCCCTGTCCAGCTGTCCACGCACACAGCTGTCCCCCTCCCCCATCCCCTGCCATCTCTGTGTCCTCATTCCCCCACCTCCATCCAAGATGTGTATAAGAGACAGGCATTGCAGGCAGACGCTTTAACCTCTGAGCCACCAGGGAAGTAAGTCATGTCCAACTCTTTGCTACCCCATGCCAGGCTCCATGGGGTCCTCCATGCAAGAGTACTGCAGTGGGTTGCCATTTTCTTCTCCAGGGGATCTTTCCAGACCAAGGATTGAACCCAAGTCTCTTGTGCTGGCAGGCAGATTCTTTACCGCTGAGCCATCAGGGAAAAAAGTCATGTCCAACTCTTTGCTACCCCATGCCAGGCTCCATGGGGTCCTCCATGCAAGAGTACTGCAGTGGGTTGCCATTTTCTTCTCCAGGGGATCTTTCCAGACCAAGGATTGAACCCAAGTCTCTTGTGCTGGCAGGCAGATTCTTTACCGCTGAGCCATCAGGGAAAGCTCTATAAAGAGCTTATCAGCCTTGAAAAACTGCCCCCAAATTTTCTGGCAACATGTATCATAGAATTTGCATTGTTACATTTTATCAGTGAGTACCTTCCACAGTCATGTTTTGGTTATAACGAATTTTGTATCTTGTGGTAGGATCAGAATAGCTGCTTTGGCCATTTTAAGAAGGAAGATGGGTGAGTGAGGAGATGAGCCAGCCTCATTAGGGTGAATTGTGTTCTTATCAAAACTGGTACCCTGGATCTTGGACTCACCAGTCTCCAGAAAAGTGAGAAGTTCATTCCTGTTGTTGTTTAAGCCACTCCATCTGTGCTATTTTGCTATAGCAGCCTGAGCTGATTCAGATACTTATTAAGCAGTGTCTTAGTTACTATACAAGAGCTTAGTGGAGGTACAGTTAGTGGTAATAGTGAAGGATAAGGACAGCAGCTGTTTTTGTTTAGGATATTTGTTAGAATTCCAAAATTCCTGTCCTGTGCTGCCTTAGGTGTTAATCAGCTAAAGGAAAAACTGTTTTCATATTCCATGGAAATATGTGAATGCATGAATATGAATCAGGCTAAGGAAACTTTTTTAATGCCCCGAATCAGTTCCAAATTCTAAGCTAAGATATTAACATAAACATGTATATTTATGGCATTAGATTTTAGGAAAAAGAACCTCTTAAAGGTTTTAAAGGGAATATCTCTCTGTACATTTCCCCCATGACTTTTGTTTTTACGATGTACCATCTGCCTCCAGACCAGAGAAAGCAGGTGCTTGGAGTTCGGGCAGACCCTGGCAGCAGATTGCTCCTTCTGCTAACATAAGTCTTGGTTTAGTCGTGTAAAACTAAGGATCAAAATGGCCTGGCTCCTGAAAGCACTAAGCTTCTGTTGTTGGTCACCAGTTGGTAAATAGATAACTGACTTCTTTGCTTCAGTGTTTGGGTATTATTGTTTATTTGATTTTTAAAACTCCCTTTATGATTACTTGGTTTAGTCGTGTAAAACTAAGGATCAAAATGGCCTGGCTCCTGAAAGCACTAAGCTTCTGTTGTTGGTCACCAGTCGGTAAATAGATAACTGACTTCTTTGCTTCAGTGTTTGGGTATTATTGTTTATTTGATTTTTCAAACTCCCTTTATGATTTATAAGCAGGTGTGGTATGACTTGCGTGTTTATTAGTTCCTTTAAATTAGTTCAGTAACCAAGTCTCAGCTTAGAACTAAGTTAGTTGTTTCATAGATAGTGACTTTGATTTATGTTATTTTTATGATTTCTGAATTGTTTGTTCTCATTCGGGTGTCATAAAGTTAATTTCTAATGCTTTCACTGGGTGAAGGTCCAGGCAGCACAAGGACCGGGACTGAATCAAGCCAGTGTTTTTCAGTTGCATAACTCAGGTGGTTAGTGGGCTTCAGCCTAACCATAGCAATGCTTGCTAATTTCCAAGACAGGTGAATAGGTTGCCTCAGCTTTGTTTCCAGCTTGTTTGGTGGTTTCACAACAATTTTATCTTGGTTCCGTAGCAGTCTCTAGTGCAAAACAGGTTCCTGGAAAACTTATTTATATTACAAACTGAACCGTGTCACTTGATAAATTGACTCTTGTTCCAGGCTGTTACCCAGCCTGGTTTCATACCTTTTAAAGAATAATATAATGCAAGTCCATATGGCTTTGGGAAACTGATGTTATATGAAAACCAAAGCAGCAAATAGAGGAGAACACTTGTATTTAAAACAAAACCAACCCCCCAGATCCTGGCATTCTCCAATGATTATGAATCATTTCTTTCTTTTTTTTAACCCTTCAAAGCAAATATGTAGACTTCCCTGCTTGGCCCTTCTGTGTCTGCACAATGACTATATATGCCATAACGTGAAGACAAATACAGAGATGCAGGCTGTGTCAGAGCTAGGAGGACACCTACACCTCTTTATTTGAGGATGAGAAAACTGAAGCACAGAGGAGTGACCCAGGTGCTGTGCTGTGTGTTGCCCAGGTTGAACTCTGACCTCGCTGCAGTGAGTGCTTTCTCACCCACCACTTTCTCAGCCAGGTCCTTTCTTGTAAGAGGCTTTGTTGTTGTTATTATTCTGTTGGTAAAGTGAAAGTGAAGTCGCTCAGTCGTGTCCGACTCTTTGCGACCCCGTGGACTGTAGCCCACCAGGCTCCTCCGTCCATAGAATTCTCCAGGCAAGAATACTGAAGTGGGTAGCCATTTCCGTCTCCAGGGTATCTTCCTGACCCAGGGATCGAACCCAGGTCTCCTGCATTGCAGGCAGATGCTTTAACCTCTGAACCACCAGGGAAGTAAGTCATATCCAACTCTTTGCTACCCCATGCCAGGCTCCATGGGGTCCTCTAGGCAAGAGTACTGCAGTGGGTTGCCATTTCCTTCTCCAGGGGATCTTTCCAGACCAGGGATTGAACCCAAGTCTCTTGTGCTGGCAGGCAGATTCTTTACTGCTGAGCCACCAGGGAAAGCTCTATAAAGAGCTTATCAGCCTTGAAAAACTGCCCCCAAATTTTTTGGCAACATGTATCATAGAATTTGCATTGTTACATTTTATCAGTGAGTACCTCCCACAGTCATGTTTTGGTTATAACGAATTTTGTATCTTGTGGTAGGATCAGAATAGCTGCTTTGACCATTTTAAGAAGGAAGATGGGTGAGTGAGGAGATGAGCCAGCCTCATTAGGGTGAATTGTGTTCTTATCAAAACTGGTACAAAAGCAGGGAAGAGAAAATTGGAGCACTGAAGAAATCTTAGATCATAAAGATGGCATTTGTCTTCCTTAACTCTTAAAGCTCTCCGAGTCGGTCTCCCAGTGGTGTTGGCTTATGTGAAGCAAATACACCTGTGTGTACACATTCATCCATCTAGTCAACATTTATTAAATACTATTTACTGAACACTTTGCTAGACCACAGGTCTAAAAATTAAAGAGATGGCTCCTGATGGCTCTTAGATCTCATGAAGCTTGAAATGAGTAGAACTTTAAGAACTAAAGTTGTAGGATGTATTCTTAACCTTGATTCTAAAAGTAATTCTCTGTATGAGGTGGGTTGTGCAATAGCACATATCAGAACCATCTTGTGAAGAGATGGAAAGTGCTACTCAATGTTTCCTGTGAAGTCTAAAACCCCTTGACCTGAAGCAAGATATATCATTGTGCTTAATAGTATTATAATTTGTTCCTGAGGAAGTTACTTTCTGGGGAAAAAAGTTAGTGGGTTTTCCTTGTTGTTGGAAATGAAAGAAGTGCATTAACTAAAAGCAAAAGGAAAATCAGCTGCCTTTGGTCAGAATCATAAGTGTTCTTGGAATTTTCCTCTTGGAATTACTGAATCTATAAAACCCCAGCCAAGGGCCACAGAGAATCGAATACTAAGGGCGAAGTATTAAGATCAAAAGATTTTTTCCCCTTATAAAATGCCCCCTGCCCTTTCTCTCTCCCTCTCTTTTCCTGTCTTGAGTTTCTCACCAGTAGAAACAGAATAAAATGTGATATATAATTCAAGAGGGAGGAGATATATGCATGTTCTATGCTGTGCTGAGTTGCTCAGTCATGTCCGACTCTGCAACTCCACGGACTGTAGACTGCCAGGCTCTTGTCCCTTGGGATTCTCCAGGCAAGAATACTGGAGTGGGTTGCCATGCCCTCCTCCAGGATATATGTATTCCTACAACTAATTAACATTCTTGTACAGAAGAAACACAGTATTATAAAGCAATTATCCTCCACTCCCTCTCTTTTCCTGTCTTGAGTTTCTCACCAGTAGAAACAGAATAAAATGTGATATATAATTCAAGAGGGAGGAGATATATGCATGTTCTATGCTGTGCTGAGTTGCTCAGTCATGTCCGACTCTGCAACTCCACGGACTGTAGACTGCCAGGCTCTTGTCCCTTGGGATTCTCCAGGCAAGAATACTGGAGTGGGTTGCCATGCCCTCCTCCAGGATATATGTATTCCTACAACTAATTAACATTCTTGTACAGAAGAAACACAGTATTATAAAGCAATTATCCTCCCATTAAAAAATGTAATATTTATTAACAACAAATTGGAAGACAATATTACTTTTAGAAATTACAGGGTCTCTCTGAGGAAAAACGATTTAAAGCATAACCATTCAGTAAGCAAAGCCTAACCTAGATAGCATATTAAAAAGCAGAGACGTTACTTTGCCAACAAAGGTCCGTCTAGTCAAGGCTATGGTTTTTCCAGTGGTCATGTATGGATGTGAGAGTTGGACTGTGAAGAAGGCTGAGCATCAAAGAATTGATGCTTTTGAACTGTTGTGTTGGAGAAGACTCTTGAGAGTCCCTTGGACTGCAAGGAGATCCAACCAGTCCATCCTAAAGGAGATTGGTCCTGGGTGTTCACTGGAAGGACTGATGCTGAAGCTGAAACTCCAATACTTTGGCCACTTCATGTGAAGAGTTGACTCATTGGAAAAGACCCTGATGCTGGGAGGGTTTGGGGGCGGGAGGAGAAGGGGATGACAGAGGATGAGATGGCTGGATGGCATCACCAAATCGATGCACATGAGTTTGGGTGAACTCCGGGAGTTGGTGATGGACAGAGAGCCTGGCGTGCTGTGATTCATGGGGTTGTAAAGAGTCGGACACGACTGAGTGACTGAACTGAACTGAACCATTCAGTAAGCAAAGTATAACCATTTGGTAAGCAAAGCCTAACCATTCAGTGAGCAAAGTGGAACAAAAAGATGGTAAAGAGACAAAATCCTTACCACCAGGCCTACTACATCCAAGTATTCAATAAATATTAGCATTATTAAAACATCAAATTGAAAATTAATCAATTTGGTAAGCAAAGCCTAACCATTCAGTGAGCAAAGTGGAACAAAAAGATGGTAAAGAGACAAAATCCTTACCACCAGGCCTACTACATCCAAGTATTCAATAAATATTAGCATTATTAAAACATCAAATTGAAAATTAATCATTGTTCATGGACAACAAGTTAGAAAGGAATTTCTATTATGTTATAGTGGTGAAAGTACCCAGCTCTGGGGAAATTTTAGGTAAATGATAATAGGATTTGAGGAAGCAGAATATTTTCCGCAACTCTCAGTCTTGACTGCACATCAGAATCATCTGAAATATCATTCCTTTATACCTTGCAACCTTTTAAAAAAAGCCTCAACACTCAGGCTGCATCCCAGATCAATTAAAATAGAAGGCAGAGACTTAGGCAGCAGTATTTTTTTTAATTTTTTTAATTACCCAGGTGATTTCAAGAAAGATTGAGAATGAATGTTTTTAGGCAAGTGGCTTTCAGCTGTCTAAATATTACTATCTTGGAGAACTTAAAGAAAAGTTACCTGATGCCTTACCCCCAGGGGTTCTCAAAGTGTGGTTCACAGACCAACTGGACACGACTGAGTGACTGAACTGAACTAAGACTGAGAACTACTGTTTTAGTTCCTTTAATCTCATACCAGCTATGGTCCAGTGAATAAACAGGCAGGTGGAGAACAGCCTGGTCAGATGATTGGCTACCAGTTAATATGTTGCTTAGTTGTGTCCAACTCTTTTGTGACCCCATGGACCGCCTGCTAGGTTCCTCTGTCCTTGGGATTTCCCAGGCAAGTACTGGAGTGGGTTACCATTTATTTCTCCAGGGGACCTTTCCAACCCAGGGATCAAACCCGTGTCTCCTGCATAGAAGGGGGATTCTTTCCCACTGAGCCACCAGGAAGCCCACCAGTTAATAAATTCTGTCCCAAATCTTGTTTTTAACAGAATTTTTTAAAATGTCACCAAATTCTAGCTCTGTGAACTTGAGGAAGCTATTTAACTTCATTTTCCAAGTGAGATTGCTAGTCTGTAAAATAAAGGCTCCCTTTCATGTCTAAGATTCTATGCAGTACCACCTTGCAGAGTGCTTGGAGACTCTGTTATCATAGCAGTCTTGGAGACTGCTATGTTATCTATGTGAGCTGCATGATTATATTATTCTAATTAAGCCATCCTTAGTCTCTTACCCATTTCTGTTGCTGAAAGACAAAGGAGAGAAAAAGAGAAGAAAGAAAAAAGAAATCAAGTTTGAGATCTAGTTTATCATCCTTGAAACATGTGTCAGAGTATATTAAACTAACACCCATTGAATCATTCAGTTCAGTTCAGTTTAGTTGCTCAGTCGTGTCCGGCTCCTTGCGACCCCATGAATCACAGCACGCCAGGCCACCCTGTCCATCACCAACTCCCAGAGTTCACTCAAACTCACGTCCATCGAGTCAATGATGCCATCCAGCCATCTCATCCTCGGTCGTCCCCTTCTCCTCCTGCCTCCAATCCCTCCCAGCATCAGAGTCTTTTCCAGTGAGTCAACTCTTTGCATGAGGTGGCCAAAGTACTGGAGTTTCAGCTTTAGCATCGTTCCTTCCAAAGAAATCCCAGGGTTGATCTCCTTCAGAATGGACTGGTTGGATCTCCTTGCAGTCCAAGGGACTCTCAAGAGTCTTCTCCAACACCACAGTTCAAAAGCATCAATTCTGCGGTGCTCAGCTTTCTTCACAGTCCAACTCTCACATCCATACATGACCACAGGAAAAACCATAGCCTTATCCTCATATATATCCAATTTCTGTTATAAAACTCTGTTTCTATCCTAAAATCTTAAGTATGCTATTTAGCTAATTACTTTCTAATTTGGAAGTGTATGGGAACCCTTGGCTAGGAATGAATTGAAGTAATTCTTTAGATTGCTTTTATTTTAATTATTTTAACAGTTTCCTGCATGCATGCAAAGGTGCTTCAGTCATGTCACACTCTTTGTGACTCAATGGATTGTAGCCCACCAGGCTCCTCTGTCTGTGGGATTCTCCAGGCAAGACTACTGGAGTGGGTTGACATATTTAAAATGTACCACTGGATAAGTGTCAGACTTTATTTTTTGGGCTCCAAAATCACTGCAGATGGTGACTGCAGCCATGAAATTAAAAGACACTTACTCAGGTTGATCTCCTTCAGAATGGACTGGTTGGATCTCCTTGCAGTCCAAGGGACTCTCAAGAGTCTTCTCCAACACCACAGTTCAAAAGCATCAATTCTGCGGCGCTCAGCTTTCTTAACAGTCCAACTCTCACATCCATACATGACCACAGGAAAAACCATAGCCTTATCCTCATATGTATCCAATTTCTGTTATAAAACTCTGTTTCCATCCTAAAATCTTAAGTATGCTATTTAGCTAATTACTTTCTAATTTGGAAATGTATGGGAACCCTTGGCTAGGAATGAATTGAAGTAATTCTTTAGATTGCTTTTATTTTCATTATTTTAACAGTTTCCTGCATGCATGCAAAGGTGCTTCAGTCATGTCATACTCTTTGTGACTCAATGGACTGTAGCCCACCAGGCTCCTCTGTCTGTGGGATTCTCCAGGTAAGACTACTGGAGTGGCTTGACATATTTAAAATGTACCACTGGATAAGTTTGGATGCATGTCTGTACTCATGAAAGCATCACCACTTCAAAGATGGTGAATGCACCCTTCATCCCCGAAGTGTGTTCCTGCCCCTTGATAATCCATACCTCCCAGCCTTCCCTACACTCTACATGGCCCCAAGGAACTTTTCATCACTGCAGACTATTTTGCATTTTGCAGAATTTTATATAAATTAAATCATACAATATATACTCTTTTGGGTATATGAAGATATAATACACAGCCTGGGAAAAAATATTGGCAAAGTATATACCTGACAAGGACTTGTATCTAGAATGTATGAAGAGCTTTCCTAATCTTTTGAGCCTAGATTCAGCATAATTGTAGAAGATTAGCTATTACCAAAAAAAAACTGACTGTAAACATCCTTGTAGAAGTATTTGTATGGACTGTGGCTTCCTTTTCTCTCAAGTTAATACCTAGAGGTAGAATGACTGGATAAAATGAAAGGGATATGTCGACTTTATAAGAAACTGTTTTACAAAGTGATGTACCATTTTTTATATTTTATGTTTCCACCAGCAGTATATGAGAGTTCCAGTTTCTCCATATCCTTGTCAAACACTTGCTGTGATCAGCCTGTTTAACTTCAGTTATTCTAAGAGATGTGTAGTGGTATCTTATCATGGTTTTAATTTGTTTCATTAATGACTTGATGCTTAACATCTTTTTTATGCCATTCCTGTCTCTCTTTTCATCAAGCATCTGGTCAAATTTTTACTCATTTTAAACTGGGTTCATTTTTTCCCTTATTTTTGAGTGTTGAAAGTTCTTCATACATTCTAGGTACAAGTCCTTGTCAGGTACATACTTTGCCAATATTTTTTCCCAAGCTGTGTATTATATCTTCATTTGTCCAGAGGTGACTTTCAAAAAGAAGTTCTTAATTTTTGAATTTTTAAACTCCTTATCAATTTGTTCCTTTATGGATCATGTTTTCATGTTGTATCTGAGAAATTTTTGCCTAACTCAAAGTCGCAAAGATTTTCTGCTATTTTTTTCTACAGGTTCTAACATCTTTTTACATTTAGATCTGTGATTCAATTTTAGTTAATTTTTCTATCTGATAAAAAGTATGGATGGAAGTTTATATTTTAGCATATAGATGTACAATTGTTTACAGCACCATTTGTTGAAACAGACTGTATATTCAAACTACTTTGTCTTTGTACCTTTGTCCAAAAAAATTGTTCATATAGGTTTAGGTTGTTTCTGGACTCTATTGTGTTGTTTTGATCTATTTATCTTTCTTGATAAGGATACCATACTGTCTTTGTTATTGTAGCTTAAATTAGGTTGTGATAGCTCTGAAATTTTGTTGTTATTTTACAGTGAGGTTTTAGCTATTCTATGTCCCTTGAATTTCCATGAACCAGAAAGCCTGCTGGGATTTTGACTGGAATTGCATCCTGTCTATAGGTCAGTTCAAGTCTTCTATCTCATGATGAGGTATATCTCTCCATTTATCTAGGTAATCTTTAATTCCAATGATGTTTTGAAGTTTATGGGTCTTGCATATCTTTTTACAGATCTATCCTTAAGTATTTTTTGATAGTGGGCTTCTCTGGTGGCTCAAGTGGTAAAGAATCCACCTGCAATGGAGTCTTAGGCTCAATTCCTGGGTCAGAAAGATCCCCTGGAGAAGGAAATGGCTACCCACCCCAGTATTCTTGCCTGGAGAATTCCATGGACAGAGGAGACTGGTGGGTTATAGTTCATAGGCTCACAAAGGGTTGATCATGACTGAGCGACTTATAAATTTTTAATTTCAATTTTCAGTTGTTTATTGCTAGTATGTAGAAAACAATGGGTTTGTATATTGATCTCACATTCTGCAGTGTTGTTAAACCCACTTAGTAGTTCTAGTACTTTTTTTTTAAAATTTCATTGGATTTTCTACAATTGTGTGTATGAAAATAAAACTTTTCTTTGTCTTTTTTTTTCTAATCTGGATGCCTTTCATTTATTTTTCTTACCTTATGGTATCAGCTAGAACCTCTACTGGTTGAAACTGCAACAAATAGAAGTGGTAAGAGCAGCCATGCTTATCTTGTTTCCCAATTTTAGACGCAAAACATTCATCATCATCATCATCAGTCTTTCATCATTAAGTATGCTGTTTGCTGTACGTTTTTCATAGAGAAAGCTGTAGGATTTTCACAGATGCTCTTTATCAGGTTGAGGAGACTCCTTTCTGTTTTTTTGTGCTAGAAGTTTTGTGTTTTGTTTTAAAATTAGGAATATTAGATTTTGACAAGTGCTTTTTCTGGATCCATTGAGATAATCATATGGCTTTTCTTTTTTACTTTGTTATGTGATGAATTGCATTTATTCTCAAATATTAGCCCAATTTTAATTTCGGCATAAAATCCATGTAGTAATGATGTATTATGTATTTCTATGTTATTGGGTTTTATTTGATAATTTTTAAAAGAAATTTTGTAGCTACATCCTCTTTATAGGATGTGTTACAACTTGCAACTACTTTGTTCATATTTCTTGATCTTTTTATATAACCTTCTTGAGTACAGGTTCTGGTAATACAAAATACGTTTTTACCATTCTATCCCCAACACCTGTCACAGCTGGCATGTAGCAGATGAAGATAATGCCAGAGAAGTATTGGGATCTCATCATGCAGGGTCTCATCCGCCAGGCTAGGGAGTTTGGAGTATATCCTGGAGACACTGAGAAGACTTTAAAGGATTTTGTGCAAGGAATGACATTTTAGTGACGGAAAACAGATTAAGAGGGATTTACCCTGTTAAGTGGGAGATCATTTTCCCAAATTGAAGCAATCCAATGGAGAGATGTTGAGGGCTTCAACTAAGACAGTGGCCATAGGATGGAGAAGAAAGAGGTATGAATGATAATAAGAAGGTAGGATGGAGACCACAGGAAGGACTGTTTGTGAAGGGAGTGGAAGATAGGATCTAGGATAGGAACTAGGAAATGAACTAGGAAATGAACTAGGAAACACAGGTGGGGTGTGATTGAGAGGTTGGAAAGACTTGTGAGATGTGGGGGGACTATGGGACAGTCAAGTGGAGAGTCTCAGTGGCAGCTGAGCACATGAGTTTAGAGACTGCTCTGAAAGTATGGATTTGGATCAGTCATATATAAGTGGCAATTAAAGCCAGGGGAGTTCTGGTATCCCTTCTATAGCAACCTGTACTTACCTCTACTATGATATTTTCACACCCAGTAATACCGGCTGCCTCCTCAGCAAGACTCTGAGCTCCTTGAGGACAGAGGCCAAGAATGCTCAGGGCTAGTGCTGTGTGCTGTAATTTGTACAGTCTTAGTAAGTATTTGACGGGTTTGAATCACGGCTCTGCCACCAACTGGTTCTAAAATAAACAAGTTGCCTAATCTAAAAGTGCTTCAGTTTTATCATCTCTAAAATGAAGAAAACATCCACCTTTTAAATTTGTTATAAATATTAGATGAGCCAAAGAACATTTGATACCTCAATAAATGTTAGGCCTCTTCCAATCTTGTTGAATGGAATCTAATCAAATCTTTTATGGAAAACCAACTACAGATAAAACCCTTTCAGTTTTTGAAGACCCTAGCTTTATTTCTTTGTATTTTCTTTAAAAATTATTTACTTTGCATTTAGGCTTGAGTGCTCTACTTAAAACACCAAATAGGCAATTGTTCTTCACTATAGTCTAGAGAGATGAAAGTTATTATGAAACCTCGATATTCTAATTGTTGCTAATGCAGTTAAGCATGAAAGTACCTATGAATCACTTTGTTGTACACCTAAAACTAACACACCATTGTGAATCAACTATGCTCCAATTTTAAAAAAAGTACATCTGACAGAGCCACAAGCTCATTTCCCTGTTTTCCTGTGAATCAAAAGACTCAAAGACTGAAAAGTATGATTTCCTTTGATATTGAATATATTAAAAGTCATTAAACACACACAATGAATGCTATTTTCGTTTTGAAACATTGAGTTTGGATCAGATGCTAATTAACCTAATTATTGGCCTGGCTCATGAATCATATTTTAATTATTTTCTCTAGGTTTTGATGTATCCACACCTTTCTTCTGGTTAATAGATTCCCTTTTCTAGTTGTATCAGACTTTTTTGAGAAGGAATGCTCAATTGCTTAGCAGTTTTGGTTAGAAAAATGCTAGATGAATTTTTTGTTTTAAATATGCCAAGAGTAAAGAATAAAAAACTATATGAATATGAGAATATTCATTTCCAGCCAATAACAACAGACTGGAATTGCTACACTCATAGTTTAATATTTTGCTAATAAAGAGATAGGAAAATTGTAGTTATTACAAACTTACATGGACTGTTATAAACTTCTGCAAAGAGGAAAAGGAATCAAGAATGGGAAGCCTGGTTCTGAGGTTTGGTGTTAACTCAGTTTGTCACTTTGGGCAATAATCTTAACTTTGGGTCTCAATTTTCTTATATAAAAAATGACCTTGGACTAACTTTTCTGCCTGCTTAAATCCTGTATGATTCTAATTGTGTGATAATGAAATGAATGATGGTATAATTTATTTTGATGGGGTGGTGGGCTGGTCAGATCCATTCCCTCAATGGAACAAACCCAGTATGTGACTTTATCAATTTAATTGTAAGACAAACATAGATGCACATGGTATTTGACAAATGACCAGAGAAAGTTAGTTCATTATAAGGACCATAGGTTAGTCATAATTAACTAACCTCTTCCAACAACTGTTCATGGTTTTTCCATGATCCAACATCCGCTGGATCATGGAAAAAGCAAGAGACTTCCAGAAAACATCTACTTCTGCTTTATCGACTATGCCAAAGCCTTTGACTGTGTGGATCACAATAAACTGTGGAAAATTCTGAAAGAGATGGGAATACCAGACCACCTAACCTGCCTCTTGAGAAATCTGTATGCAGGTCAGGAAGCAACAGTTAGGACTGGACATGGAACAACAGACTGGTTCCAAATAGGAAAAGGAGTGCGTCAAGGCTGTATATTGTCACCCTGCTTATTTAACTTAGAGGCTTGGCGTGCTGCGATTCATGGGGTCGCAAAGAGTCGGACACGACTGAGCGACTGAACTGAACTGAACTGGAAAGTTTGGATGCATGTCTGTACTCATGAAAGCATCACCACTTCAAATATGGTGAATGCACCCCTCATCCCTGAAGTGTGTTCCTGCCTCTTGATAATCCATACCTCCCAGCCTTCCCTACACTCTACATGGCCCCAAGGAACTTTTCATCACTGTAGACTATTTTGCATTTTGCAGAATTTTATATAAATTGAATCATACAATATATACTCTTTGGGGTATATGAAGATATAATACACAGCCTGGGAAAAAATATTGGCAAAGGACTTGTATCTAGAATGTATGAAGAACTTTCCTAATCTTGTGAGCCTAGATTCAGCATAATTGTAGATTAGCTATTACCAAAAAACTGACTGTAAACATCCTTGTAGAAGTATTTGTATGGACTGTGGCTTTCTTTTCTCTCAAGTTAATACCTAGAGGTAGAAGGACTGGATAAAATGAAAGGGATATGTCGACTTTATAAGAAACTGTTTTACAAAGTGATGTACCATTTTTTATATTTTATGTTCCCACCAGCAGTATATGAGAGTTCCAGTTTCTCTATATCCTCGTCAAACACTTGCTGTGATCAGACTGTTTAACTTCAGTTATTCTAAGAGATGTGTAGTGGTATCTTATCATGGTTTCAATTTGTTAATGACTTGATGCTTAACATCTTTTTTATGCCATTCCTGTCTCTCTTTTCATCAAGCATCTGGTCAAATTTTTACTCATTTTAAACTGGGTTGGTTTTTTCCCTTATTTTTGAGTGTTGAAAGTTCTTCGTACATTCTAGGTACAAGTCCTTGTCATGTACATACTTTGCCAATATTTTTTCCCAGGCTGTGTATTATATCTTCATTTGTCCAGTAGTGACTTTCAAAAAGAAGTTTTTAATTTTTGAATTTTTAAACTCCTTATCAATTTGTTCCTTTATGGATCATGTTTTCATGTTGTATCTGGGAAATTTTTGCCTAACCCAAAGTCACAAAGATTTTCTGCTATTTTTTTCTACAGGTTCTATCATCTTTTTACATTTAGATCTGTGATTCAATTTTAGTTAATTTTTCTATCTGATAAATGATGGAAGTTTATATTTTAGCATATAGATGTATAATTGTTTACAGCACCATTTGTTGAAACAGACTATATATTCAAACTACTTTGCCTTTGTACCTTTGTCCGAAAAAAATTGTATTCTGCTATTTTTTTCTACAGGTTCTAACATCTTTTTACATTTAGATCTGTGATTCAATTTTAGTTAATTTTTCTATCTGATAAAAAGTATGGATGGAAGTTTATATTTTAGCATATAGATGTACAATTGTTTACAGCACCATTTGTTGAAACAGACTGTATATTCAAACTACTTTGTCTTTGTACCTTTGTCCAAAAAAATTGTTCATATAGGTTTAGGTTGTTTCTGGACTCTATTGTGTTGTTTTGATCTATTTATCTTTCTTGATAAGGATACCATACTGTCTTTGTTATTGTAGCTTAAATTAGGTTGTGATAGCTCTGAAATTTTATTGTTATTTTACAGTGAGGTTTTAGCTATTCTATGTCCCTTGAATTTCCATGAACCAGAAAGCCTGCTGGGGTTTTGACTGGAATTGCATCCTGTCTATAGGTCAGTTCAAGTCTTCTATCTCATGATGAGGTATATCTCTCCATTTATTTAGGTAATCTTTAATTCCAATGATGTTTTGAAGTTTATGGGTCTTACATATCTTTTTACAGATCTATCCTTAAGTATTTTTTATTTTGATAGTGGGCTTCTCTGGTGGCTCAAGTGGTAAAGAATCCACCTGCAATGAAGGAGTCTCAGGCTCAATTCCTGGGTCAGAAAGATCCCCTGGAGAAGGAAATGGCTACCCACCCCAGTATTCTTGCCTGGAGAATTCCATGGACAGAGGAGACTGGTGGGTTATAGTTCATAGGCTCACAAAGGGTTGATCATGACTGAGCGACAAGGCTCAATTCCTGGGTCAGAAAGATCCCCTGGAGAAGGAAATGGCTACCCACCCCAGTATTCTTGCCTGGAGAATTCCATGGACAGAGGAGACTGGTGGGTTATAGTTCATAGGCTCACAAAGGGTTGATCATGACTGAGCGACTTATAAATTTTTAATTTCAATTTTCAGTTGTTTATTGCTAGTATGTAGAAAACAATGGGTTTGTATATTGATCTCACATTCTGCAGTGTTGTTAAACCCACTTAGTAGTTCTAGTACTTTTTTTTTAAAATTTCATTGGATTTTCTACAATTGTGTGTATGAAAATAAAACTTTTCTTTGTCTTTTTTTTTCTAATCTGGATGCCTTTCATTTATTTTTCTTACCTTATGGTATCAGCTAGAACCTCTACTGGTTGAAACTGCAACAAATAGAAGTGGTAAGAGCAGCCATGCTTATCTTGTTTCCCAATTTTAGACGCAAAACATTCATCATCATCATCATCAGTCTTTCATCATTAAGTATGCTGTTTGCTGTACGTTTTTCATAGAGAAAGCTGTAGGATTTTCACAGATGCTCTTTATCAGGTTGAGGAGACTCCTTTCTGTTTTTTTGTGCTAGAAGTTTTGTGTTTTGTTTTAAAATTAGGAATATTAGATTTTGACAAGTGCTTTTTCTGGATCCATTGAGATAATCATATGGCTTTTCTTTTTTACTTTGTTATGTGATGAATTGCATTTATTCTCAAATATTAGCCCAATTTTAATTTCGGCATAAAATCCATGTAGTAATGATGTATTATGTATTTCTATGTTATTGGGTTTTATTTGATAATTTTTAAAAGAAATTTTGTAGCTACATCCTCTTTATAGGATGTGTTACAACTTGCAACTACTTTGTTCATATTTCTTGATCTTTTTATATAACCTTCTTGAGTACAGGTTCTGGTAATACAAAATACGTTTTTACCATTCTATCCCCAACACCTGTCACAGCTGGCATGTAGCAGATGAAGATAATGCCAGAGAAGTATTGGGATCTCATCATGCAGGGTCTCATCCGCCAGGCTAGGGAGTTTGGAGTATATCCTGGAGACACTGAGAAGACTTTAAAGGATTTTGTGCAAGGAATGACATTTTAGTGACGGAAAACAGATTAAGAGGGATTTACCCTGTTAAGTGGGAGATCATTTTCCCAAATTGAAGCAATCCAATGGAGAGATGTTGAGGGCTTCAACTAAGACAGTGGCCATAGGATGGAGAAGAAAGAGGTATGAATGATAATAAGAAGGTAGGATGGAGACCACAGGAAGGACTGTTTGTGAAGGGAGTGGAAGATAGGATCTAGGATAGGAACTAGGAAATGAACTAGGAAATGAACTAGGAAACACAGGTGGGGTGTGATTGAGAGGTTGGAAAGACTTGTGAGATGTGGGGGGACTATGGGACAGTCAAGTGGAGAGTCTCAGTGGCAGCTGAGCACATGAGTTTAGAGACTGCTCTGAAAGTATGGATTTGGATCAGTCATATATAAGTGGCAATTAAAGCCAGGGGAGTTCTGGTATCCCTTCTATAGCAACCTGTACTTACCTCTACTATGATATTTTCACACCCAGTAATACCGGCTGCCTCCTCAGCAAGACTCTGAGCTCCTTGAGGACAGAGGCCAAGAATGCTCAGGGCTAGTGCTGTGTGCTGTAATTTGTACAGTCTTAGTAAGTATTTGACGGGTTTGAATCACGGCTCTGCCACCAACTGGTTCTAAAATAAACAAGTTGCCTAATCTAAAAGTGCTTCAGTTTTATCATCTCTAAAATGAAGAAAACATCCACCTTTTAAATTTGTTATAAATATTAGATGAGCCAAAGAACATTTGATACCTCAATAAATGTTAGGCCTCTTCCAATCTTGTTGAATGGAATCTAATCAAATCTTTTATGGAAAACCAACTACAGATAAAACCCTTTCAGTTTTTGAAGACCCTAGCTTTATTTCTTTGTATTTTCTTTAAAAATTATTTACTTTGCATTTAGGCTTGAGTGCTCTACTTAAAACACCAAATAGGCAATTGTTCTTCACTATAGTCTAGAGAGATGAAAGTTATTATGAAACCTCGATATTCTAATTGTTGCTAATGCAGTTAAGCATGAAAGTACCTATGAATCACTTTGTTGTACACCTAAAACTAACACACCATTGTGAATCAACTATGCTCCAATTTTAAAAAAAGTACATCTGACAGAGCCACAAGCTCATTTCCCTGTTTTCCTGTGAATCAAAAGACTCAAAGACTGAAAAGTATGATTTCCTTTGATATTGAATATATTAAAAGTCATTAAACACACACAATGAATGCTATTTTCGTTTTGAAACATTGAGTTTGGATCAGATGCTAATTAACCTAATTATTGGCCTGGCTCATGAATCATATTTTAATTATTTTCTCTAGGTTTTGATGTATCCACACCTTTCTTCTGGTTAATAGATTCCCTTTTCTAGTTGTATCAGACTTTTTTGAGAAGGAATGCTCAATTGCTTAGCAGTTTTGGTTAGAAAAATGCTAGATGAATTTTTTGTTTTAAATATGCCAAGAGTAAAGAATAAAAAACTATATGAATATGAGAATATTCATTTCCAGCCAATAACAACAGACTGGAATTGCTACACTCATAGTTTAATATTTTGCTAATAAAGAGATAGGAAAATTGTAGTTATTACAAACTTACATGGACTGTTATAAACTTCTGCAAAGAGGAAAAGGAATCAAGAATGGGAAGCCTGGTTCTGAGGTTTGGTGTTAACTCAGTTTGTCACTTTGGGCAATAATCTTAACTTTGGGTCTCAATTTTCTTATATAAAAAATGACCTTGGACTAACTTTTCTGCCTGCTTAAATCCTGTATGATTCTAATTGTGTGATAATGAAATGAATGATGGTATAATTTATTTTGATGGGGTGGTGGGCTGGTCAGATCCATTCCCTCAATGGAACAAACCCAGTATGTGACTTTATCAATTTAATTGTAAGACAAACATAGATGCACATGGTATTTGACAAATGACCAGAGAAAGTTAGTTCATTATAAGGACCATAGGTTAGTCATAATTAACTAACCTCTTCCAACAACTGTTCATGGTTTTTCCATGATCCAACATCCGCTGGATCATGGAAAAAGCAAGAGAAGCTGGATGGCATCACTGACTCGATGGATGTGAGTCTGAGTGAACTCCGAGAGATGGTGATGAACAGGGAGGCCTGGCGTGCTGCGATTCATGGGGTCGCAAAGAGTCGGACACGACTGAACGACTGAACTGAACTGAACTGAACTGAACTTCCAACAACACAAGAGAAGACTCTACACATGGACATCACCAGATGGTCAACACCAAAATCAGATTAACTATATTCTTTGCAGCCAGAGATGGAGAAGCTCTATACAGTCAGCAAAAAAAAAGACTGGGAGTTGACTGGCTCAGATCATGAACACCTTATTGTAAAATTTAGATTTAAATTGAAGAAAGTAGGGAAAACCATAAACCATTCAGGTATGGCCTAAATCAAATCCCTTACAATTATACAGTGGAAGTGAGAAATAGATTTAAGTGACTAGATCTGATAGAGTGCCTGATGAACTATGGACGGAGGTTCGTGACATTGTACAGGAGACAGGGATCAAGCCTACCACAAGAAAAAGAAATGCAAAAAAGCAAAACAGCTGTCTGAGAGGCCTTACAAATAGCTGTGAAAAGAAGGGAAAAAGCAAAGGAGAAAAGGAAAGATATACCTATTTGAATGCAGAGTTCCAAAGAATAGCAAGGAGAGAGAAAGCCTTCCTCAGCGATCATCAATGCAAAGAAATAGAAAAAAACAATAGAATGGGAAAGACTAGAGATCTCTTCAAGAAAATTAGAGATACCAAGGGAATATTTCATGCAAAGATGGGGTCAATAAAGGACAGAAATGGTAGGGACCTAACAGAAGCAGAAGATATTAAGAAGAGGTGGCAAGAATACACAGTAGAACTATACAAAAAAGATCTTCATGACTCAGATAAACACGATGGTGTGATCACTCACCTAGAGCCAGATATCCTGGAATGTGAAGTCAAGTGGGCCTTAGGAAGCATCACTATGAACAAAGATAGTAGAGGTGATGGAATTCCAATTGAGCTATTTCAAATCCTGAAGGATGATGCTGTGAAAGCGCTGCACTCGATATACCAGCAAATTTGGAAAATTCAGCAGTGGCCACAGGACTGAAAAAGGTCAGTTTCATTCCAATCCCTAGGAAAAGCAATGCCAAAGACTGCTCAAACTACCACACAATTGGATTCATCTCACACGCTAGTAAAGTAATGCTCAAAATTCTCCAAGCCAGGCTTGAACAGGACGTGAACCATGAACTTCCAGGTGTTCAAGCTGGTTTTACAAAAAGCAGAGGAACCAGAGATCAAATTGCCACATCCATTGGATCATCAAAAAAGCAAGAGAGTTCCAGAAAAACATCATCTACTTCTGCTGTATTGACTACACCAAAGCCTTTGACTGTGTGGATCACAACAAACTGGAAAATTCTTAGAGAGATAAAAATACCAGACCACCTGACCTGCCTCTTGAGAAATCTGTATGCAGATCAGGAAGCAACAGTTAGAACTGAACATGGAACAACAGACTGGAAACAACAACAAATTGGAAAAGGAGTACGTCAAGGCTGTATATTGTCACCCTGCTTATTTAACTTATATGCAGAGTACATCATGAGAAATGCTGGGCTGGATGAAGCACAAGCAAGAATCAAGATTGCAGGGAGAAATATCAATAACCTCAGATATGCAGATGACACCACCCTTATGGCAAAAAGTGAAGAAGAACTAAAGAGTCTCTTGATGAAACTGAAAGAGGAGAGTGAAAAAGTTGGCTTAAAGCTCAACATTCAGAAAACAAAGATCATGGCATCTGGTCCCATCACTTCATGGCAAATAGATGGGGAATAGTGGGAGACTTTATTTTGGGGGGCTCCAAAATCACTGCAGACGGTGACTGCAGCCATGAAATTAAAGCATGCTTGCTCCTTGGAAGAAAAGTTATGACCAACTTAGCATGTTAAAAAGCTGAGACATTACTTTGTCAACAAAGGTCCATCTAGTCAAGGCTATGGTTTCTCCAGTAGTCATGTATGGATGTGAGAGTTGGACTATAAAGAAAGCTGAGCACTGAGGAATTGATGCTTTTGAACTTTGGTATTGGAGAAGACTCTTGAGAGTCCTTTGGACTGCAGGGAGATCCAACCAGTCCATCCTGAAGGAAATCAGTCCTGAATATTCATTAGAAGGACTGATTTTGAAGCTGAAACTCCAATACTTTGGCCACCTGATGTGAAGAACTGACTCATTTGAAAAGACCCTGATGCTGGGAAAGATTGAGAGCAGGAGGAGAAGATAGATGACAACCGAGGATGAGATGGCTGGATGACATCACCCAGTGGACATGAGTTTGAGTGAACTCCGGGAGTTGGTGATGGACGGGGAAGCCTGGTGTGCTGCAGTTCATGGGGTCGTAAAGAGTTGGACATGACTGAGCGATTGAACTAATTGAACTAGTTTAGTCATGGCCACGTGCTTTCGAAGGGAGTCCCATGAGAACTGTCTTTAATGCATGATTCCTGGCCTCATTTTAAATAGGAATTTTTCAGGAATGTGTTAAGGGGCAGTGGCAGAAGTCTGTTACCCTGGTTTTCATCTCTGCTCTGTGACTGGCAGTAGATGTGCTGAGCGGGCTCTCTGCCACTCTCCCGATGTCTCTAAACGCTGGGGTGTGACCCCCCGCAGTGCTATACCTGGTTTCCCAAGGGACTTTCTTGGAACCCAGTGTATTACACTGACTCCTTTATGGTTTTGGAAACTTTTAAAAGGATCTGGGCCAAAAGTTCAATCACACCAATGACTCCATTTTCTGATGGGTTTTGACTCCAAATATATGAAACAGAAAAGAAGGTTTTTAATGTTTCTCTCCCAGTCTGTAGGAGCCCACCACCCTGACTTCATCTCAGAACCTTCATTCTACTGTTCTTTTCAAGTTCACTTTAGCTACATGTGTGAAAACCTTCCACTGTTCTGAGAATCCCAACCCTATATATACTGATTTAATTGATTTCATTTCCATGTGCTTTTTGGTAATATGTGTGTTTTTAATAAAGCTAAAAAGAGATGATTAATTACATTTCACTTAAAATCCACTTAATGTTTTCATCTGTGTGGATGTTATATATAGGATATATCACAGGTGACTGCATTAATGACTCATTGCTTTTTAAAAATTAATAGATTAACAATATAAGCCAAAACTATTTTAAGGTATAATTTCAGTGCCCCAGAAATGTTTCTCAAAGACTTTAACAGCTATTTATATAGTTAATTTGGTAGTGACTCATTAAGAAATACAGTTCTGTTCCCAGGTCATCCTGAAGATACCAATTTTAATCCCAGCACTTACCTTCAGACACATTTTCCTCTCTCATTTGTAATGAATAACTATATAATAAAGCCTATAATCTTGGGAGGAAAGGCAAGTAAAATGAGAATGGACTGCTATCACCCCACTTTAAATCTTCCCAAGTCAGGGCCAAGGTTAGCTTCAGTTCAGTCGCTCAGTCATGTCTAACTGTTTGTGACCCCATGGACTGCAGCACACCAGGCCTCCCTGTCCATCACCAACTCCCAGAGTTAACTCAAACTCATGTCTGTTGAGTTAGTGATGCCATCCAACCAGCTCATCCTCTGTCGTCCCCTTCTCCTCCTGCCTTCAATCTTTCCCAGCATCAGGATCTTTTCCAATGAGTCACTTCTTCGCATCAGGTGGCCAAATTATTGGAGTTTCAACTTCAGCATCAGTCCTTCCAATGAATATTCAGAACTGATTTCCTATAGGATTGACTGATTTGATCACCTTGCAGTCCAAGGGACTCTCAAGAGTCTTCTCTAGCACCACAGTTCAAAAGCATTAGTTCATTGGCGCTCAGCTTTCTTTATGGTCCAACTCTCAAATTCATATATGACTACTGGAAAAACCATAGATTTGACTAGATGGACCTTTGTTGACAAAGTAATGTCTCTGCTTTTTAATAAGCTGTCTAGATTGGTCATAGCTTTTCTTCCATGGTGCAAGCATCCTTTAATTTCATGGCTACAGTCACCATCTGCAGTGATTTTGGAGCCTCCCAAAATAAACTCTGCCATTGTTTCCATTGTTTCCCCATCTATTTGCCATGAAGTGATGAGACTGGATGTCATGATCTTAGTTTTCTGAATGTTAAGTTTTAAGCCAACTTTTTCACTCTCCTCTTTCACTTTCATCAAGAGGCTCTTTAGTTCTTCTTCACTTTCTGCCATAAGGGTGGTGTCATTTGCGTATCTGAGGTTATTGGTATTTCTCCCTGCAATCTTGATTCCAGCTTGTGCCTCATCCAGCCCAGCATTTTTCATGATGTACTCTGCATATAAGTTAAATGAGCAGGGTGGCAATATGCATCCTTGACGTATTCCTTTCCCAATTTGAAACCAGTTGTTTGTTCCCTGTCCAGTTCTAACTGTTGCTTTTTGACCCACATACAAATTTCTCAGGAGACAGGTAAGGTGGTCTGGTATTCCCATCTCTTTCAGAATTTTCCACAGTTTCTTGTGATCCACACAGTCAAAGGCTTTGGTGTAGTCAATAAAGCAGAAGTAGATGTTTTTCTGGAACTTTCCTGCTTTTTCAATGATCCAGCAGATGTTGACCATTTGATCTCTGGTTCCTCTGCCTTTTCTCAAACCCGCTTGAACATCTGGAAGTTCACGGTTCACGTATTGCTGAAGCCTGGCTTTGAGAATTTTGAGCATTACTTTACTAGCGTGTGAGATGAGTACAATTGTGTGGTAGTTTGAGCATTCTTTGGCCTTGCCTTTCTTTGGAATTGGAATGAAAACTGACCTTTTCCAGTCCTGTGGCCACTGCTGAGTTTTCCAAATTTGCTGGCAGATGGAGTGCAGCACTTTCACAGCATCATCTTTCAGGATTTGAAATAGCTCTACTGGAATTCCATCACCTCCACTAGCTTTGTTTGTAGTGATGCTTCTTAAGGCCCACTTGACTTCACATTCCAGGATGTCTGGCTCTAGGTGAGTGATCACACCATTGTGGTTATCTGGGTCATGAAGATCTTTTTTGTATAGGTCTTCTGTGTATTCTTGCCACCTCTTCTTAGTATCTTCTGCCTCTGTTGGGTCCATACCATTTCTGTCCTTTATTGAGCCCATCTTTGCATGAAATGTTCTCTTGGCATCTCTAATTTTCTTGACATCTCTAGTCTTTCCCATTCTATTGTTTTCCTCTATTTCTTTGCATTGATTGCTGAGGAAGGATTTCTTATCTCTCCTTGCTATGGCTTCCCTGATAGCTCAGTTGGTAAAGAATCCACCTGCAATGCAGGAGACCCCAGTTTGATTCCTGGGTTGGTAAGATCCCCTGGAGAAAGGATAGGCTACCCACTCCAGTATTCTTGGGCTTCCCTTGTGGCTCAGCTGGTAAAGAATCCCCCTGCAATGTGGGAGACCTGAGTTCGATCCCTGGGTTGGGAAGATGCCCTGGAGAAGGGAAAGGCTACCCAGTCCAGTATTTTGGCCTGGAGAATCCCATGGACTCTATAGTCCATGGGGTCGCAAAAAGTTGGACTTGACTGAGTGACTTTCACTTCCACATGTTAGCTTAGGAAGCAACAAGTGTCTCACAGGACAAGTGTTATCTCTTATCTGTGTTTTTTAAGTATGTGTTCCTTACATTTTTATTGTTTGAGTATTAGTTTTCATTCATCTGAGGACGATATTGCTGACAAGATCATTTATTAATTCACGGATATATAGGCATAGAGGTTAAATTTCATTAAATATTAACTTCCAGGACATTTTCAAATTCTTTCATATAGTATAAAAATATTACTGTGTAGTGAATGTCATTCAAAATAGGTTCAGGGTACCTAGAAATAATATTTTTAATTAATTGATCTATTTTGTATTGAAATATAATTCATTTACAATGCTGTGCTGGTTTCAGGTGTACAGCAAAATGATTCAGTTATGGATTTTTTCCAGATCTTTTCTCATATAGGTTATCACAGAATATTGAGTAGAATTTCCTGTGCTATACAATAGGTACTTGCTGGTTATCTATTTTATATGTAGTAATGTATATATGTTATTCCCAAATTCCTAATTTATCCCTCCGCCTTTCCCCTTTGGTAACCATACATTTGTTTTCTGTGTCTGTGAGTCTCTTTCTGTTTTGTAAATAAGTTCATTTGTATCATTTTTTTAGATTCAACATATATGTGATATCATATATTTCTTTCTAAATAACTTAAACATTCTTTAGCTATGCAGGCGATAGACTCTAGGCACAGTCATTTAAAAAATTCATATGGATAAAATCTAAAGCTGAGTCTCTTGAAAGACCCTTAAGTTTTCTAGGCCTTCTCTTCATAAGCTGGGCATAAAATCATTGGTCTTATAGAAACCTTGTGAGGATTAAATGAGCTCATGATTGTAAAGCCCTAGGTATAGTGTCTGGCACATAGCAAATGCCCAATAAATTATAAATGTTAATATTACATATCTATTATGAATTTGATACTTTAATTTTCTCTTTTAAAGGAAGTTTTCTGGGGTTCCCCCTTTCCTGTTTCTTGTGATCAATGGATCCCTTATATTCCTGCTTGCGTGTGTTCAGTTGCTAAGTTGTATCTGACTCTTTGTGACCCCATGGTCTGTAGCCCACCAGGCTCAGACTCTGTCCATGGGATTTCCTAGACAACAATACTGGAGTGGGTTGCCACTTCCTTCTCCTGCTTAGACTTAGTTTAAATTGTGAATTTGGTGGAGGTTGGGCTCCCCTTCCAGCACACCTTATTCCCCCACTCGCCAGCACCCCCTAAAGTCCCTCTTCTTGGAAATTGTGGTCATGGGCAGCTTTCACCACAGTTCCGCTGAAGATGTGGCAGATACTGGCTTAAACAGCTCAGTGAAGGCAGTTCAAAGTAGATGAAGAGAATGGGGTTTGAACTCCTGAGATCTTGGTTCAGTGTCTTTGTCTAGGTTAACTCAAACTTCTTTTAGACCCCAAATCCACCTCTATGAATGTTGGGAAGATCGACTTATAAGTGCAAGGGCTTTTGGAGAAGGTTATTCAGACGATAGTTATCAGGAAGCCCCATCTTTCAAACTCTTTACAAAGCTGTAGCTGACAGAAGGGTGCCCCAGCCCCCCTCTCCTATCCCAGAAAAAGCTAATCATACTCCTTGAGCTCCCTCTGTACATACCTCTATCATAGCATCTGTCTGTGGGCCTGAGACATGAATTAGACATTTTTCTTTGTTTTAAATTTTCAAAACACTGTGATTTTAACACTTAGAACAAGCAGAAGTAACATTGAATCACATTTCAAATTAGTAAACTTATTTGTACATGTCATATTTTACCATGTTTCCAGTAATCTCAAACTATTCTTTTTTCTGCTGATATGTTAAAACACTAAGCAGATGAAATAATTTCAGCACCGAGCATGTTGTAATGTGGAGGGGAAGAGGTCATATCTCCTGCGGGACCTCCCAGAAGCTGCAAGACCCTGTGGTTTTAGCTCTGAATACCCTGTGTCTAGTATCTGATACACAGCAGGGGCATGACAACAGTTGAGCAAACAGTTGAAAGAAAATTCTTTAATAGGGACTCAGGAGAACCTCAAACCTTCAAGATCTAAGTGAATCTCATAGCAGCAAAGATTCAGATTCCATAACAGGAGGGGAGGACTCTATTCAGGGTTTCCTAGAGCTCCAAAATTACACTGAGTGCATAGCCACTCAGCATTGTGTGCTTTTCCACACAAGAAAGTATGTGACCTCTTTTCATTGCAATCATTCACTTCCTATATAGACAGTAACTCTAAAAAGCACTCCTTGTCATCATATATCCACGATAGCAAGTCTTCTTTTTAAAAAGATAACAAAACAAAACAAAACAAAACCCTGTTGTAGAATTCTTTCTGTATTTAGACAAACATTCTAACTATAATGAACTTGGTTTGTTTTGATTTGTGTTATCCTGAATTTATCCTACATAGAATTCAGATAAACCAAACTCTTCCTGTGTTTGTTGCTTTGTTTAACCCCAGTTGTCCCAACTTAAATAACATGGATTCTAGTCTTCTTTGAATTTTTATCTGGCTTAATAATAAAGCTTGTAGTTGGTCCTCACTATCTGGATTACAGTGGAGGGGAAAGAATTGGACTTCAGTTTTATAATTCTTTTAATCTTGGCCAGTGGAAGCTTTCCTTAGCTTCTTGTGTAGTCAGCAATGTAAAGCTGAAATATCCATAGAAATCATACTGCTTTGTCGGCTTGTCCTAAGAAGTTCTGAGTCAGTAAAGGAGTGAGTTGGGAGGCTCTCAGGCAGAGGGGGTGTGAGGACCGCCCCTGCTGCTTCACTGAGAGGTGAAGTGAAAGTGAAAATTGCTTTTTGCGACCCCATGGACTATGCAGTGCATGGAATTCTCCAGACCAGAATCCTGGTAGCCTTTACCTTCTCCACGGGATCTTCCCAACCCAGGGATCAAACCCATGTCTCCCGCACTGCAGGCGGATTCTTTACCAGCTGGGGCACAAAGGAAACTGACAGGTGAAGGGCTTATCACACCCAATCCTAAATGATTGTGTGCAGAAAGAGCTGCACAAATCCCAAATGTTGGTAGTGGAGGACCTGTTTGGCATGAAAGAGCATTTTCTTTCTTCTTTGACCAGTAAAGAAATAAAAATTATTGTTTCCTTCCTTTTCTTTCAGAGAGTAGTTAGTCTAGGAGAATTGTTTTGAGAATTTTGTCTTCCACATTATCAATCTAAGTCGTCAGAGATGTGACTTGAATATCACACATTCTTTTCCCCCTTAAGATCAGAGATGGACACATATGTGTCGAAGCCTGACCCCAGCGCCTCACCTGGGCCAGCCTTCTCCCTCTGCACGCTCAGTGCTCTTAGCCTGTGACTAGTTTCTCACGTCTGTCCCGTGTCCTTGGCATTCTTGTTGCATAGAGCTGTGTCTCCTTTACTAGCTAAGTGTCTCTGCTGAGGAGTCATGGCTCACCTGTTTGCACGGTTGGTTACTAATGAACAGGAAACTCCTGAAGGTTGCGTGATTCCTGCTTTTCTTAATGCGTAAGAGTGGACTCAAGGTCATCCCTGTAACGCTGTCACTCTCACTTGCTTGCACTGCGTTGGGAAGAGCCCTGGGTGTGCCCGGGGGAATGCACTCGGAATGAGACTGTCATCTGTCATGTGTTGTGGGAAGGGAGGTGGGGGGAGGTTGAAAAGCGCAGCATTAGAGAATAAGCTCTTTAATAAGAATGTCTGTATCTGACTAATTTTGTAGCCTACCCAGGGCTCAGTGTGATGCCTCTCACACTACGAGCTCAATATGTTTCCTGCGTGAATTGACAATGCACCCCAGTGCGTCAAACATTCCAGGAACACTTATTCTGAAGAAGGGGGAAAAGTAGGCATTTTGGAGTTGCATTAGCATCATATTTCAAAAAAGTGTATTTCATTCTTAGGAAAGGCTTATTTGGGGTAGAAATTGAGCCACATCTTGTGCACTGCCCACCAGTCCCACTGTCCAGAATCATCAGGTGCCAGGGTACCTTTCATAACCCACCATCACAATATCAGGCCTCGTGTGTTTCTGCCTAGGTAGTTCTGGTACAATTATCAGAAGTTATTACCCTTAAGTCTCACCTATTCTCAAGCAATACATGGCTGATGCTGTCATCCGAGGACTAAGAAATATTTGTCTAGACGTTTGATCCAATCTGTATTTTTATTTAATGTGTAATTGGCGAGAAAATAGCAAAGACAAATTTAAATGCTTGCATCTCTAACCTTGTCACAGTGTCTGAGCATTCATTCATCATCATTATCTTGGATTCCTGCAGCCAGCAGACTTCATAGGAAAGCAGGCGCTGAAACAGATTAAAGCCAAGGGGCTGAAACGGAGACTGGTCTGCCTCACCTTGGCAACAGACGATGTTGATCCGGAGGGAAATGAAAGCATCTGGTATGATGGCAAGGTGAGTGCTGAAGCCCCATAGTGAGCGGCCACTGAAGTTCTCCTGCAGCAGAAACTCCTTGTCTGTGTTTCTGTTTACAGTTTTTTGCTAGGTATTTATCTATTGTTGAGATGACACTCTTTTGGATTCAGAACGGACAGTCAAGAGACAGAGATTACTTAACTGAAAGGAAAATGTGAAATGTTGCCCATTTTGGAAAACATCATGTTCTATATGTTTTAATGAAAGACAATAAACTGCAAGACTTGAATACACTGGTCAGTGAGGAAGGTACGATTTAGAAGGTTAGGAGGTAAAATGACCTATTGACTCGCCACATCCGTATCAGTGAATACAGGAGTAAGAGATTATAAAGAACTTGGTGTTCTGACTTAGCTTCTCTGGGATCTTTCAGAAGGAGGCAATTCTGACCTCAGCACATTAACAGAAAAAAAATTCAAATGAAAATTTTTATGACAAGGGAGGGTAGAACCTTAGAAAGTAAAATGAAAATCTTTCAGTTCTTCAGGAGGAGGTAGATCACCTTCTTCTCCCTTTGGAATGCTACATTTCATTCTCTCTCTTGGTAAAGCTAGAGTTAGATAACGTATCAACAGAACTTCACTTCCTCCCTCTTTTATGACTAGTTATAAAACCCACTTTGGCTCAGCATTTTGCTGTGTTTTACCTGGTGTTGCCAGACAGTGTAAAGAATCTGGCTGCAGTGTAGAAGATGGGGTTTGATCCTGGGGTCAGGAAGGTCCCCTGGAGAAGGAAATAGTAACCCGCTCCAGTATTCTTGTCTGGGAAATCCCATGGATGGAGGAGCCTGGTGGGCTACAGTCCATGGGGTCGCAATGAGTTGGAAACGTCTTAGTGACTAAACAACAAAAGGCAACAACAACAAAAAACAACAACCAGACAGGGGTTATCAGGCAGAGACAATGTGGCAACCAAAGGGCCTTTAAGACTCATCTAATAGCTGTTCTGTTTTGAGCAGGGTCTGCTCGGCCAATACTCACAGATTCAGAGATTCTGTGCTAAAGTGTTTTCTCATGCATTGCTGCCTACTTAATATTTGTTTCCATTTTCCCATCAGTTCAGTGGCAAAAAGCACTGGTAGTGGAGAGAGCCAGTGGGATCAAATCTTAGCTTTCAGTTTACTAAAGAAATGGCATCTGGGCTAAGGGGTCACTTTGATGTGGAGCTAACATGTACAGGTTTCCTTCTTGTGCTGGATATTTTTCATGCCATTCCATTTACTTTTATAACTACCCTCTCAGATACATATGATGGTTCCCATTTAAAGATGAGGCTTTGGGATTCAGAGAGATTAAACAGCTTGCTTGAGGTCACGCACTGTGACATGTGGCTGGCAGAGGTGATTTCTGACCCAGGTACAGTTGGCCTTAAAATTGCTTATGCTCTCTTCTGAGCCGTGTTGAATTCCCCCATTTTCTCCCTTCTCTGTCTCTTATTGCCCCTGTATTCTCCCAAGCACTTCGTTGTACACCCACAGTTCCTGTACATCTCAGTAACAGATGGATGTCATAGTCGATGCTATGAAGCCAGTAGATCCTTTCTCAGATCTGGAGCTTTTTCTCACATGCCTCAGCTTTACCTGTGTTGAGTTTGCTCATCTGTTTGTACCATGCTATATGCTAAGTCGCTTCAGTCGTGTCCGACTCTGTGCGACCCCGTAGACGGCAGCCCATCAGGCTCCCCCGTCCCTGGGATTCTCCAGGCAAGAACACTGGAGTGGGTTGCCATTTCCTTCTCCAATGCATGAAAGTGAAAACTCAAAGTGAAGTCGCTCAGTCGTGTCCGACTCTTCGTGACCCCATGGACTGCAGCCCACCAGGCTCCTCCATCCATGGGATTTTCCAGGCAAGAGTACTGGAGTGGGGTGCCATTGCCTTAACTCACAGTCTCCACGTCTTCTTTCTGTTCCAGATCCTTGGTTCAGTCCTCTTTTCTTAATATGTTCTTTTTCTGGTTTCAGATTTGCCCATGATTTCCAGTTAAAATCCCTCTGCCATTAGCTAACCACGTGAACCTCTCTGTGTCTCGGTGTTCTTATCTGTAAAATGAAGCCACTGAGTGTGATAATGTCTGAAGTTCTTTCTGCCTCTAATTAATTTTTCCCTTGTCACTATATTTCATCCCCCACCTCATCTTTGAATTCGTTCTACATTTTTCACTCTATTCTCATTCAACTTTCTTGGTCTTCTGATATGGTCCACACCCATCCTTCTGGCTGTTTCACTTGGCCATGGAATGAAGGACAGATTATGTTGTAACATTCTGTATGCAACCCCACCACTGACCACGATCCACTGACAGATTTGTAGTCATCTTAAATGTGACCATACCCAAGTTAAAAAAAACTGGAATCCTGTACCTTAAACTTATACAATGTTATATGTCAATGATAGCACAACAAATCTGGGGGAAAAAAAGAAAAACCTTGGAAACCCAAGTTCTATTTTTAAATTTTATTTCCTTTGCCCTCTCTGTGCACCAAATTATCTTGTTATATTTTTCATCTTTCCATTACATGCCATCTGTTTATAGAGCTGTCAATCCAATTGCAATTTAAGTTATTAATAATATTTCTCAGGGACTCCCCTGGTGGTGGAAATCTTGAGCAAATCTGAAACTAGGGACTTTCCTGGTGGTTAAGACATTGCCTCCCAAGGCCAAGGGTTGTGGGTTTGATCCCTGGTCAGAGAGCTAAGATCCCACGTGCTATGTGGCCAAAAGAGCAAGACATAAAACAGAAGCAATATTGTAGCAAATTCAAAAAAGTCTTTGCAGAAATATTTCTTAAATACTTCTCTTAAATTTCCTGATATCAGCATGTCTGCTCTTTGATGCTTAAATCGTTTTATCATGGGGGTGACCCTCTTTGACCTACTTTATACTCTAGAATGATATGAAATCTTTTTTTTTTTCCTTGACTTTATATGGACTTATACTACCTTTGGTATTTGATATTATATTCTTGCAGGTAGATATTTGCAATGCTAACAATAGGATTGATTGCCAGCATTGCAAATATCATTAATTTGTTTGTTCAACAAATCTAAATGTCTACTAAGTGATAGCAATATTCTAGGTACTAAGGATGCAGCAGTGAACAAATCAGACAATCACTGCCCCCATGGAGCTTATATTCTAGGGAGGGGAGAGACAAACAATGAACATTAAATAAAATAAATAGCATGTCAGAGGGTGATAAGTACTTTGGGGAAATGTTAAATCTCACTGGGAGATGGCAGTCCTGGAGGAATGGATTATGATTTTAAGTAAGGTTTCATTTTTAAAAATCAAGGCATAAGAGTATGCATGCTGCTGCTGCTGCTAAGTCACTTCAGTTGTGTCTGACTCTGTGTGACCCCATAGACGGCAGCCCACCAGGCTCCTCTGTCCCTGGGATTCTCCACGCAAGAACACTGGAGTGGGTTGCATACTTCTCCAAGAGTATGCATGAGAAAGGTTTTAATTAGTTTTTTTTTTTTTTTTTTTAAACAGCTTTGCTGGGAAGTAAGTTTTGAAGAAAAACTTTTTGATAAGGAAGTTGGGAAAGTTTAGCAAGTCTTCTTTTTCATTATTAATAAACTAAAACACACAGGGATAGCCAAATAAATATATCATCCAATTTAAATTATGTTCCCTCTTTCAAAGACTATTTACTGTGTTTTCTTCTCTATGTCTGTTACAGGCATCTTTAAGTCTAATAATTAAGAAAAGAATGAGACAAGGCTAAAAATAAATGAAGCTTGTTTACGTTGGTAAAAAGAAGGCCGACATTTGCGTTCACAAAGAATATGAGACTCTGTTAGGCAGAGGGTGAAGACAAGTTGTTCTCATGATTCACTGAGCAAAACGAAGCAATGAATTTAATTAAATTTGGAAAATGTTAAAGTAGAATGATATAAAATTTATGCTAGGGAAAACCTTTCCCTGGAGACATAGTAATAAGATCAAAGGAAAGACCAGAGTTCTAAAATACTCTGAGCTACCAATTCCTGGGTTAGAGAGAAATTAAGGGAGAAATAAAAGTAATCAAACAGAAGATGACACATTCAATAAATATTTTAAGAATAGCATTCACAAAATAAACATGCTATTTAAGTTACTAATGCAGAAATAACTGCCAGATAAATTACTGCTGGATTTTAAGAGATGGGGAGACCTGAGGAAATAGGGCATGCAATCTCTGAAGAGGAATTGTGGGTTTTTGATCCAGTGAGTTAGGGAATTTGACCAAGAGATTCACTTAGGATTCTTCCTGTTTTCTTAAGATGCCCAAGAAAATCAGGTTAACTTTTCCAGAGTTCCAAACGCAGATCTCTGTTTTAGAGATTTGGAAGTGAAACCAAGTTATCAGTATCTTTCAGAAAGCAATGGTTAGAACTCCAGCTACCTTGACCCAAATCCCAGCTTTATATCATGGAACTCTGATCTAGAGTAGAAAAACCATTTTGAAACGTGTGTTATTTCAGAAATACCTTAGTAGCTAATAATCTACCAGAGAGAAGCTTTTACTAATGAATGCATTCACTTTATAAATCACCATAATAAGTTCAGAAATTATATGGAGAGCTTCTGATTTGGGGTTTCAATGAGATAATTAAAAACTGGGGCTGCAGAGATAGGAGCCTGTATTTAATGTCATAAATGTGTAAGCATCTAAAAGACTAGAAATGCTGTGACTTGACTGTTGCCTGTTGTGGGCCCTTTGCTGAGGCAGCTAAAACATCACCAGGCTGCTTCCTGCTCATGGATGTTTTCAAGCACCAGCTATACACAACCACTGTGCTAGAGTGTGAGGCTGTGAGGATTAGTGCGACATTGTGTAGCCAGGAGAAGCCGTTTTGAGTTGGGCTATATATCATATTTTGCTTTTATTTTCTTACTTTTAAAATATGTGGCATTTAAATCTGTATTGTAATTTTTTGGCATTTGACTCTTTTTCTTGCATCTAGAGCTAAAGAAGATAAAGTTAACATTTATTTAAGTGCCTAGCAGTTACCAGGAATTGTTAAATGCTCTATATATTCATACGGGCTTCCCTGGTGGCTCAGCTGGTAAAGAATCCACCTGCAATGCGGGAGACCTGGGTTCGATCCCTGGGTTGGGAAGATCCCCTGAAGAAGGGCATGGCAACCCATGCTGGTATTCTTGCCTGGAGGCTCCCCATGGACAGAGGAAGCTGGTGAGCTACAGTCCATGGGATCTCAGAGAGTCGGACATGACTGAGCAACTAAGTACAACAACAACAATATTTATATAGAAGATTCACTTTACATTGACTGTTGATATACTAACAGTTTAATTCAGCACTCCTCTGACAGGTCATTTTCTAAATGCCAACAGGAACAGTTGGCTAGGTTTGATTTAGGATTTTTATGTTTTTCTCCTTTATATCTATTATTGCCATGCTAGTTTGATGGAAGAGAATTTTTTAAAGTTTAAAATGGAAATATGTCATTCTTCCTATCAAATCACTTGGCATGAAACTGAGCAAAATAAATAGATATATATTCTGAGAAATGTTTTTCATAATTTTAAACTTTCATTAATCTTCTAAAAAAAGTGAAGTTTTTCTCTTGGTATTATCCTCACAGACAGCACATCATAAAATTTTGTAAGTTGAACGTATCTTTTGAGAGTTTTCATCTAAAGAGGAAGCACACAGTTCAGTTCAGTCACTCAGTCGTGTCTGACTCTTTGCGACACCATGAACCGCAGCACGCCAGGCCTCCCTATCCATCACCAACTCCCGGAGTCCACCCAAACCCAAGCCCATCGAGTCGGTGATGCCATCCACCGTCTCATCCTACCTGTGAGCAAGATGCTGAGGGTGGTGGGGTCTTGTTTTTCAGGTGGTTGGCAACACGACCTCCGGGAGCTATAGTTACCGCATGCAGAAGAGTCTGGCTTTCGCGTATGTCCCTGTAGAGCTCAGTAAAGTGGGACAACAAGTTGAAGTTGAACTATTGGGCAAAAATTACCCTGCAGTTATCATACAAGAACCCTTGGTGTTAACAGAACCAACCAGAAGCCGGCTTCAAAAAAAAGGTGGAAAGGACAAAATTTGAAAAGACTTTGAAGAGGCAAATGTATTATGGTTGCAATATGCTTGTACTCAGAATTATAACTGATTGGCTGGGGAATGGGGAAACCAAAGATTTATTTCAAAATCATCAAAATCTAGATTAAGAATTCTAAAACCTTTCTCTTGTTTTCTAAGGAAGATAGAATAATGGATGAATGATTTACATTGTTTCAAATAAAGATACTTGAAATCAATGTTTTTGTTATCCTATATTGTTGTTTATGAAACTCCATTAGCAAAACATTTAAGTGATTGCTAACATACAACTGAGGTAGAAAACATTATATAATTTTAGAAACATTTGCATATGGTTCTTGTTAGCTGAAAACAAATTACGTTTTACATAAAAACAAATGCAGTATTGATGGATTTACTTCATTGAGAAATACTCTTTGAATAAGGTATCATTTTAATTTTTCATAACATGTCTAGGAAGAAAACAGTAAAATTTAATGTTGGTATGTATAACATTTTTATTCAGTTCCTTGAGATATTTACTTTCTTAATGACTTCCCTGAAGGCAGTTTTATGGGACATCATTATTGTCCTTTCAAAGGTTGTTTTAGAAGAGAAATTGCAAAAAAGAACAGAGTCTTCCAAAGGAAGTGGTACTTGTAAACCTTCTGAAATGAAGCTGAAAAATAAATAGATTGTGCCAGGACAAACACAGCTTGAATACTGAACACCTCTCTTTGGGAAAGAATTAATGCAGGTTGACATTACATTGTGCTGCTCTGGATACCATTTCACAAACTGTTGACAAAGCAGGTCAAATAAGAGTTTAAGAGCTAACAGGATTGCCCTTACCACTGTGTATAGCAAGAAAAGAAAAAGCCGTTTAGAAATAACTCTTTGATACACCTCTTGAAATTATTTGCATTTAGTTGAATAAATCAAAAATTTCAAAAAATGGTACTTTGTCATTTATCATTTGTTCTGTACACACATTGGCCACCTAGGAAAAATTCAATAAATGTGTATAAAAGAAAGCTGAATGTGAAGCATGATAAGATACTGTAGTTAGATTTTAAAATAATTTCTTAACTTGTAAGTTTTGAAAGTATGCCAAATTTACATGTAAATTTTTATAAAAGTAGTCATGTATTGGAACTCTTCAACAGGCTATTCATTTATCTTTGGTATCTCCTCTCACATAAGAAATGAAGAAAATCCCTTTGAAAACACACATTTTTTAATTATCAAGAGTATTATCCAGACCCTTTCTCTCAGCTTTGATATAGGTATAGGTATTTCTCATTCTTTGCCTTTCTGTAGCCTAATTGCTATTTGTGTTAAAACTAATGAAACAATTGAAAAAATATAAAACTACATTCAGTTCAGTTCAGTTCAGTCGCTCAGTCGTGTCCATAGTACAATTTAATAGATACCTAAGTTGCAACTTTTCAGTGACGAATTACTGAAAAATTATTTACATAAAATATTATGATATCAGACTCTAATCAAAGGAACAGTACCTGGAAGAAGGCAATTGACTACACAAAAACAAAATCCAAAAAAATGGTCATTTTTTAAAAAATAAAATTCAAATTTCAAAGAATGCCAGGAGAAACAACAAAAGATTCTGATCTTACATTGCTAGAAGAAATCAGTAAAGAAGTGTTTGAATGTCCTCACCTTTTCCACCAAAAATTGGGCACTTGCTCTAAATCAATAGACTTCCCTGGTGGCTCAGACGGTAAAGCGTCTGCCTACAATGCGGGAGACCAGGGTTCAATCCCTGGGTCGGGAAGATCCCCTGGAGATGGAAATGGCAACCCACTCCAGTTCTCTTGCATGGAAAATCCCATGGATGGAGGAGCCTGGTAGGCTACAGTCCATGGGGTCCCAAAGAGTCGGACACGACTGAGCGACTTCACTTTCACTTTCTAAATCAATAGATTGAACAATGTCAAAGTTTGTTGTCAGCCATTTTCTCTAATTTTTAGCAGATGAAGAAAAACTTTAGAAATGTTTACTGTATGTAATGTAAATGTATGATGAATTTTCTGATGAAGATATTTTAGTGGAAACTTTTATACGCAGACATGTTCGAAAGCCACTGTAAATGTTCCCAAAGCACCAAAGACGGTATTTCAATCCCTGGAGTTTGTTGTGAAAGATTTTTATGAATTTCTGCCAAACTTGTACATCTGTTGCTCATGTAAAAGAAAATTAAAGGCTTAAAAAATATTCTTCAATCAACTTTGCAAAGATAACTGAACAAATCTGGGTATATTGCCTGGTAAACATTAATATGTGAAGAAGAAAAAATTCAGTGAAATCACTACAAAGCTTAAAAAAGAAAACGTTTATTATTCACAAGTAGCAGACCAATTTGTGAGTATAAATATTCTCCTTTTTCAAATCTAATATAGTTTAAAAATATTAATTTCTTTTTTATACTATAACATTTATTTCTATTTTTCTTACTACTTGCCTGACTATATATTCAAAGTTTAATAGAATTTTTTTATCCTGTGTATTTTTTTCCTGGTAGTTATTATTCATTTCATTATTATTACTAAAAATAGTTGTATGGGACTTCCCTGGTGGCTCAGACAGTAAAGTGTCTGCCTACAATGCAGGAGACCCGGGTTCAATCCCTGGGTCAAGAAGATCTCCTGGAGAAGCAAATGGCAACCCACTCCAGTACTCTTGCCTGGAAAATCCCATGGATGGAGGAGCCTGGTAGGCTACAGTCCATGGTGTCACAAAGAGTTGGACATGACTGAGTGACTTCACTTTCACTATTCATTTCATTATTTTTGCTAAAAATAATTGTATAATGTAAAAAAGGGAGAGAATCACTAAAAAATGGTCATCCAGGCTGGCTTCTTCTCTCATGTCTGGCACTTATCTAAGGCCAGTGGCAACATCGTGGGGTGGCGGGGCACTTGTTTCCATGTGGCCTCACTATGTGATTATCTTCCCAGGTAGTTCAAAGGAGGGAACTTAACATGGAAAACCAGTGAGAGATGCCAGCTGCCAAGCTTACACTATGACTCATACAGGTTGGAGCTGCTAGTGGGAGCTGGAACCACAGAAAAGGTATATCCATGTCAGTAACATCCTGTTTCTTGACCAGAGAGGTGGTTACTTGAGTCTGTCCACTTGGTGAGAATTCATTGGCCTATGTACACTTTTGTGCACTGTCTTAAGCACACAAAAAATGCTATGTCAAAATCTTTTTATATGAATGGTACTGTTCTCCACTCTCTACTCTCATCTAGTTGGTTTTGAGGAGGCGATAAGCAACAAGCAGGATAAGGAGGTCAAAGGAGTTTAAATTTGAGTTGGCCATAGCAGTTTTTAATCAGATTCTCAATTTCAGACACTGGGAGAATTTTCAGAGATAAATGAATTATCTCTTCTTTTAAAAAAACTGATCCTCTTCTTCTCAATACGCATACTTACACTAACACACAAAACACAATCAACAATAAATGGAAGATACTTCTTAGAGAGAATTACCTTCCTACATGCTTGTAAGCTTGATGATTCCTAATGCCTTGACAGAAGTTAGCACTGAAAGCGGTCAATGCATATAACTGATGCATGTAACTATTGGCAACTTAAACTCATCTCCAAGTTTAAAATAGGACCTTATAGGCTTTTAAGAAGACTCTGACCTTCTCTGCTTCCCTTGTGGCTCAGTTGGTAAAGAATCTACTCGCAATGTGGGAGACCTGGGTTTGATCCCTGGGTTGGGAAGATCCCCTGGAGAAGGGAAGGGCTACCCACTCCAGTGTTCTGGCCTGGAGAATTCCATGGACGGTACAGTCCATGGGGTCACAAAAAGTCGGACATGACTGAGCGACTTTCACTTCACTTGACCCCCTCACTTAGATATGGTAGAAACAAATCCCATTCCAAATCGATTTTCAAAACTAAATATATTTCAAAAATAGTTTAATAGCTAAACATCTAAAATGACAAAGTTTGTCTATTCTTTCTGATGTTCAAGTCTATCTCCTTCTGAACTATTCAAGGTAGTAATGGGCAATGAGTAACACCAACCACAATTTACCACACTTGGTTAGTGAACTTCAGTTTTTCTCTCTGAAGAAAGGCCTCTTGCCATTCTTATCTCTACCCCAACGGTTAAACCTTTAGAGAAACATGTTTAAAACTGTTCAGCCTTTGGCTGCAATATTTATCATATTCAGAGGCACTGAAACCAAACAGGCTGAGACAAGCATTGAACAGAGACTTCACGACTTCTGAGCATAGCTTTTAGCCCATTAGAACCATGACAAGAACCCGAGACTCTGCAAACCAGAGAAATAAGGAAGCGCGGCAAAAGCATCTACGTGACTTCCTCAGTGCATGGCCCGTGGGCTTCACAGCCCTGTTCTTGGGGCATGTTTATTCTTGGCACTCTGTCCTAACTTAAAATGCATTTTACTTTTTGTTTAAATATAAATTATGTTACTACCAAGTTGTTAATAATAATATTACTAGGAACAGATAATACATGCTCAGAGTTTAAAATTTAGATGTGAAGGATATATTGTGAAAGTTAGTTTTCCTCCTCTCCCTGTCCAGGGTCAACCACCTATCAAGAGATAACCACTGTTATCATTTCTTCTATATCCTTTATGAGATTCTCTATAAGTATACAAATATTTATCTCTTTCAATATATGAATATATGTGTGTGTGTACACACATTTATACATGTAATTTTGTTGTTCAGTTGCCGAGTCATGTCCGACTTTTCCTGACCAAATGGACTGCAGCATGCCAGGCTTCCCCGTCACTCACCATCTCCCAGAGTTTGCCTAAGCTCATGTCCATTGAATTGGTGANCATTTTTCTCTTTCAATATATGAATATATGTGTGTGTGTACACACATTTATACACGTAATTTTGTTGTTCAGTCGCCGAGTCATGTCCGACTTTTCGTGACCAAATGGACTGCAGCGTGCCAGGCTTCCCCGTCGCTCACCATCTCCCAGAGTTTGCCTAAGCTCATGTCCATTGAATTGGTGATGCTATCTAACCATACATGTAATTTTAAGCAAATTAAAACATACCAAGCATAATGTTCTTTGCCAAACTTAAAAAAAGTAACAGCATATCTTGGAGATTATTCCATATCATCCTTTTAAATGATAGCTTAGTGTCTCATAATTATTTTGACCAGGCCCAGCTATTTACCTTTTTCTAATAAAAATAAGGCCAAAATGAATATCTTGATGCATATGATATTTCTCACATAGAGTGTATCTGGAGGATAAATTCCTACAATTGGGATTAAAGTGTATGTACATTTTGATAGATATGCAAAATTGTTCCCCATAGGAGTTATGCCAAATTTCACTTCTGTGATTCATATATGAGGGCTTGTTTTACTCAAAATAGTTAAGTTCTCACTAGAATATCTGGAGGATAAATTCCTACAATTGGGATTAAAGAATATGTACATTTTGATAGATATGCAAAATTGTTCCCCATAGGGGTTATGCCAAATTTCACTTCTGTGATTCATATATGAGGGCTTGTTTTACCCAAAATAGTTAAGTCCTCACTAGTATCAGTGGTATACTCTTGAAATTTCAATTTGTATTTCTCCTTTGAGTGAGGTTAAACATATATACATATATTTAATAACCACTTACATTTCCTTTTCTGTAAACTATTCAGTTCAGTTCAGTTCAGTTGCTCAGTCATGTCCGACTCTTTGCGACCCCATGAATCCCAGCGCGCCAGGCCTCCCTGTTCATCACCATCTCCCGGAGTTCACTCAGACTCACGTCCATCGAGTCCGTGATGCCATCACCTTTAGAGAAACATGTTTAAAACTGTTCAGCCTTTGGCTGCAATATTTATCATATTCAGAGGCACTGAAACCAAACAGACTGAGACAAGCATTGAACAGAGACTTCATGACTTCTGAGTATAGCTTTTAGCCCATTAGAACCATGACAAGAACCCGAGACTCTGCAAACCAGAGAAATAAGGAAGCGCAGCAAAAGTATCTCCGTGACTTCCTCAGTGCACGGCCCGTGGGCTTCACAGCCCTGTTCTTGGGGCATGTTTATTCTTGGCACTCTGTCCTAACTTAAAATGCATTTTACTTTTTGTTTAAATATAAATTATGTTACTACCAAGTTGTTAATAATAATATTACTACATGCTCAGAGTTTAAAATTTAGATGTGAAGGATATATTGTGAAAGTTAGTTTTCCTCCTCTCCCTGTCCAGGGTCAACCACCTATCAAGAGATAACCACTGTTATCATTTCTTCTATATCCTTTATGAGATTCTCTATAAGTATACAAATATTTATCTCTTTCAATATATGAATATATGTGTGTGTGTACACACATTTATACATGTAATTTTGTTGTTCAGTTGCCGAGTCATGTCCGACTTTTCCTGACCAAATGGACTGCAGCATGCCAGGCTTCCCCGTCACTCACCATCTCCCAGAGTTTGCCTAAGCTCATGTCCATTGAATTGGTGATGCTATCCAACCATATATGTAATTTTAAGCAAATTAAAACATACCAAGCATAATGTTCTTTGCCAAACTTAAAAAAAGTAACAGCATATCTTGGAGATTATTCCATATCATCCTTTTAAATGATAGCTTAGTGTCTCATAATTATTTTGACCAGGCCCAGCTATTTACCTTTTTCTAATAAAAATAAGGCCAAAATGAATATCTTGATGCATATGATATTTCTCACATAGAGTGTATCTGGAGGATAAATTCCTACAATTGGGATTAAAGTGTATGTACATTTTGATAGATATGCAAAATTGTTCCCCATAGGAGTTATGCCAAATTTCACTTCTGTGATTCATATATGAGGGCTTGTTTTACTCAAAATAGTTAAGTTCTCACTAGTATCAGTGGTATACTCTTGAAATTTCAATTTGTATTTCTCCTTTGAGTGAGGTTAAACATATATACAGAAATTTAATAACCACTTACCTTTCCTTTTCTGTAAACTATTAGGTTCCTATATTTTGCCTATTTAAAAGTGGATGTTGATCTTTTTCTTACTGACTTTAGGAGTTAAAAGATTTTAAAAGTATGGGCTAAATAGGTTTTGTATGGGTTATAATGTAAATCAGGTATCTCTAATATCTTTTCTATGTAAAAAATATGTACCAAGTTCCAAGCACCTCATCTACCAAACAATTAACTTTAATACCTATTTGTGAGTTGGACGCAGCCTTTCTTTCAGTCCTAATTTTTGCATTTTCAAACTGATTGGAATGTTTTTTATCTATATTATTTTATGTGCTTATGTAGTGGGGAAACCCTAAAAAGATCAATGATTAGATTAACTCAAACAATAAAATAATTATTTGGCAGAATATAAATTACCATATAGAAGTCAGTAGCCTTCATGTCCACAAATAACAACAAGTTAAAAGATAGAGGAAAAGTTAAAGAAAGCCCCATTTCAGTAACAACAGAGAAGATAAAATACTTAGGCATAAATTTAACAAAAAAAGTACAAAGTCAGTATGAGGAAAAATTTAAAACACTTTTAAAAGACACAAATGTAGACCTTAATAAATGAAAGATAACCTCTTATTTTAGATAGGCAATTTCCTATAAAGATTTAAGCTGTCCTTAATTTATAAATTTAATGCAATTCCAATAAAATACCAACAAACAGGTTGATATTAAAGTTTATGTAAAACATGCAGGAAGAGTCAGAAAAATATTAAAAATTAAAAGCTCTGAGGAGTCAGTCCCCATCACTCATTAAAACATATTGTAAGGCCTCTACAACTGAATACGTGTGGTATTGAGTTCATGAGTCAACAGGTAGGACAGAGGAATAGAAAGCCCAGAAATAGACCCACACATAAGGTGGATTCTTTACCAGCTGAGCCACAAGGGAAGCCCAAAAATACTGGACTGGGTAGCCTACCCCTTCTCCAGGGGATCTTCCCGACCCAGGAATCGAACTGGGGTCTCCTGCATTGCAGGTGGGTTCTTTACCAACTGAGCTATCAGGGAAGCCCATATGGAAATTAAGCATGTAATGAAGTTTGCATCTCATATCACTGGAACAATGGTGGACTTCTCTATTCTTTTTATAAACAGTGGTGAGAAAACTGAGTAACCATTTGGAAAAAGATAAAATTAGATCCTTATCTCACATCATACACAAATGTATATGCCAGTGGATCAGGGATCTAAATGTAAAAACTGAATACAAGTACTAGAAAAAAAGAGTGCATTTGACTTTAACATTAGTGTAAGGAAAATCTAACTATGACTCAAATCCAGATGCACTACAACAGGAAAATATTGATAAATTTTTCTGCATAAAAATAACTTTGGCATGTCAAAAAACGCTATTGCAAAATATTTGACAGTGGACAAACTGGGGAGAAAATATTTGTGATGTCAATCACAAAGAGGTAATATATCTAATAAAGAACTCTTTAAAATGACAGGGAAATGACAAAAACCCAATTGAAACTGACATGGACAGTTCACAAAAATAATGTAAAAATGTCCCTTCAACATAAGAAAAGATTTTTAACCTTACTCATTATTAGAGAAATACAAAAATAAAAAAACCACAAACTATACTGAGGTACCATTTTTCTTATCAGATTGGCAAAAATTAAAAGTATAGTATTTTTGTAATGACTGGTGATAGTGAAAATTAATACAACCCATATACATACAGGAAAGGGGAAAATAGAATTGGAGGTATTCACTTGAACTCATGGTTTTATATTTATACACATGTAGCTATATAATGCATGCATGTAAATACATAAATGGGGGCTTCCCTGGTGGCTCAGATGGTAAAGAGACTGCCGGTGGTGTAGGAGACTCGGGTTTGATCCCTGGGTCAGGAAGATCCCCTGGAGAAGGAAATGGCAAAGAGGTAATGTATCTAATATATAAAGAACTCTCTAAAATGATAGGGAAATGACCAAAAACCCAGTTGAAGCTGACGTGGACAGTTCACAAAAATAATGTAATAATGTCCCTTCAACATAAGAAAAGATTTTTAACCTTACTCATTATAAGAGAAATACAAAAACAAACTATATTGAGGGACCATTTTTCTTATTAGACTGGCAAAAGTTAAAAGTATAGTTTTTTTTTTTTTTTAATGACTGGTGATAGTGAAAATTAATATAACCCATATACATACGGAAAAGGGGAAAATAGAATTGGAGGTATTCACTATGAACTCATACTTAAGGTATGTGTATATGTGTACACATATATCTGGCTTCTATCTTTAGGGAGAGATCCTACAAGCAGTGACAGCTGGGTAACAATGAGTACACCTACAGCACAGATCTTGGGATTTTTTTTTTTTTTTCAGGTAGGAATACTGGAGTGGGTTGCCATTTGCCTTCCCCAGGGGATCTTCCTGACCCAGGGATCAAAACCACATTTCTCATGTCTCCTGCCCATGACTCTGTATTGCAGGCAATTCTTTACTTGCTGAACCATCAAGGAAGCCCTTTTAGAAGCCATCCTCCATTAAAAGGCATCAGGGTTCCTTGGAGAAGTGGATGACTCCAGGGTTGGGGAAGGAAGAATATAAGATAAATCTAGAATATCTTGTACTAAAAAGTAAGGGAGTACTCAAGGATTAAATAGGATTTCCCCATTGGGATTTTTTTTTTTTTTTCAGGTAGGAATACTGGAGTGGGTTGCCATTTGCCTTCCCCAGGGGATCTTCCTGACCCAGGGATCAAAACCACATTTCTCATGTCTCCTGCCCATGACTCTGTATTGCAGGCAATTCTTTACTTGCTGAACCATCAAGGAAGCCCTTTTAGAAGCCATCCTCCATTAAAAGGCATCAGGGTTCCTTGGAGAAGTGGATGACTCCAGGGTTGGGGAAGGAAGAATATAAGATAAATCTAGAATATCTTGTACTAAAAAGTAAGGGAGTACTCAAGGATTAAATAGGATTTCCCCAGTGGTTCAGACGGTAAAGCGTCTGTCTACAATGCAGGAGACCTGGGTTCAATCCCTGGGTTGGGAAGATCCCCTGGAGAAGGAAATGGCAATCCACTCCAGTACTCTTGCCTGGAAAATCCCATGGACAGAGGAGCCTGGTGGGCTACAGTCCATGGGGTCGCAAAGAGCAGGACACGACTGAGCGACTTCACTTTCACTTTCAAGGATTAAAGAGGACAAGCTGAAAGGACACTGGAGGCAGACTGAAGGGATACCCACTGGCCATATCAGAAGAAATTTGAACACTGAAATAATTACAGTGTTAATAGCATACTGACTAAAATAAGAATCTATGAGTTCATAGTGATATAAATAAATAAATGGGAAAGAACATAAAGTTCTTCCTTATAGTAGAAAGACAACTGGTAATTATAGAAAGAATGATGGAATTAGAAAAACACCAATAGGCAACCATCCTAATGTTAATTGAAGTAAGAAGCCTTGGAGGTGCTAAAACTAACAAGCAAATGTTTTAGGAATGACAGAATATATACATATTCTCAAAGTGTTGCCCCCCCAAATAATTACTAATTACAAAGGGGAAAATAGTAAGTTTACAGTGAAGAAATGGCCACCTTAACAAAGTTCTCAAATAATAAAGCAACTCAGCATGTGCTTCTTAGTAAGAAGCATCAAGAATGCAACATCATTTCTTGCAATATTTCTGCACAAACCCATAACCTGAGTCTAATCATTAGGAAACAACAGACTAACTCCAACTAAGAAAATTTATAAAAACTAGCCAGTACTGTACATCACAGGTGTTCAATATACAGATGAAAATTAACTCTTTTTCATTAACTCAGGTGCACATTTCCAGAGCAATATTAACATAAGCTTGTTCCCATCAGGACATGGGAAGGCTCAGTGCAAGTTTAGTAGTTTCTAGAGCAGTTGGCCAAAGCAGGAATTGTTCTGCAGATTAGCGGGCACTGTTTGGGCAATTTGATTTCTATCAGGTAGGGTAGCAGGAACAGGTATGGGGAGAGGGACATGCAAGGCCACTGTGGAGAATTCTCAGTCCTTTAAGGTCTCTTACAGGGTCTTTGAATGAAATTGTCGAGTCTTTACATAACGAGACTCAAACAGCTCTTCAAAATTATTATCTTTGGTATAAAGAAAAATGCACTTTTTGCAGCTCTCATACTTCTTAGTCAATCACTTCGTGTAGAAAAAAGAAAGTGTCATCGATATTATTACTTTATGCCCTGCGCGTAGAAACTAGGAAAATCAATAGAAATTTGCATTGTTATTTAAGGATTAAAATATTCATGGCAAAGAATTTTATCTAAAATAATTTATCAGTGAAATAAAAATGTTAATGATTTAAAAAATTACTTTAGTGCTAAATTAAATTTTTTTCCTGTTAATTTTTTTTTATTCCACCAGAGATGAAAAGTGGATGTAGCATAAACTAATCTACATTTGCAAAGAAAAAAATTCTATGTATGTAAGAGGGAAATAGTCTAAAATGTGCTAAAGTATAATTNAGAAATTTGCATTGTTATTTAAGCATTAAAATATTCATGGCAAAGAATTTTATCTAAAATAATTTATCAGTGAAATAAAAATGTTAATGATTTAAAAAATTAGTTTAATGCTAAATTAAACTTTTTTCCTGTTAATTTTTTTTTATTCCACCAGAGATGAAAAGTGGATGTAGCATAAACTAATCTACATCTGCAAAGAAAAAAATTCTATGTATGTAAGAGGGAAATAGTCTAAAATGTGCTAAAGTATAATTATTTTTTTTAAAAAGATAAAATCACAACCCTTATGCATATATAAAAATGAATACATGTTAAAGATCTTATTTAACTCATTAATGAGAAAACTGGTGAAGTGTTACTACCAGTTCAAAGGACAATCCAAGGAACAGATCAGGAATATGACATGTGTAAGCGGAGGGAAAACTACTTTCTACGGTGGTGGCGGTGGTGGCGGTGAGGGTGCTGCTCCCCTGGATAGAATTCATTTGCATGTGTATAAACCTACTGGCTCAGATGGTAAAGAATCTCCCTGCAATGCAGGAGACTCTGGTTCAATCCCTGGTCTGGAAGATCCTCTGGAGATGGAAATGGCAACCCACTCTCAGTATTCTTGCCTGGAGAATTCCATGGACCAAGGAGCTTGGCAGGCTGCTGCTGCTGCTGCTGCTAAGTCGCTTCAGTTGTGTCCGACTCTGTGCGACCCCATAGACGGCAGCCCACTGGGCTCCCCCATCTCTGGGATTCTCCAGGCAAAAATACTGGAGTGGGTTGCCATTTCCTTCTCCAAAGCATGAAAGTGAAAAGTGAAAATGAAGTCGCTCAGTCGTGTCCGACTCTCAGCGACCCAATGGACTGCAGCCCACCAGGCTCCTCCGTCCATTGGATTTTCCAGGCAAGAGTACTGGGGTGGGGTGCCATTGCCTTCCCCTGCTTGGCAGGCTATGGGGTGGCAAAGAAACAGACAGGATGGAACAACTAACACACACAATTAGTTTTCATTGCCTATGCAGATGACACCACCCTTATGGCAGAAAGTGAAGAGGAGCTAAAAAGCCTCTTGATGAAAGTGAAAGAGGAGAGCGAAAAAGTTGGCCTAAAGCTCAACATTCAGAAAACGAAGATCATGGCATCCGATCCCAAAGTAAAAATGAAGTCGCTCAGTCGTGTCCGACTCTCAGCGACCCCATGGACTGCAGCCCACCAGGCTCCTCCGTCCATTCGATTTTCCAGGCAAGATTTTCCAGGGGTGGGGTGCCATTGCCTTCCCCTGAATTCTCTCTAGATGATAATAATAATAAGCCTGGATTGGCTTCTCACTGACCTAAACAAAACTAAAATGCTAGTACCTTTGGAAGTACTACAAAATTTTAAAATTTCAGGGACTTTCCTGGTGATCCAGTGGCTAAGATTCTGCACTCCCAATGCAAGGGGCCTGGGTTCAATCCCTGGTCATGGAACTAGATCCCACATGCTGCAACTAAGCGTTCACATGCTATAACTAAAGATAGCACATGCCATGACGAAGATTGAAGATCCCGCATATCACAACTAAGATCTGGGGCTGTCAAATAATTAAACATTAAAAATAATAATAAAATGAGATTTCAACCCTTCCTGAAACGAAGTCACCCCAAGAGCCTCAGTACCCTACACGGTAATTCTGATGAGGCAATGTCATGTCACAGGGCTGTGATGAGCAGAAAACCATTTCCACCAGGAAACACCGTGGAACTGATGTCTCACTTAGCATCCTATGAATTTAAACCAAGCTAAATATAATGGAGTATTTTTGATTAAATTGCAAAACGAATTGTTCTTATGATAGAAATGGAAGCATAATATTATCTAAATATGGAAGTTGCCAAAGTAGATTTTTAAATGTATTATTAATTTATTTTAGCAACTTCAAACAGCCCAGAGGCAAAAGTCAAACTTGTGTACTGCTTCTGATTTTAGATATCACAATATGAGATTTTTTTTTTTTTAGAAGAGTTGACTCATTGGAAAAGACTCTGATGCTGGGGGGAATTGGGGGCAGGAGGAGAAGGGGACGACCGAGGATGAGATGGCTGGATGGCATCACGGACTCGATGGACGTGAGTCTGAGTGAACTCCGGGAGATGGTGATGAACAGGGAGGCCTGGCGTGCTGTGATTCATGGGGTCGCAAAGAGTCGGACACGACTGAGCAACTGAACTGAACTGAACTGATAGCTGGCTGGTTATCTATAACCTATAGATGACCTACAACCTATAAAGTTGTAAAATGATTCCCATGGAATCAGATGCAGATTACTTGCAAGGATGCTGTACAAAATGTTTTCCCTTACAACTGTTAACAGTTCTTGTCTGTCTCCAGACACAGAGTAGGCTGAGTCTTGATGACAATGGGAATATACTGGTCATAAGGCTAACTTCCCCATTCAGTGAGCACGTGGCTAAGGGAATTTTTCCTTCCATCCACAGATTATTTAAGGCAAATTAGATATTTTATTTCTTTGGTTCACTACTTGATTGTGGGGGAGCCAGCTGGTGGCTCATACAGTAAAGAATCTGCCTGCAATGCGGGAGACCTGGATTCCATCCCTGGGTTGGGAAGATCCCCTGGAGCAGGGCATGGCAACCCACTCCAGTATTCTTGCCTGGAGACTCCCATTGACAGAGGAGGCTGGCAGGCTGCAGTCCGTGGGGTCGCACAGAGCCAGGCACGAGTGAGCGATTAAAGCTCAAAGAACAGCTCTTAAAGGGAGCATGAACCAGACAGGTCATGCATGCATGCTCAGCGTCCAAACAGCACCTCAGTCAACACCCAGTGTAGCCTAAGTACAACTGCATCTTTAAAAGGGCCCCGTGCAGTCGGAGTGTGTATTTGACCTTTTTTTTTTTTTGCTGGTGGGGAGGAAGTGGCTTCACAGGCCTGCGCTATTCTTAAATGAATCGGAAACATCCAGACCTCTGGTCTCTTCATCGTTCTCCCATCTGCACGACACTGGGTTCTTTGGTCAGAAATTATTCTGCTAGAAATGAGTCACGACCTCTAAAACATCATAGCTCAAGATCTGGAGTCAGAACTGAGTTTGAGTTAGCTTCAGCCAACTACAAGCTTGTTTATTGTTTATTTATTGGGGCGGGGGGGAGGTAGGCAGTAATTGTGAATCCTGGCAGCCAGGGTTGTTTCAAGATGTAAAGAAATGAGGGATGTGAAACATGCTTTGTAAGCTGTGAAGAATTAGTAACAAGACCAGATCTGCTCTCTTTCAGGGGTGCCACGAGGCATAGTTCTTCCGTGGAAAGATAAGAAGTCTTGGGTGCTTTCCAGCACCCACGGAGTTGCCACGGAGCTCGGCAGCAAGCACGGCCCGGCTTCTTCCAGGCTGACTCCTCCCCACCGGCCCGCGTCGGAGGCGGCGGGCGCGGGTCTCCCCTGCCCGCGGCCAGCTGGGGGTGAAGTCCCGAGCCGGGGCGGGGCGAGCCCGGGCCGCCCAGTTCCTGCTTCTATAAGCGGTGCCTGGGGCCGGCGGCGCCGCCACAAACGCCGGCATGGGCGCGCGCGGCGCCGCGAGCCCGCCGCGAGGCCCCGGGCCGCTCCTCCCCGCCATCCTCCCGCTGGGGCTGCTGCTGCTGCCGCTGCCGCCGGGCTCGGGCGCCGGAGCCGGCCGGCCGCCCCACCTGGTCTTCGTGCTGGCGGACGACCTGGGCTGGAACGACGTGGGCTTCCACGGCTCGGCCATCCGCACGCCGCGCCTGGACGCGCTGGCGGCGGGCGGGGTGCTGCTGGACAACTACTACACGCAGCCGCTGTGCACGCCCTCGCGGAGCCAGCTGCTCACCGGCCGCTACCAGGTACGCAGCGCCCCCGGCGCCCGCCCGGCCCGCGAGCCTCTCAGAAGCGGGCCCTGGACCCCGAGCGAGCCAGAACGGCCGGCGGCGTCCCGGGCCTGACGCTCGCAGGGGGCGGCTTCTCTCGCGGGCGGCGCCGCGCTCGCTCCTCCCAGGCCCGCAGCCCGCGGAGGTCTCTGCGCATGCCCGCTCCAGGGCGCGCCCCCCGCCCCTCCCCGCGTCCTTCCGCGCCCCACCTCTCCCGGGGGGTTTCTGCCTTCGGTTTTCGGAAGGTCCCAGGAAGGAGCTTCTGGGCAATGCCAGCTGCGGGGCATTGCGAGTCAGTAGGCAGAAGACCCGAGTGGACTCTGCCTAGCGGCCTTAAAGTGGGAGGATGGAGAGAGAAGTCTGTGGGGTCGCACAGAGTCGGACACGACTGAAGCGACTTAGCAGCAGTAGCAGCAGCAGGAGAGAGAAGGGAGGGGCCCCCAGGAATGGAGCAGGGGGAGATGGGGAACCGGGAAAGCTGGGGTGCGGGGAGGCGGGGAGTGGCCAGGCAGGTGGTGGGGGGAGGAGGATTCTCCAGGCAACAACACTGGAGTGGGTTGCCATTTCCTTCTCCAATGCATGAAAATGAAAAGTGAAAGTGAAGTCGCTCAGTCGTGTCCGACCCTCAGCGACCCCATGGACTGCAGCCTACCAGGCTCCTCCATTCATGGGATTTTCCAGGCAAGAGTACTGGAGTGGGGTGCCATTGCCTTCTCCGAGGACTGCCCTACCAAAGGTTTAATTTTTCCAAGTTCTCAGCAGCCCTGGAATGAAAACCAGATTGATATTTCTTGGGCTGATGACTTTCCCCATCCAGGGATCAAACTGGGTCTCCTGCAGGCAGATTCTTTACCGTCTGAGCCACTAGGGAAGCCCCAGACAGCATTTCGAATACCTCTGAGACACTTCTCCGTTGAGGTAGGGGAAGGTCAGCGTTACATATGATTTTAGTGAAGGCTGGGGTGGTGTGTGTGCAGTCAAGCACACGTTTTTGCAGAGGCTTGCTGCTAGTCATAAGCTAATGACTTTAGTGCTTTTCTGGATATGAGGAGATTTAAGATTTGGGCTGACAAAATCTTCTGAAAATATCTAGCTCTCTGAAGGCCTGCTCTGCCAATTTTTCCCAGAGCACAGAGTGCCTTATTGCTAATCTCAACCCTGAACTCCCCTCAGGGGGTACTGAAGGTCAGCGCTGTCGTGGCTTGTGACCCAACCCTTGTAGAGACAGATGGCAAGTGCCAGTCCTTAGTTGGCAGTATCACATAGCTAGAAAGTGGTAAAAAGCGTTGTGTGCCTTTCTTGTATCCGCTAGTCATCTCAGGCCTCTAAAATTGGATTTTTTTCTTAACCTGAATAAGATTGATGTTTTGTGATTATGACTATGAAAAATACAACAAACAGGTACTGCTTGAGAACACAAGCACACCTCCATATGTACTATTTATTCAACAGCCCCTTACTGTGAATTACAGGGATGTGCTTGAACCTTGTTCTTCCAAATCTGTGTTCATGTAGTCTTTCAGATCAACTCTAGCCTCCTGAGATCAAGGGAAGGGAAGGGTTCACTTGCAGTAAAGATTTGCATAGTGGTCTGAGACTTTTAGAAACAAAATATAAGACTGAAATGCAACTCAAGGTTTGCAGTGGAGGTAAACGATCGTTCCCTTCACCATCAGCCCTAAGTACTTTCCACAGCTCTGACTGGCTGCTACGTGGACTCAGGAATCTCGGTTCTAATGCAGATCTCACCCTGGACTCTTTGTAGGAGTAAGGTGCATCTGAGTAAAGAGGGGAACCAAGGAAAGACAAAATCTGCCCAAATGGTTCTACATTTGATCTGAAATAAGAAAACTGATCTCAAATTGCAGAAGAATGGGAGGGCCATTTATTTCTCCAACTTCCTCCCTTCCAACAGTCGAACAGGAAAGCAAATACCACACTTTAAAAATTTGTTCATATAACTGACTGCTTTTGCCCTTGAGCGTTCTCCCTGATCAGTTACCCACATTTTATCTTTGCGGGGAAAACAAATTTGAGTGTTTAGACTACCCTGAGGTTAAGAAGTGAAAGAAAGGTAAAGGCTGCTTACTCCAAAAGAGTTTAGAGACCACTCACTGCAGCAACTAGCCTCCCCAAACATTTTGCTTGACTTTTCTCCCCTGTTTTATTCTGACTTCAAGAGACTCGGTTAGAAATTATCTTGGGTTAGTAAGCATCTTCTTTTTTAAAAATTATTTATTTTAATTGGAGGCTAATTACCTTACAATATCATGGTGGTTTTAGCCAAAGATGGAGAACCTCTATACAGTCAGCAAAAACAAGACTGGGAGCTGACTGTGGCTCAGATCATGAACTCCTTATTGCCAAATTCAGACTTAAATTGAAGAAAGTGGGGAAAACCACTAGACCATTCACGTATGACCTAAATCAAATCCCTTATGATTATACTTCTTGCTTGGAGAATCCCAGGGACGGGGGAGCCTGGTGGGCTGCCATCTATGGGGTCGCACAGAGTCGGACACGACTGAAGTGACTTAGCAGTATGATTATACAGTGGAAATGAGAAATACATTTAAGGGACTAGATCCAATAGACAGAGTGCCTGATGATCTATGGACAGAGGTTTGTGACATTGTACAGGAGACATGGATCAAGATCATCTCCAAGAAAAAGAAATGCAAAAAGGCAAAATGGCTGCCTGAGGAGGCCTTACAAAAGCTGTGAATAGAAGAGAAGCAAAAAATAAAGGAGAAAAGGAAAGATATAATCATCTGAATGCAGAGTTCCAAAGAATAGCAAGGAGAGATAAGAAAGCCTTCCTCAGCGATCAATGCAAAGAAATAGAGGAAAACAATAGAAAGGGAAAGACTAGGGATTTCTTCAAGAAAATTAGAGATGCCAAGGGAACATTTCATGCAAAAATGGGCTCAATAAGGACAGAAATGGTATGGACCCAACAGAAGGAGAAGATATTAAGAAGAGGTGGCAAGAATACACAGAAGAACTGTACAAAAAAGATCTTCATGACCCAGATAACCACAATGGTCTGATCACTCACCTAGAACCAGACATTGAAGTCAAGTGGGCATGCTTTAGGAAGCATCACTACGAACAAAGCTGGTGGAAGTGATGGAATTCCAGTTGACCTATTTCAAATCCTAAAAGATGATGCTGTGAAAGTGCTGCACTCAATATGTCAGCAAATTTGGAAAACTCAGCAGTGGCCACAGGACTGGAAAAGGTCAGTTTTTATCCCAGTCTTAAAGAAGGACAATGCCAAAGAATGTTCAAGCTACCACACAACTATCATTTCACATACTAGCAACATAATGTTCAAAATCCTTCACACTAGGGTTCAATAATGTGAATCTGGAGCTTCTAGATGTTCAAGCTGGATTTAGAAAAGTCAGAGGAACCAGAGATCAAATTGCCAATGTCCACTGGATCACAGAAAAAGCAAGAGAATTCCATATAAACATCTACTTCGGCTTCACTGACTACACTAAAGCCTTTGACTGTGTGGATCACAACAAACTGTGGAAAATTAACTGAACTGAACTGAACTGAAAGATTTTTCACAATAGGACTCAGCAAGACTTTGGGGCACGTAACTTCATAAATGGCACTTAGACCAGTTTTGTAAGGGCTTTGAGCATCTCTGAATTTAGCTATTGGAGTTGGGCAAGACCTGGAATCAATCCCTCATGAATAAGAAAGGACAACTGGATATAATATATTTCATCACTTCTTTGTGGAGGGCAATGACACTGAACAGTTAGGGATCAAATTAATTTTCATCCTATGACATTATCTAGCTTTAATGGGAATAGCTCTTGGCATTTTTCAAAAGTCAGACAATGAAGCAGTAACTTCTTTAGGTGATTATGTGAATGCTTCCAGGTTGTTCCACTCTTCTTAAAAATGTCAAGAGACACAGGAAAGGAGACAAGCTCAAATTGGATCAGGTCAGATATAAAGAAGATGTTCCCAAGAGTGTAATAAGCATGGAAATGTTTTACTGAAAAATGGAGTGCATTATCTTGAGACATCTGTACAAAGGTTTAGATTTCAGCCTGTAGCAAGAGAAATTGATTAAATTACTCTGGAAGTCTTCAAGAGTTTTCATTTTTAGGAAATTCTGAATCAAAAAAAGATGTTCCCAAGAGTGTAATAAGCATGGAAATGTTTTACTGAAAAATGGAGTGCATTATCTTGAGACATCTGTACAAAGGTTTAGATTTCAGCCTGTAGCAAGAGAAATTGATTAAATTACTCTGGAAGTCTTCAAGAGTTTTCATTTTTAGGAAATTCTGAATCAAAAATCAGATTCCTGAAAACATGTCTAAAATCTCTTTGGTTTTAATAAAGCAAGACCAAGCAATTCCAAATCTGAATTTGAGGGTTACTTAGAAAATTAAGATTTTGGTATAAATTTAGTAAATTAGTTTAGATTAATATTGACAATGCAAATTATATTGCTGATTAAGACCTCCAAAGAATAGTTGGCTTTGCAATAACAATTGCAATGTTAATTCAATATAGCTGAAGTATGTTGCAGATGACACCACCTTTATGGCAGAAAATGAAGAGGAACTAAAAAGCCTCTTGATGATAGTGAAAGAGGAGAGTGAAAAA
>SJYT01043441.1:213909-281811 GCA_006410635.1 Cephalophus harveyi
AGTGATCTAGTTTCATTCTTCTACAAGTGGTTGATCAGTTTTTCCAGCACCACTTGTTAAAGAGATTGTCTTTACTCCATTGTATATTCTTGCCTCCTTTGTCGAAGATAAGGTGTCCATAGGTGTGTGGATTTATCTCTGGGCTTTCTATTTTGTTCCATTGATCTATATTTCTGTCTTTGTGCCAGTACCATACTGTCTTGATGACTGTAACTTTGTAGTATAGTCAGAAGTCAGGCAGGTTGATTCCTCCAGTTCCATTCTTCTTTCTCAAGATTGCTTTGGCTATTCGAGGTTTTTTGTATTTCTATACAAATTGTGAAATTATTTGTTCTAGTTCTGTGAAAAATGCTGTTGGTAGCTTGACAGGGATTGCATTGAATCTATAGATTAATAAGCATCTTCTTTTAAAAGAGTCAATACTTCTGGGCGAGCCAAGGAGCCTCACTGGCCTCAGATGCTATATTCTGGTACCATTCTAAGCATTTCACATGTGTTAATTCATTTAAGTCTTACAGCAACCCAGTGAAATAGGTCCTACTATTATCATCCCTATTTGATAACAAGGAAAATGATCAGGTGGTTAAGAAACTTGCTCAAGGTCATGGGGCTGGTAAGCTGTGGATCTGTGAATCAGGATTTGACCCAGGCAGTATAGGTCTATAACCATTACACTATCTTGCCTGCTCAGACTTATTTAAAAATATCATTGCAAGAGCTGCTTCAGATTTACTAAATAATCTCTCTCTCTCTCTCTTTTTTTTTTTTTTTTTTAACATTTAGGTCATTCCTCAACATCTTGATGAGAACAACTAACCCACTACATTTCAAGTTAGGAATTCCCTATGTTAAATGTAAAGTGAAAATGGTGAGATGGGTTTTATTTCAAAATGAGTCATGTGTTTTGCATAATTTTAGATAATAAAATGAGGAAATTTGTTGACTCTTTCAAAATTAGATACTTGAAAGGACTGCTTAGTGGTCTTATCTGTGAACTTAGCACAGATAGAGATTCCCCCTTCCTTAATCATCAAACTTTAGATTAGAAAAGTGCAAAGTGATAAACAAGTTTTGAGTGATTGAGCTTTGTATTCCCAAGAAATGCTGAGTTTTAGGTTTTTAACTTATAAGAGTATTTACTGAAGAGGACTAGTAGAATTTTGAGATGTGGGTTTCAGTCTTTGCCATGTCAGCCTTCAGACTCTGACCTCAAAGGACGTGATTTTCCACATCTCTAATATATAAGAGTTGGAGTGAGCTCTCAGGCTCTTTTTAGCACTAGATTTCTTTGATTTTAAGACTCTTGTGTTCACTAGAGCAAGTTTCTAACTTCAGAAAAGCACATATCATACCCACCATCTCCACCTGCTGGTAGAATGAGAGATTAATCCTGCTCAGCAGTGTCTGCTTTAACAGTTGCAGGAGCTGCTTGCTGTGAGGCTAGGAACTTGCTGAGAAAGGAATGTGACTTCGACCTTTTATTTTGAGACGTTTAATTTGCTCAGAATCCTCACATCTGAAGCTTTTGCAGCTTGCATACGTTGGTGAAAGTTGCACAGGGTGTAGATGGAGGGGAGAGGGAGGTCGACAGGAGAGGAGCTGAATAGTTCCTGGTACTCCAGGGACTGGAGTTCAGGTCTCTGGGCACTTCGGCTAGTTCTCTTCCCACAGTCTTATGACTCATTCATCCCCTATTTTAAAAATCTTTGAGAAATCTATATTTTATTTATATTTTGAATAGGAAATCCTATTCTAATTCCCCATATCCTTGCCAACACTGGTATATATTAGATACTGAACCATTTTCAGACATATGATCTGTGAATATTTTTATCCCTATGTTTATCCTATGACAGTACCACATTATCTCTCTAAGGACAGATGTATGAGGGTACAAACTTGCAACGGATAGTAAATAAGATTTAGAGATCTAATGCATAGCACAGTGGACACAGACAATAATATTGTATTATAAGCATGGGACTTGCTAGGAGACTATAAGTTAATGATTCCAACCAGTAAAAGGAGACAATTATATAATATGATAGAAGTGCTAATTATCACTACAGTGGTGATCACGTCTTAATGTATAAATGTATCAAATTAATATGTGACACATCTTAAATTTATATAGTGTTATGTGTTGAATATATTTCAATAGAGAACACACATATCCTAAGCCAGGGATTGTGAGTTCATGTCTCACCTGGGGTACCAAAAAAATTAAAAAACACATGTAATAAAGATGTTTATAAAAGTGGGAGAATAAGTAAATAAAAATCCTTCAACTTTTCTAATAGACTTTGTATACCGCTTTTAGTTAGAACCACAGACTTGAAAATCCTGAATTTCCTTATTATTACAGCTTGACTTTATTTGCTACAAAATGTTCATTACATCTCTGCACTCCCAGTTCACATTTTAAGTGTGGCTGTCTGTTCTCAAGGCGACTTCCCCACTAGGTTGCCCTGCTTGTCTCTGACCCAGAGAAGCACCCGATGTTGAGCAACTAAATGAATGACTTTGCTAAGCGCTTTAACACTTGTGTGTTTCCTGAAAGAGCTCACTGTCTTAACTGCATAGGGTTGACAGGTCATTTCTAGTGCCCTGGCTTCCTTTTTAAGAAATTAAAAGGATGAAAGGGTCACGAAACTGGTAAGCCTTTATAGAAGCACTTCCTTCTGGGGTGGGGGGGGAAACAGAGTAACTTTGGTCGTCACCTGGGAACATTCTTACCTTGGGAACTGAGGGGGCCACTCCACCAGCACTCTATAAACCTTGGCAGAAGATAAAAGCAATGAAAGATGATGCCAAGGTTTCATTCTTAAGGGACCCATGCCACATTTCTCTTCATCACGTTGATAAGCGGACAAGACACTTTCACGCCTTTTCACTCACGCCTGTAGCAGAACCTTGGACAGGAAATCTAGGAAGGAGGCTGTGTGGGAGCATGGTGGGTGATATTTGACTTTTGCTTCTAGTTTGCTTTAAGAATGTGAGCAGGGAAGACCCCACAGCTGCAGGCAGAAGAGGGCGTTGCTCACGGCGGTGTGTAAAGAGGAAGCAGCTCGTCTAGGCAGGCTCTCGCCTCGCTGCGGCTTTTCCTTGCTGCCTCATTCCTCGTGTCCCATCTGCCAGTCTCGGTCAGCCCTGCAGGTGCATGCCCCTCAGCGTCTCCTGTCCCTGGTCGCCTCTCCGTGACTCTAAGGAGTGGGGCAAAGAGGAGTCAAGAGTTGGAAGAAAGGGACGGAGTCTCGTGAAAAGTGGTCACACATTGCCTGCCTGTGCTCATCACGTAATCACGTCCAGCTCTTTGCGCTCCTACGGACTAGAGCCCACGAGGCTCCTCTGTCCGTGGGATTCTCCAGGCAAGAGCACTGGAGTGGGTTGCTGTGCCCTCCTCCAGAGCATCTTCCCCACCCAGGGATCAAACCCATCATTCTTACCTCTCCTGCATGGGCAGGCAGGTTCTTTACCACTAGCGCCACCTGGGAAGCCCAGTCACACATTAGGAGTGTTCATATGACTTACTTCCCTGGTGGCTCAGCTGGTAAAGAATCTGCCTGCAATGCAGGAGACCTGGGTTTGATCCATGGGTTGGGAAGATCCCCTGGAGAAGGGAAAGGCTGCCCACTGCAGTATTCTGGCCTGGAGAATTCCATGGACTGTATAGTCCAGCGGGTCACAAAGAGTTGGACACGACTGAGCGACCCTCACTCGCTTATGACTTATTGCCGAGGTATCCAAGGAGTGAGCCGTAAGAGGGGCATGTCGTCCAGAGGCCCCTGGGGCCTCCGAAGAGAAAGCACTTGCTGGTCTTTATTGCTGTGCTCATTTGAGGGGAGGAGTAAAGGATGCATCCGCTTCATACTGACAAACAAGACGGCTGCCCTCTACAGCAAACTCATCAGGGCTTCAGTGAAGGAAGGGGAGGGGGGCGAAGAGGGGGGATGACTTGCTCTGATGAGTCTTTTGTTTTTATTGAAGCCGTGTTCTTTCTAAGCCTAGTCTGAGCCCAGAGGCATTTTCCCAAGAGGGAAGGGGCAACTGGAGTTCTTAGTCTGCAAATGTTGAAGATATATTTTTTTAATCTGATTTTTACTTCCCAAATAATGGGAAAAAAGGGAATAAAAAGTTCAGAGTTGAGTGGAATATGAATCATTGACTTACGGGATTTTTAGGTTGGTTGACACTTGAAGTTTGTTATTCCAAGAATCACTCTGAGCATAAGGTGTTACTGTCTGGCAGCTCTGTTTCCTTATTCCTATCACTTTTCTAAAAATTCTTTTTCCTCCATATTGTCCTTCCTTTTCATTCTGGGCTCTCGACTGGATTTATAATTTAAACAGGAAGGCAGTAAAACAGCGTTTGCCGTGTTTATTCCTTTTGAAAACAACATCCCTTTGTGGTTTAGTCAGAGATTTACACTCTTCACTAATCAACACCAAAATAAATAGACCCTCGAAACTGTCAGTGGCGCCAGCCAGTTCTGCAGCCGAGTTCTGAAGGACTGGGCCAGACGGCAAAGCCAGGCCCCCAGCACACATAATGTGTATTCTGTCGCTCTTGGCGTCTGCAGTGCGGGCAGCTGACCGCTTTTTAGAAGGCTAAGTGGGAGGGAGCAGATCCTCCACTATCCATTTGCTCAGGGATAAACCCTAAAGTGGCATGAGTGGTCCTCAGCCATGGTTAAGACCTGTAGTGCTCTGGCCCAGGCCCAGGCCGGCACTTCTGAACTCCCGCCTGGCCCGCAGCGTGTTCTGTGATTGTGTTCTGGTCATGAAGCTCTCCTTTGGGCTCCCTGGTGTATAACGTGGAAGAGCAGAGCTGCCCATTTTTTCGGAATTTTCAAGTATTGCAGCAGGAGGTGTTGCCCAAATACAGGGCTGCAATGAGCTCATCGTGCTCAGGTCAGACTGACAGGCGGAATCCTGCTCTGTTCCCCTGGATGTCATCGCGACACTACCGAAGTTCAGAGAAATAGCACCCCTTAGCAGTACACATGAATGCCAGTACATTGCCAGTACACACACACGCAGGAAAACTTCGCTTTTCATGTCAAGTTTTGACTTTAGACTTCCACCTTGTTCACCTGCAAAGAGATTTTTGGCTCTTTGAAAATTCATAACTGCATTGTCAAAGTGCTAATTCGATAAAACAAACCAAATATCCTTCCGTCATATGGAGAATGGAGTAAGAAATGGCAACCCACTCCAGTATTCTTGCCTGGAAAAACACCATGGACAGGAAAGCCTGGCAGCCTGCAGTGCTTGGGGTTGCAAAGAGTTGGACACAGCTGAGCACACGCGCATGCCATGTATGTAGCAGGGTCTCCCTGGCCCTTGGGAGAGCTTATTATATAAAAGAGTAACCGAAATCCGGTGCTCTGAGCTTCAACAGATCCTTAATCGACAGACTGCCTATGAGATTCTGATGTGGGAGCCATCCTCTCTCCACCCCTTCCAGGAGAGTGTGTTTTTTTTTTTTTTTTTTTTAAATTCTCAAGAGACCACCCTGATAGTATCAAGGTCTACATGGGACAGAATAACTTACAGGGTCAAATACATTTTTACATGCAGCAAAATATGTAAACAAAGATTTCTCATCAGTTTTCTCATAGAAAGCACCCAGAGACAAGCCAGGTCCTTGACTAACTCTGCAGACTCTTTGCCTTTGTGGAGGGAATCCTTGACATTCAAGTAAAATCTTAGGAGAAGCTGTTTTTTGAGGCTTTGTTTATTGAAGAAGGGACAGCTACAGAGAGAAAGTAACCTCTTTGGACTCTCCTATACTATCTGTAGGACTCTCTCCATTCAATACCTACTCTCCAAACACTGAAGGCAGATGTTAGAATGGAATTGTTTTAGATGCTGTTGTGTTGCCAAGGGGATGCTTATTTTTTCTTTTGATTCTTCTTGGTGCTTTATTACCATCCTGCCCCGTCAAGCATGGCGTGGCTGTACAGTTTGGTGCTAAACCCAAGTGCAGTTCTGTGTTTGCCTGTTTACAACTTCTCTACACACTACAGCTTCCTCACTTCAAACAGTGTGTGAACAAACCAAAAATATGTTTTTGGCTGTGATCCAGACTTTGGCTTCCGCTCCCCGAGTCATGCCATAAAAATGCTCTGTCGAATAAATTCTCAGGAACCGAAAAGAACGTTCCCTGCTCCATAGGATTTTAGATAATAGAGGAGGCTTCAGCTGACCACCTGGCGTGGTGCCCATGGCCTTGGACGAGCAAATCACACAGCATCCCCTGGCAGTGCTTTACAGCGACCGGAGATCAAGTGATGGATGAACTTTCCATTTAAAGAAATTTGCACGTAATGTTTATCTCCACTGGGTCTTTTGAACTCCGTAAAATGTTATCTTTCCGTATCCTCTGCTGTTGCCAGTTAGTATAGATTATGAAGTTTTTGAAGCCTGGATTAATTTTCTATTGAGTAAACTTCTAGTGTTAACCATGGACAGAATCCTATTATTTGAGGGGTGTGTGTGTGTGTGTGTGTGTGTGTGTGTGTGTGTGTGTGTGCATGCTTGTGTATTTTTAGAGAGCGATGTCTCCCTTTCCTAGCCTGGATATAGTCACATCCTTATGATTCAGGATCCTGGTTGGAAAGAGATGGCATATTCCAATTAGGATCATTTAGGGAGAGTTTATTCACAAAGGGACTATTTTTATTTTAGTTTAGTTTTTTAGTTGCAGTATGTGCGATCCAGCTCCATGACCAGGTATTGAACCTGGGCCCCTGACATGGGAATTTGGAGTCTTAACCACTGGACCACCAGGGAGGTCCCAGGAGCTATTTTTAAAAGGTGCGAAGGTGTTGGGGAAACAAAGAGATAGTGTATGACTCATTGGAGCTGTTACTACTCCTAGACCAGAAGGGAAGGAAAGGAAGAGGAGAGACCAGAACCTGGAAAGAGAGAATCCTGTTGAGAAGGCCACTTTCAGAATGGCCTGCAGGATGCAGATAACCTGGCCACTCGGGGCCATTCATCTCTTCCCTCCCTCCAATCCCTGTCTGGGCTCCCCATTGACTGAACCCAATCAGAACTAGGAGGTACAGAAGGTTTTGGATTTGGCCCCAGTAGGTCGATTTCCCAGGCTGAAAACAGGACAAAAGGCAAATTGGGGATTTGGAGGGCAAGTGAAGGGCATCTGGAACATATCCCAGTGTAGAGGTCCATTTATTCCTAGGGAGGGCACAAAATCTGAATAGAAAATTTAAACTCACTTTTATGTTTAAATAGCTTTATTGAGGAATAATTGACATGCACTAGATGTTGCTCAGTCGTATCCAACTCTTTGGGACTCCATGGAAAAAAGTAGCCCTTCATGCTCCTCTGTGCATGGAATTCTCCAGGCAAGAATACTGGAGTGGGTAGCCATTCCCTTCTTCAAGGGATCTTCCCAACCCAAGGATTGAACCTGGCTTTTCTGCACTGATGCAGATTCTTTACCATCTGAGCTACCAGGGAAGCAATAAACTGCATATAATTCAACTATACAGTTTGATAAGTTTTGATATGTATATGCCCGTGAAGCCATTATCACACTATCAAGTTAGCAAACATATTATCACCTTCAAAATAAACTCACTTTAACATTTATGATATTCCACATGGTCCTTTTAGGAGGACATGGAAAGATATCATGAAATCAAGCAATAGCAAATATATTTCCAAAAGGATTGGCTCTGGACAGGCACACAAAAAAATGAAATTCAAGACAATGTCAAAGTTTATGAGAAAGCTATTTAATAGTAAGTAGTTTGTAATACATTTAAAAAAATTGTTTGAAGGTTTTTGTTTTGTTTTTGTGTTTACTTCATATCTGTTTGTTGCCATGAATTTAAAACAAAGCATGTACCTGCTTAAAAATTGAAGACCCCATAGAGCTTATGTTTATGTGGTTATCCCTTTCGAACTTTACCATATTAAAAATCAAAATAAAAAATTAAAATTTTTTTATTCATTGAAAAATGACAATAATGATTCTATTACATATTAACATAAATAGCTTAGGGAAAATAGGCTATTTTGTATTTTCCAAAGCAAAAGAATTATGCAAGAAGAGTGATCGTTGTTTTATATTTTTGTATGTTTTGTATGAATAGAAACTAGCTAGTTTATGACATTACATCTGCTTCTGTGTTTAACCAGTGCAATAAAGTTGACCCTTGAACAGCATGAGTTCAAACTGTAAGGGTCCACTTATATGTGGATTTTGTTTACTGAATATGTACTATGATGCTGCATGACCTGTGGTTGGTTAAATCCCTGGATGCAACCGACTGTAAAGTTATACTCAGATTTTCAGCGGCATGGAGGTTAGTGCCCCGTCCCCCCAGTTGGTGAAAGATTAACCATATATTGTTTTGGTAAGTTGTTGAAGAATGTCTAGCCTCACAGAGACATATAGTTGGCAAGGGGAGGGTTATTTTAATGGCCTTTTCATATAATTGTAGACATTTTATTTTAATATTACTCCAAGGCTCAACACACAATCACTTCTTAAAGTTGGTTGTGTGGTGCTTGCCTCCTAGGCAGACTTGTATGAACCACCCCTAACCTGTCAGGTGGGTGGCCATTTTCTTTTTTAAAGAAAAATTGGTCACTGTCTTTTGAAATTATGGTTTCTATAAGGTAGAATGCTGTTGCTACTGCTGCTGCTAAGTCGCTCCAGTCGTGTCCGACTCTGTGCGACCCCATAGACGGCAGCCCACCAGGCTCCCCCGTCCCTGGGATTCTCCAGGCAAGAATACTGGAGTGGGTTGCCCTTTCCTTCTCCAGTGCATGAAAGAGAAAAGTGAAAGTGAAGTCACTCAGTCATGTCCGACTCTTAGCGACCCCATGGACTGCAGCCTACCAGGCTCCTCTGTCCATGGATTTTCCAGGCAAGAGTACTGGAGTGGGGTGCCATTGCCTTCTCCAATAAGGTAGAATAAGAAATGCAAACCCTCACCTTCATTATACCCTTTAAAAACCTCAAGACTTGAAAAATTATAGAAGCTTCTTCTAATCAAACACCAGCTTTTCACATGCATAGGAATTAGAACACTTTTTCCTTGATAGATGCACCCTTCATATTAAAGCTACCCTTTTGAAGTAGGAAGTGAAAATTTAAGTTAACGGTTTCTAACATAATTCCTGGACAAATATTTGTAGAAACTAACATTTGGTAGAGTGCTTTTATTCATTTCTTTCAAAATCTTATTTATGTCTATTACCTTATTTGAGTAAGTGATAAAAATGCCTTTTAGAAATGCCTTAAGCTGGTACAGAAACAGAATTAAACATTCAGGTCCACCGATATGTCCAATAAATTAGGCAACCACTTTATCTGCTTGTTTAGAATGTTTCAACATCATTAATCCATAATTTTATGTTTATCTCTTTTAAGATCCACACAGGTTTACAGCATCAAATAATCTGGCCCTGTCAGCCCAGCTGCATTCCTTTGGATGAAAAACTCCTGCCCCAGCTTCTAAAAGAAGCAGGCTACGCTACCCACATGGTTGGAAAGTGGCACCTGGGAATGTACCGGAAAGAATGTCTTCCAACACGCCGAGGATTCGATACCTACTTTGGTAATGGAAATGCACATGTTTCTGTAACAACGCAGACCAGCTGCAGCTCTCTCATAAAACAAGTCAAATGACCAGAAACTTGAGGGCAGGATGCAGCAGTCGGTAGCGCTGCGGGGCCCCAGACGTGGCGGTGCTCGGGGCGCGCTGGGACAGCAGCCGCCTTCCAGGGTCCCGTCCAGCACACGGGGTCCCTTGAAGCGTCCGCGGTCTCAAACTCTGTGACTGAAAGGGCATGAGACTGAGTTTTTGCAAAAAAGTTTCAGGCAAAACTCAATACAAGAATATTTCCTTCACAAAAGTTCAGAATATTCTTTTCTCCTCATGAACTGTGTTCAAAGGTTTTGTTTAGTTCTGTTTTTCCTGGAGATAAAAAGATTCTTTTCCGCTGGTATCCTTTCCCCATTCTGTGAGATCTGTTTTCGAAATCACTACATTGGGGAAGATAGAGCAAATAAATAAAATGGGAGGGTAAATAACAAATGTTAATAGAAGAGATAAGTAATAAATATTTTAGGGGTGTGATAGCCCTGTAAAAATAAACGTGAAGCCTATAGTTTGTTTTAAAATATGCTGTCTTTAAACCTATTACAAACCATACTGTAACAACCTGTTTATCTGTTTATCTTGCCAGGGGCTATATATCTTTCTATCAAGTTCTTTTCATATTTTGCTTTCTGTCTAGCTAGAATATTCTGTTTTATCTGTCTAGCCGTTTAGCCTCCTACCAACTTCCCACTTGTCTCTTCATTTATTTACAACCTGCTGTATCCAAAAGAGAACACACACTGAGAAGTTTTTAAGAAATAAATAGAATAAAAAATCAGGGTGAGTAGGAAAAGATGGAATAGTTGCATGGCACTGAATTATTTAAAAACAAAACCAAACAGAACAGCTGCATGGCTGCAGGTGGACTTCACACTGAACTCTGAGATTTGAGACTTCTTATGTCCAAAGGGAAAAAAAAAGCAGTCCGTAAGAGTCATATTATTTATAAGTTAAATGGAAACCAGATGTTCAGGAAGAGTAAAGCATTTTCTGGCTCTTAGACCTGAGAGAAATTTCTCCTTTGGGAGAAAGGAAGGTGGACAGCATCCTCAGAAACATCATTTTTGTAACAAAATAGTGGTTGTCTTGTAGATGTTTCTTGAAGCACTGTCTTTTACTCAAGCTAGAGCCGGAGCACCCGAGTCCATTTTGGTTAAAGGGATGATCGAGGGCCGTATCAATGCAATCAGAGCTCACCGCTCTGTAGTGCCTGGTTGGAACCAGGGTTAAGTTTGAGATGCAAGGATCCAGACATGAGACTGTGTGTCCTGTTCCCATCTCAGTTCTCTAGCAGACATTGCTAATCACCATGCCTTCTTTCTTTCTTTCTCTTAAATATGTATTTATCTATTTGGCTGTTCCTGGTCTTAGCTGTGGCCTGTGGGGTCTTAGTTCCCCACCTAGGGATTGAACCTGGGTCTCCCTGCGTTGGGAATGCAGTATCTTAACTGCTAGTTCACCAGGGAAGTTCCTCCTGTGTTCTTTCTTAGTGAACCTGGATATATCCTCAGTATCCTTAAAGAGCCATTAAAAAATAGGACTTGGATGTAAGACCTCTTTGTCATCTTGGATATTCTAAAGGAAAAAAGCAGCCTCTACATCCGTTGACAATTTTCACTCAGGCCTTTGCAAAATGATGGATCGATACCTATACTCTGGCAACTGGAAGAATTATAGATATTAAATTGTTTTTATTAAAAAGCCATTTATGAGAAAGAAGCCTAACTGGATTTAGGCAAACAGAGTGACACCTCACATTCCTATGGAAGGGAGACTCGCAGACAAGGAGGGCATGGTAACCATGAGCTATTATCACTAGGAAGACTTAGATGTCCTGGTAAAAACCAGTCAGATGATGGTGGGCCTGGCTGCTCGTCTCTGTGAGTACACTAAGAACCACTGAAGTGTACACTTTATCTGGGAGATTTGTAGGGTGTGTGAATTATATCTTAACGAGGCTGTTAAGTACAGCAGTCAGAGATTTTAATTGTTCAAAAAGTAATTTTTCATTTTTCCCAAAAAAAGCGTCAGCTGCCGTCTTCTTTAGGCTCAGCCCCAAAGGTCAGATTTGTGGATTTGGGATCTCATCCTAAGATGAGAACAGCTCCATGCGACTGTCCACATGGTTGCATAGAATCAGTTCAGTCCAGTCTGAACAGATCTATTATGTGAATAAAGAGTCCAATTTCTAGAATCCTTTCATCTGTACTAACTTGTTAATATTTACAATTCATACATCTTTTAATCAAATATATCCTTTGCATGTATCTTCCCAAATGATAGAAAACAGTTTATACTTACAAATAAAGAACCCGAAGTGATTCCTCAAGGTGTTACCAATAACCAATAGTTATTAATATAGAACACCAGTGTCCTGACCCCTCTAATTACCCATATAAGAGCTGAAATTATTTTCATAGATATATTTATTTTTCTATTACATCAAAGCAGTTGCTCAGTCGTGTCCGACTCTTTGCGACCCCATGGACTGCAGCACGCCAGGCTTCTCTGTCCATCACCAACTCCCGGAGCTTACTCAAACTCATGTCCATTGAGTCGGTGATGCCATCCAACCATCTCATCCTCTGTCGTCCCCTTCTCCTCCCGCCTTCAATCTTTCCCAGCATCGGGGTCTTTTCCAATGAGTCAGTTCTTCAAATCAGGTGGCCAAAGTAGTGGAGCTTCAGCTTCAGCATCAGTGCTTCCAATGAATATTCAGGACTGATTTCATTTAGGACGGATTGGTTGGATCTCCTTGCAGTCCAAGGGACTCTCAAGTGTCTTCTCTAACACCACAGTTCAAAAACATCATTTCTTTGACACTCAGCTTTCTTTTTGTTCCTAGTCTCACATCCATACATGACTACTGGAAAAACCATAGCTTTGACTATTCTATTGCATATTAATTGACAAATATACTGGCTTTCCCTTTCTGTTATACATGTAGGATAAAAGATTACCATTTAAAGAGTTATCTTGAGGCCAAGATATTTGTTATATTCAGGACTTTGAATTTACTGAACCATGAAAAAGGAAGAAAAAATTTTAATTAATTCATTTGCTATGTAAGGTGTGTAAGGCTTTTAATTGTGATTATAGGAAATATTCAGAGCTGAGGAAAGGATTAGATCAATTATATCATCTTTAAAGCTTTTTTTTTTATTTGGGCCATTTTAAAGTCTTTATTGAATTTGTTATGATATTGGTTCTGTTTTTTGGTTTGATTTTTTGGACCTGAGACATGTAGGATCTTAGCTCTCCAACCAGGGATCGAACCTGCACCCCCTGCTTTGGAAGGCAAAATCTTAATCACTGGACTGCCAGTAAAGCCTCTCATCTTTATTTTAATATTAATAAGCAGTGTTTGTCAGGAAATAGCAGAGTGCAGCACAATTATTTCTTTTGAATAGCTTTATTGAGGTGTAATTCACATACCATAGGTTCACTCAGTAGAAGAGTACAATTCACTGATTTTTAATAAATTCACAGGGTTGTGCCACTGTCATTACAATCCAAATGAAGAACATTTCCATCACCACCCCCCCAAAGAAAACCCATACCAGTCATCAGTCATGCGCATTTCCCCAACCCTGAGAGCCCTAGGCAACCACTAACCTACTTTCTGTCTCTGTAGACTTGCCTATTCTGAATGTTTCATAGAAATAGAATCCCACAACATGCAGTACAACTTATTTTAATATTTTTGGAAAATATGGAACATTTGCAGAAACAAAGTTGAGAAAACCCATTTTCTTCTGCATGTAAGTCTAAATTGTGGGATAGATGTCATTTAAATTTGGAACAAAACTGAGATCACTGTCGGTAGAAAAAATCTATTTTCAGTGCTGTACATTAGTTTACTCTTTTGGTTCTGTTCTGTTTAGAGATCCTCCGTTTAGAAAAGTTTGTGTCTCTCACCAGTGGGTGTCAGCATCTGACTAAAGATGGTTCCTCCAAGAGCGCCTTCTATACATAACCTTGAAGCCAGTAGGCCAAGGTCAATATCAATATTATCTGAATCCTGAATTCATTTACGTGATCACCTCAGAGTAAAAACTTGTAACAAATCACATTAACCACATGCCATTTTAGCCGTTAGATAGCTTTAAATGATTAAGATGTCATCACCTTTGCTGAATTTAACCTCTGATTTTTAAAACCATATTTACTTGAAATCACTCACTTTGAGAGTTACACAATAGAGCTTATGTTCTAAAGATTGAAGGATGGATTTTAATTTTTTTACAATAACATTTTACTGCCTTTTCTGGCAAATATAGAGATGTTAAAAGTGGTGCTCTGATTAGCCTTGTCATTTGATTAGCCTTGTCATGGGTAATCAATTGCATTAGGCAATTAAATGCTGAAGCCTTCATTTGTTTAACAAGTTTTATGCTGTGCTGACTACTTCCATCTCCCATTCCCGTTGTAGGATATCTTCTAGGTAGTGAAGATTACTACTCCCATGAGCGCTGTACCTTTATTGACGCTCTGAATGTCACACGATGTGCTCTTGATTTTCGAGATGGTGAAGAAGTTGCAACAGGATATAAAAATATGTATTCAACAAACGTATTTACTGAAAGGGCTACAACCCTCATAACCAACCACCCACCAGAGAAGGTAAATCTTGCTGCTTTATTGATTTCAAAATCATGTGAAGACAGCATCTCTGCTCAAGTGAACATAGGAAGAGGCCCCTGTCTTTTAGGAAACAATCTAATAAATTCTAGGTTGGTAAAGAACATGCCTGCAATGCAGGAGGCCTGGGTACAATCACTGGGTTGGAAAGATCCCCTGGAAAAGGAAATGGCAACCCACTCCAGTTTTCTTGCCTGGAGAATTCCATGGACAGAGAAGCAGAGCAGGCTACAATCCATGGGATCGCAAAGAGGTGGACACAACTGTGTGACTAACTTCCACTTTTTTTTTTTTTCACTTTCAAATGTTAGAGTACATTAGTATCAGCCTGGGAAGCTTGTTAGAAATTCCTGGAGCTCACTTCTAAAAGTCTGATTCATTAGGTCTGGGGAAAATCTGTCAGTATTTTAAAGAAGCTCTACAAGGGTGATTCTGTTGCAGAGGGTCTCCAGATCACACTTTGAGGAATACTGTGAGTATAATGCTTTGGTACCAATAGAGTTTTACTGTTTTAGTGTGTTATGTGCTGCTGCTGCTGCTGCTGCTGCTGCTGCTGCTGCTAAGTCGCGTCAGTCGTATCCGACTCTGTGCGACCCCATAGACAGAAGCCCACCAGACTCCCCCGTCCCTGGGATTCTCCAGGCAAGAACACTGGAGTGGGTTGCCATTTCCTTCTCCATGTTATGTGCATGAGTTGTAAGTCATTAGTAAGTTGACTTTATTTTTAAAAAGATAGGCTTATGTGCAAAATGAGGTGTTAGTATGGCAAAATTTCTGTTAGAGACCCACGAACTTGGATTCAGGGCAAGTTCCCTACCTTTGTATTTCCCAACCCCCCAAGATTATCTTGGCTATTCTAGATATTCTGTATCCCCTTATTAATTTTAGAATGAGGTGGCCAGTTTCTACCAAGAAAAAAGAGGGGTCTGCTTGGGTTTGGATTTCATTGAATCAGTAGGCCAACTTGAGGATAACAGACAAGTTAACAATCTTGAGTCTTTTAATCTATAAGCATGGTACACGAATGAGCCTGTTTTTCACATTGACCATACTGAAGCTATTTGTGGATGTCATGTGCTTAAATCTTTTGATTTACTTACTGGAAAAAAGAGAAAAGAGTCTGACCAGCCTTAACATTTTTTTTTGTTGTTGTTGTTAAACTAAAGTTAACCTCCTGAGGTGAAGTTTAAGCTGAATTCTCTGGGTTTAGCTTATAAATGCCTTTAAAATTGGGTCAGATGCTTGTGTTGTCAGATGTTAGGCTTAAAATATGGCTTCATTAAGAACTGTATTAACATGCTATATTAACTATATTAACATGAAGTTAACTGTATTAACTGCACGCAGTAGATTACAAAATGTGTAGTGTTACCTGGTTTTTCTAATTGCCTCTACTCTGCCTCTTCGGCAGTTACTGAAGGTTCTCAGTATGGATCGCAGTTTATCTGCCCGTTCAGTCTTGGTACCTGGCTGCGGACTCCCTGTTTGGCCTTGTTTTCTTCCTGGCTCTGTCTTTGTCTCCTCTAACTGAGTATCTTTCCTGATATCTGTCCTCAGCCTTGCCCCACTTTCGAGTTTTTTTTTATTATTCTTTCACGCTGACCACTTGGCGTGGCCATGCTTCCTGTGGATGATGGAAAAAATTGGAACATTCTCTCAAACATGTAGACATATGCATGTTTAAACTCTAGGTCTATACCAATATTCAGATAGTTGGAAAGATAACTGCTAGATAATTGGCTTCAGTTCTCAATTTTCTTCGGTATGGGCTTCCCTGGTGGCTCAGAGGTTAAAGCGTCTGCCTCCATTGCGGGAGACCCGGGTTCGATCCCTGGGTTGGGAAGATCCCCTGGAGAAGGAAATGGCAGTCCACTCCAGTATTCTTGCCTGGAGAATCCCATGGACGGAGAAGCCTAATAGGTTGCAGTCCACGGGGTCGCAAAGAGTTGGACACGACTGAGCGACTTCAACTTACAACTTTCAACTATGCTTGGCATGTTATATATATGGTTGAAGATTGAAAGAATGAGCTAAAGTTTTGAGGGAACTGTGGTCCTTGTCTTGACGTTTGAGATATTATTTTACAGATAAGCCGACTGGCTTTGAGAAGTGAGGGAACTTGTTCAAGGTCACAGAGTTAGAACTTAAAACCACGGTGTTTAACTCGAGAGCTCAGAACACTGACAACCCTCCGAGGTTCACAGTTCAGATTCCAGACCAGAGGTAACGAGCCCCAGTGTGATTCAGCCTGATGGTGCCAACATCCAGTGCGTTAACCGTGTGTGGGGATCCTCTGGAAGGCTTGGAAGAAGTACCACAGTTCCAAACACTGTGATTCACTGGTCTGGGGTGGGAGCCTGTCAGGTACTTACTTTCCCTCCACCCCCAGCTCCCATCAGTGGTTCTGCCATGACGTCACTGTTGAGTGCCCTCAAGCACCGAGGGGCAGGCAGAAGCCAGCTGCCCTCTACAGGTTTACAGTATGTCGCTACTTTAATGGTGTAACAGCTACAATATGCCTACAGTAAAAATTAGTTCACATGAAGGAACAATAGAGTGTTCCCTCCCAGTGCCCGTAACAGTCAGCAGACAAGAGGAAGCACCTGGGCTGAAAGCGTTCCTGGTGGGTGGGCTGGCTTAACTGGTGCCGTGGTTGAAGGCGCAGGAGCAGAGGGAAACTAAGGTGCTGAGCGCTCACGAGCCATGCAGACTAGTGTGATGAGTCTGGAGCTGCTCATGGTAGCATTATGGAAATTGCCAGGTGAGAGGAAGTCCTTTTCTTACAATGACTGAAATATTCCGAAGCAGTATCCAGCCTTTTTGGGATCCTCATAGTCAAGTGTGAAGCACAGAAACAAAGGAATGAAGTAATCAATAGCTGAGTAGTAGCCCCGGAAAGTTTAAGACATAAAATGCAGGTGTTTACATTTTCCACTCTCAATAAAAGGATGCAGCCCACCAGTTCCAGGATTTTCATTGTTTTATTCCATCATTGAATCTAATCCTGTGCTAATTTCTCTGTGCTGTCTACAGACTGCAGCATGGACAACTTGCTCTAAGATGGAAATCGTTAAAGAAATACAAAGTGTCCACAAGCTGACTTAAAAATGTGTCTATTTTAAAGAGCCCTTGAGGGGAAAAGAGCATCTGGAGCTGTTTTATAACAGAAACATGGTGTTCGAATCAGGGAGAAATTGCTAATAACCATTGCGCAGTGCTGGGAGGGAATGTCATTTTTTCCCCCCTGCAGGATAATTCCCTTAGTACTAACACTACAACGTGAAAGTAACACATTTACAAAATATCATTTTGTTAAAAATAGCCCCCCCAAACTTTGCAGAATAAAAATAAGTGTTTTCTCACACACCTCATCTACTAGCAGTTTCTGAAAGCAAATGTGAATTTCTAGTGGTAGACACTCACTTTTTCCTGCCACAGTTTGGGAGGAAATGTCTTAATTTGAAAGTCAAAGAATAACTCTTTAAAAACGTATCATGTGCTTTTTAAAAAGTGATACTTTAAATTAGAAAAATATACTAAAGAAATGAAAATAAGGCTTTCTTCCTCACTGAAATTAGCATAATGAGAAAGAGAAATGAATCCTTAGCACCATTTTAATATGCTAATAACTTTAGGCAATAATGTCATACTGTTACTTAATACCTAAACATAGGGTAATGATTCACATTTAGGCTACCAATTTATAGACCTAAGAAACCCGAAAAGGGTACAGATTCTTTACCACTGAGCCACCAGGGGAGCCCATGCCACATTGGATGGAAATACTCTAAACTGTGGTCCCTTGGGCCTCTCCGCATTAAATGGGCTACACTGTTTATCATTCCGCCTCCTGATGACCCAGAGACATAGTGATGCGTGCAAGGCTGTTTGCCCAACACACTAAATGGTCCTGGATCACTGCTGATGAAATGGGAAAAAGACAACTTCTTTTGTTGAAGGACCGCCTTTATCTTACTCATTAGTTAAGAAGATCTAGCTGACAAGTGTGTGTTGTGTGTGTGTGCGCGCGTGTGCACACACATGCATGCATGCTCAGTCACCCAGTCGTATCCTACTCTTTGTAACCCCATAGACTGTAACCTACCAGGTTCCTCTGTCCATGGAATTTTCCAGGCAAGAACACTGGAATGGGTGGCCATTTCCTACTCCAGGGGATCTTGGATGAGGGATCAAACCTTCATCTCTTGCGTCTCCGGAATAGGCAGACAGGCAGATTCTTTACCACTGCGCCGCCTGGGAAGTGCAGTTGGTAGGTAATGGGGGGCTTTGCAGGGCCTGTAACAGTCGCAGGCCAAGGCAGACTGCATCTCCCAGGGGTTGTTTTCACTTTTTTGTCTCGGATTTGTCTCTTCTGTTTGAACTAACAGGAGCCTGACCACTGGAAAAATGGGGAAATAGTTGTAGTTTCATCATTTTAATCCCTCAAGGGCAGTGGCCATGTCTTTAGCCACTAAGAAATAATTATGGGAAAGATTTTTTGGTAATTTTTTGCTACATTTAACCAAGTGAGTAGAATGATTTCCATTCTAGCTGTTTATAAGACCCTTGAATGGTGGTCCCAGAATCATTGTTTTTTTCCCTGGTGTGGTTATGAGAACTCTCTTCCACCAGCCTCCCCAGCTGTCGCCTCCAGGGATCACTTTCCGGTTGGAAATGACCTGCCCTCCTTCCCCTTTCTCTCCTTCACCATGGGTACTGCCACATTGACCATAATGATGTGGGCAAGCATGTTTTCTCCTGAAACGCTGGGCTCCCTCCATAGTTTTTCTACCCCTGGCCACTGCAGAGAATCCAGATCAGAGTCACAAGCAAGGGCCAGGCTGCTACCCTAAGAAAGTGACGCACAGTGGAGAGACTGGAAAGTTGGAGAGCGCTTGTGGGTGGGGTCTCTGTTCCTCATACTCCATCCATTTGTTGTGTGGAGTGTGGGCCTGGAGTTATCATCAGAGGTTCTGATTTTTCCAGGGGGGGGCGGGGGAAGCAGGTTTTTAGTGTGACATTTCCTGGCTCTTAAAACTTGGTGTGGGTTGCAAATTGTTGTAGCCTTCCAGTTTTTAGTCCTTCCCCATCCAGACCTTGGCTGGTGGCATGGGCTTGGTCTTGTACTGAAGACTCAGACCCTGACTGCACTGCCAAGTCACAGGGGTCCCTGCTCATTCTTTCCTCTCCAGACATCTTCGCCCAGTGTCCTTCCTCCTCAGCTGGGCAGAGCATCTGCTGGGATGCCCTTCACCGTGATCTGGAGGAGCACGGAGTTTGGATGGGACTTGTGTGGCTGGATGAGAATGCGTGTGTTGAGGGAGGGGCAGCAGAGGCAGGGCTAAAGCCGAGTCAAAGCTGTCAGTGTTGCCTTTTGAGGGCTGGAATTTGGAATGTCTTCGCATGGAAATAATGTACAAATGAAGCCTAGGGTCTCCTTATCATGGTTGTCATTCCATCACCTGCCTCTTATTGAATAGTCACTTTGAACGTTTTGATTTGGAGGAAAAGGTATTTCTAAGTTCCAAGAGGTGAACTGAAAATACTCTCTTGGGTATCTATTTGAGTCCTATATATGTATACCTATTACTGTATCACAAGGATGTATAATATACAATTTGAAACATTTTTTCAACAGTACGGAATGGAATATGAGCCAACCTTCCAGTCTGTGTTCTAATATTCCCCCATTCTTTATGAGATTTAAAAGCCTCAAGTATATCAACAGAATTATGTTGTTTTTCTTGGGTCAAGCCAGTTGTCTCTTTGAGAGTTTTCAAGTCATTAAAGAATTCTATAGGAACACAGTGAAAAGAGTACCTTCAGAAAGACTCATTAAACGGAAGAGGCTAAACCTAGAATACCACTAATGTTAAATTCTGTAAATTTATGTCAGAGGTAAAATAGAATCAGTGTATCACCCTCCTCAGTTTCCAGAAATTAAATTGGTCTTATGATTCACTTGTTTTCTTATGAAAATATAGACAATGCTTAAACCTCTCCTAAAAGGTGGTCAGTTATTTTTCAGCGAAAGTAGAAAATTAACCTATCTATTGGGACATATCCACAGAGTAATATAGGAGTTTCCGATAGGAAATTGCTTTGCAATTAATATGAATTTGTGCAAGCCATAAAGCTTGTCTAAGCCTCAGTTAGCTTACCTGTAAAATGGTTGTAACAAGGTGGTTTTTGAGTATTTCATGAGACAGAATTGTTGGTATTATTATTTCCATTTGTTTGAATCAGAGCTTTCTAGGCCATTTTAGAACTCAAGCTTTTTCATAAAATTCACCCATTTAAAGTACACAATTCAATAATAAACTCACAGTTGTGCAACCATTACCACAATCTAAGTTTCAAACATTTTCACTGCTCCTGGAAGAAGTCTTGTACCTGTCAGCCATCACTCATCACTCCTCTCTCTCAGAAATGCAGACAGCTTCAGGCAACCACTAATCTATTTTCTATGTCCATAGATTTGCCTGTTCTGGACATTTTATATGAATGAAACCATATAAATGTGATCTTTGTGATTGGTTCCCTTCACTTAATGTTTTCAAGAGACAGTGCTGTAGGATATGTCGCTACTTCATTCCTTTTATGCCTGCATCATATTCCTTTCATTGCTGTATATTGCTGAAAATATACCACATTTTGTTAATCCATTCATCAACTGACAGACACTTTGCTTCCACTTTTGGCCTATTATGAATAATGCCACTGTGACCATCCATGTACAAGTTTTCGTGTGGATATATTCTTTTGTTTCTCTAGGGAAATTGCTGGCTCATATGGTAACTCTATGTTTAATAACTTCAGGAACTGCCAAGTTGTTTTTCGAACTGGCTATACCATTTACATTCCCAGCAACGGTGAATAAGAGTTTTAATTTTTCTACATCCTCATTCACACTTCTTATTTCCCAGTTTTGAAATTAAAACCATCCTAGTGAGTGTAAGAAATGGCAACCCACTCCAGTATTCTTGCCTGGAGAATTCCATGGACAGAGGAGTGTGGTGGGCTAGAGCCCGTGGGGTCACAGTCGGACACGACTGAGTGACTGACTAGCTTTCTTTCTTTTCTTCATTGGGTGTGAAATAGTATGTCATTGTGGGTTTTTTTTTTTAATTTCCCTGATGACTAATGATGTTGAGCATCTTTTCATGCGCTTATTGGCTGTTTGTATGTCTTCTTTGGAGAAATATCTATTCAAATTCTTTGCCCATTTTTGTAATTGAGTTAATTGAGTTCTATTATCCAGTTGTAAGAATTCTTAATATGTTCTGGATACATATCCCTGATCAGATAGATGATGTACAAATATTTTCAACCCAGTTTGTAGGTTGTCTGAATATTACTTTTATTAACCAATGAATCTGGACTTCTCTCTGTATATTTCATGCTTCCAAGTCCACCTAACTGATTTGTGCAAATTCTCTTTCCAGCCTCTGTTTCTCTACCTCGCTCTCCAGTCTGTCCACGAGCCCCTTCAGGTCCCCGAGGAATACCTGAAGCCCTATGACTTTATCCAAGATAAGAATAGGCGCTACTATGCAGGAATGGCGTCCCTTATGGATGAAGCAGTGGGAAATGTCACAGGCAGCAGAGGCAGGGCTAAAGCCGAGTCAAAGCTGTCAGTGTTGCCTTTTGAGGGCTGGAATTTGGAATGTCTTCGCATGGAAATAATGTACAAATGAAGCCTAGGGTCTCCTTATCATGGTTGTCATTCCATCACCTGCCTCTTATTGAATAGTCACTTTGAACGTTTTGATTTGGAGGAAAAGGTATTTCTAAGTTCCAAGAGGTGAACTGAAAATACTCTCTTGGGTATCTATTTGAGTCCTATATATGTATACTTATTACTGTATCACAAGGATGTATAATATACAATTTGAAACATTTTTTCAACAGTACGGAATGGAATATGAGCCAACCTTCCAGTCTGTGTTCTAATATTCCCCCATTCTTTATGAGATTTAAAAGCCTCAAGTATATCAACAGAATTATGTTGTTTTTCTTGGGTCAAGCCAGTTGTCTCTTTGAGAGTTTTCAAGTCATTAAAGAATTCTATAGGAACACAGTGAAAAGAGTACCTTCAGAAAGACTCATTAAACGGAAGAGGCTAAACCTAGAATACCACTAATGTTAAATTCTGTAAATTTATGTCAGAGGTAAAATAGAATCAGTGTATCACCCTCCTCAGTTTCCAGAAATTAAATTGGTCTTATGATTCACTTGTTTTCTTATGAAAATATAGACAATGCTTAAACCTCTCCTAAAAGGTGGTCAGTTATTTTTCAGCGAAAGTAGAAAATTAACCTATCTATTGGGACATATCCACAGAGTAATATAGGAGTTTCCGATAGGAAATTGCTTTGCAATTAATATGAATTTGTGCAAGCCATAAAGCTTGTCTAAGCCTCAGTTAGCTTACCTGTAAAATGGTTGTAACAAGGTGGTTTTTGAGTATTTCATGAGACAGAATTGTTGGTATTATTATTTCCATTTGTTTGAATCAGAGCTTTCTAGGCCATTTTAGAACTCAAGCTTTTTCATAAAATTCACCCATTTAAAGTACACAATTCAATAATAAACTCACAGTTGTGCAACCATTACCACAATCTAAGTTTCAAACATTTTCACTGCTCCTGGAAGAAGTCTTGTACCTGTCAGCCATCACTCATCACTCCTCTCTCTCAGAAATGCAGACAGCTTCAGGCAACCACTAATCTATTTTCTATGTCCATAGATTTGCCTGTTCTGGACATTTTATATGAATGAAACCATATAAATGTGATCTTTGTGATTGGTTCCCTTCACTTAATGTTTTCAAGAGACAGTGCTGTAGGATATGTCGCTACTTCATTCCTTTTATGCCTGCATCATATTCCTTTCATTGCTGTATATTGCTGAAAATATACCACATTTTGTTAATCCATTCATCAACTGACAGACACTTTGCTTCCACTTTTGGCCTATTATGAATAATGCCACTGTGACCATCCATGTACAAGTTTTCGTGTGGATATATTCTTTTGTTTCTCTAGGGAAATTGCTGGCTCATATGGTAACTCTATGTTTAATAACTTCAGGAACTGCCAAGTTGTTTTTCGAACTGGCTATACCATTTACATTCCCAGCAACGGTGAATAAGAGTTTTAATTTTTCTACATCCTCATTCACACTTCTTATTTCCCAGTTTTGAAATTAAAACCATCCTAGTGAGTGTAAGAAATGGCAACCCACTCCAGTATTCTTGCCTGGAGAATTCCATGGACAGAGGAGTGTGGTGGGCTAGAGCCCGTGGGGTCACAGTCGGACACGACTGAGTGACTGACTAGCTTTCTTTCTTTTCTTCATTGGGTGTGAAATAGTATGTCATTGTGGGTTTTTTTTTTTAATTTCCCTGATGACTAATGATGTTGAGCATCTTTTCATGCGCTTATTGGCTGTTTGTATGTCTTCTTTGGAGAAATATCTATTCAAATTCTTTGCCCATTTTTGTAATTGAGTTAATTGAGTTCTATTATCCAGTTGTAAGAATTCTTAATATGTTCTGGATACATATCCCTGATCAGATAGATGATGTACAAATATTTTCAACCCAGTTTGTAGGTTGTCTGAATATTACTTTTATTAACCAATGAATCTGGACTTCTCTCTGTATATTTCATGCTTCCAAGTCCACCTAACTGATTTGTGCAAATTCTCTTTCCAGCCTCTGTTTCTCTACCTCGCTCTCCAGTCTGTCCACGAGCCCCTTCAGGTCCCCGAGGAATACCTGAAGCCCTATGACTTTATCCAAGATAAGAATAGGCGCTACTATGCAGGAATGGCGTCCCTTATGGATGAAGCAGTGGGAAATGTCACTGCAGCCTTAGAAAGCCGCGGGCTCTGGAACAACACGGTGTTCATCTTCTCCACAGGTAAGTCTATCAGTAGGAAAATCATCTCTTGGCAAAGCTTAGGACGTGGTATTCGATAAATGGAATGAAGATAAATTGGAACATTTAGCAGTTCCTTATTAAAATAAATGCTACCTGCAAGAGTGGAGACATGGTAATAATGGATAGAAAAATGTGTCTAAGGAAAAAAAGAATTATGAGCCTTCTTCCCTCTCCCTTCAGATATCAAACTGTTTTTAGCGTTTACTTGCAAACAAGCTCTCAGTAACTGGGTAAGTGTGAGTGGGTATCCTTCCTATGCAGGGCAGCTGGGCAGTGAGTCCCTGGAGTGACTTGTTCCCAGCAGTCTCTACAGACCAGGCATCCTTTATGAAGAGGACTTCCGCTGGCTCAGGAGTCTCTATGTCAGTGCCAAGACAGATTGTGACATTATTAAGATTTGTGACATTATGAAAACACTTAAATGGAGCTATTTAAATTTGGGCTAAAGTCTCCAAGTATAGATTTTTTTATATTAAAATTTTCTGACAATAAAGTTATGCATGCTGACTATAGAAAAAACAAAATGGAGAAAGAAAATTTTTGAAAATAGTTTTCATTATGGCAAGGTCATTCTGATTCCTCATCTGTTAAGTATGTGTTTTTCCTCTCTTCTCATTAGACTCCTTATTCAGTCGCTCAGTCGTGTCTGACTGTTTGCGATCCCATGGACTGCAGCGTTCCAGCCTTCTCTATCTTCTTTTATCTCCCTGAGTTTGCTCACATTCATGTCCATTGAGTCAGTGATGCTATCAAACCATCTTATCCTCTTTCACCTCCTTCTCCTTTTGCCTTCTGTCTTTCCCAGCATCAGGGTCTTTTCCAATGGGTCAGCTCTTCACATTGGTGGCCAAAGTATTGGAGCTTCAGCTTCAGCATCAGTCCTTCCAATGAATATTCAGGGTTGATTTCCTTTAGGATTGACTGGTTTGATTTCCTTGCAGTCCAAGGGACTCTCAAGAGTCTTCTCCAACACCACAGTTCAAAAGCGTCAATTCCTCAGCCTTCTTTGTGGTCCAACTCTCGCATCCATATATGACTACTGAAAAAACCACAGCTTTAACTATATGGACCTTTGTCAGCAAAGTGATATCTCTGCTTTTTAATATGCTGTGTAGGTTTGTGATAGCTTTTCTTCCAAGGAGCAAGTGTCTTTTAACTTCATGGCTGCAGTCACCATCTGCAGTGATTTTGGAGCCCAAGAAAATAAAATCTGCCACAGATTCCATCTTTTCCTCCATCTACTTGCCATGAAGTAATGGGACCAGATCCCGTGATCTTAGTTTTTTGAATGCTGAGTTTTAAGCCAGCTTTTTCACTCTGCTCTTTCACCCTCATCAAGAGGATCGTTAGTTCTTCTCTACCTTCTGCCATTAGAGTGTATCATCTGTATATCTGACGTTATTGATATTTCTCCTGGCAATCTTGATTCCAGCTTGTGCTTCATCCAGCCCAGCATTTCACATTATTTACTCTTTATATACGTTAATTAAGCAGGGTGACAATATACAATCTTGTTGTACTCCTTTCCCACTTTTGAACCAGTCATTTATTCCATATCTGGTTCTAACTGTTGCTTCTTGACCTGCATACACATTTCTGAGGAGACAGGTAAGGTGGTCTGAAATACCCATCTATTTAAGAATTTTCCAGTGTGTTGTGCTCTACACAGTCAAAGACTTTAGTGTAGTCAATGAAGCAGATGTTTTTCTGGAATTCCTTTGCTTTCTCCATGATCCAATGGATGTTGGCGATTTGATCTCTGGTTCTTCTGCCTTTTATAAATCCAGTTTGCACATTTGGAAGTTCTCAGTTCACATCCTGCTGAAGCCTAGCTTGAAAGACTTTGAGCATTACCTTACTAGCACATGAAATGAGCACAATTGTACAATAGTTTGAACATTCTTTGGCATTGCACTTCTTTGAGATTGGAATGGAAAATGACCTTTTCCCATCCTATGGCCACTGCTGAATTTTCCAAATTTGCTGGCATATTGAGTGCAGCACTTTAACAGCATTAGGATTTTAAATAGCTCAGCTGGAATTCCATCACCTCCACTATCTTTGTTCGTAGTGATGCTTCCTAAGGCCCACTTGACTTCACACTCCAGGATGTCTGGCTTTAGGTGAATGACCACACCATTATGGTTATCCAGGTCATTAAGACCTTTTTTGTATAATTCTTCTATTTATTCTTGCCACTTCTTAATCTCTTCTGCTTCTGTTAGATCCTTACTATTTCTGTCCTTTATCATGCCTGTCCTTGCATTAAATGTTCCCTTGATATCTTGTTTTCTTGAAGAGGTCTCTAGTCTTTCCAATTCTATTGTTTTCCTCTATTTTTTTTTTTTTTTTAACATAGTTCATTTAAGAAGGACTTCTCATCTCACCTTACTATTCTCTGGAACTCTGCATTCAATTGGGTATGTCTTTCCCTTCCTCCCTTGCCTTTTGCTTTTCTTCTTTCCTCAGCTATTTGTAAATCCTTCTCAGACCACCACTTTGCCTTCTTGAGTTTCTTTTTCTTTGGAATGGTTTTGGTCACTGCCTCTTGTACCATGTTATGAACCTTCATCCATAGTTCTTTAGGCACTCTGTCTTTCAGATATAATCCATTGAATCTATTCATCACCTCCACTGTATAATCATAAAGGATTTGATATAGGTAAACAAAGTTCATTTAAGAAGGACTTCTCATCTCGCCTTACTATTCTCTGGAACTCTGCTTTCAATTGGGTATATCTTTCCCTTCCTCCCTTGCTTTTTGCTTTTCTTCTTTCCTCAGCTATTTGTAAAGCCTCCTCAGACCACCACTTGGCCTTCTTGAGTTTCTTTTTCTTTGGAATGGTTTTGGTCACTGCCTCTTGTACCGTGTTATGAACCTCCATTCATAGTTCTTCAGGCACTCTGTCTTTCAGATATAATCCATTGAATCTATTCATCACCTCCACTGTATAATCATAAAGGATTTGATATAGGTCATAAAGAATCCTTCTGCAATGCAGGAGACCCTTGTTTGATTTCTGGATTGGGAAGATCCGCTATAGAAGAGATAGGCTACCCACTCCAATATTCTGGCCTGGAGAATTCCATGAACTGTATAGTCTATGGGGTTGCAAAGAGTTGGACACGACCAGGTGACTTTCACTTCACACCTGAATGGCCTACCTGGGTTGGGAAGAGCTGCTGTAGAAGGGATAGGCTACCCACTCCAGTATTCTGGCCTGGAGAATTCTATGGACTGTATAGTCTATGGGGTTGCAAAGAGTTGGACGTGACCAAGTGACTTTCACTTCACACCAGAATGGCCTAGTGGTTTTCCCTACTTTTTTGAATTAAACCTGAATTTTGCAGTAAGGAGCTCATGATCTGAACCACAGTCAGATCTGGGTCTTATTTTTACTGACTGTATAGAGCTTCTTCATCTTTGGCTGCAAAGAACATAATCAATCTGATTTCAGTGTTGACCATCTGGTGATATCCTTGTGTACAGTCATCTCTTGGGTTGTTGGAAAAGGGTTTTTGCTATGACCAGTCTCTCAGCAAAACGCCGTTAGCCTTTGCCCTGCTTCATCTTGTACTCCAAGGCCAAACTTGCCTGTTACTCTATCTCTTGACTTCCTACTTTTGCATTACAATCCCCTAGGATGAAAAGGACATCTTTTTTGGTATTAGTTCTAGAAGTTGTTGTAGGTCTTCATAGAAACAGTCAACTTCAACCTCTTTGCCTGGTTAGGCAAAGACTTGGATTACTTGTTGGGTAAGTCCAACTTTATAGTATGCATGTATTTTCATTGCACTGCTAATTACAGTTTGCTATGGTTTTATTTAGAATATTTGCATAAATTTAAAAGTGACAATGAAGTAGGTTTCTTTTCTCTCTATTAGGTTTTGTTGTATTGGTTATACACATATCATGATATATTTTGGACTTTTCCCATATTTTTCTATGTTCTGGAACACTTTACAGATTGTTTGAAAGATCCTTCTGGTCCCTGGAAGCTTTTTAGAAGGCTTAGAAAAATGATCTCCATAGTTTACATTTTTGCTTAATTATATCTAGGGGGAGTGGGTCTTTAAAATAGTTTAAAATTAATTTTGCCTGAAATACAGTGAGCCCTTTGATCTGAATTGCTGAGATTATTTTTCACTTCAGGAAGTCTTCCTTGTTCCTATTTTAGCTTATTGCTTTTGTTCTGCTTGATTTGTTTCTCAAAAATGTCTTTAATTAGTAAGTTGAATTACTGACTCAGCTTTTCTTTCATCAGTCTTAGTTTTTCATCCCTTTTCTCGGTGTTCTGGAAGAAATACAGTGAGCCCTTTGATCTGAATGCTGAGATTATTTTTCACTTCAGGAAGTCTTCCTTGTTCCTATTTTAGCTTATTGCTTTTGTTCTGCTTGATTTGTTTCTCAAAAATGTCTTTAATTAGTAAGTTGAATTACTGACTCAGCTTTTCTTTCATCAGCCTTAGTTTTTCATCCCTTTTCTCAGTGTTCTGGAACTCTTCTGCATTACCAGTTCGACATTTCTGGAGTTTAAATTCTGCTGTTTAATATCTTCAGTGGAGATTATTATTAATGGTGCTTTTAATATCTTTGCAATCCTTTCTTTGCCTCATTCAGTTCTTTTTCCTTCTAAGCTTGTTAGTAATAATAATGACTACTGTGTATTAAATATTTACTGCATGCCCAGGCTGTCCTAGTGTTTCGCCTGTACTTTCTCACTGTTGCTCATTAAAGCTCAAAGCAGCCTTGTGAAATAAGTTTCTTTATTCCTATTTTATAAATGAAGAAACCAAAAGTTAGACTTAGTTAAATGATTTGCCCAAGACTAATGCTATGGTCTGAATGTTTGTATTCACCTCAAATTCATATACGATGGTGTTGGAAGGTGGGGCCTTTGGGAGGTAAGTAGGTCATGAAGGAGGACACCTCATGCATGGGATTAGTGTTTTCTTAAAGGAGGCACCAGAGAGATCAGTAGCACCTTCCTCCACCTGAGGACACAGTGAGATGGTGTTGACTCTGAAACAAGAGGAGTCTCACCAGGACGTGACTCTCCTGGCACCTTGATCTTGGACTTCCCAGCTTCCAGAACTATGAGAAATACATTTCTGTTTTCTTTTAAGCCACCAGGTCCGTGGTATTTTGTTTGCACCCAAATGGGTTAAGAGCCACACATCTTACAAATGGAAGAGAAGAATTCCAATCCAGATCAACTTGAGGCCAATACCTGTTAAATGTAATCAGTTGTGCTTTTCCATGTCATCATTTCCCTTCTGTCTCATCCTCTTGTCCCATTTTAGCTTTCTACACTTCTATTCATAGAACCCATGCTTTTCCTGAATCTTTCTGAAAAGAGCTTTTCTAAAACCTTCATTTCCATAGTAAATGATTACCAGCTATATACCCTTCCGAGTATAAGCCGCAGAGGATCTAGAGTGCACGGCTGTCTCTTGGGCCTCCGGTCATTGTCCCCTGATTAATTCCTTCTCAGATCTGTAGCTTGAGGTCAAGTTGCTGCATGCAACTCACTCTATTTCCAGTGACCTTCAGGCACTGGGGGCTTCTCTTCTGGCTTAGCTGGTAAAGAATCTGCCTGCAATGCGGGAGACCCCAGTTTGATCCCTGGGTTGGGAAGATCCCCTGGAGAAGGGAAAGGCTACCCACTCCTGTATTCTGGCCTGGAGAATCCCATGGACCGTATAGTCCATGGGGTCGTAAAGAGTTGGACATGGCTGAATGACATTCACTTTTTCAGGCGTTGAGTCTTCTGCACTCGTGAACCTGATTGACCTAACTGGTATTCTTTTCTCTTTGGGCTGCCTGGTTCTTCGGCACCTCCCCCAGACTCTTCCTGTCTCTATACCTTCAGGGCTTTAAGTAGAGGGGCATTTGCCCGGCTAGTGTGCCCTGCTGCCAGGCCCTTTCTTCTGCCCACTGTTCTAGGGAGCTGTGATCTCTAACTACAGATAGAAAATTGAGGAGGTAGTGATTCTCTGGTCATGTCCAAAATTAGCACCGTCCTCTCCCCTCCTGGGCTGCCTTCATTCCTCTTTTCAGATATGTAAGTGGCTCTGCGTCATGAGGCAAACAGGGTAGACCAGCCCTTGTTTCTTCATTCCAGCTGCACGGCTTGTGCAAATTTCTCCAGGGTTCTCTCTGGCATTTGAATAGATTGCCTGTCAGACCTGGTTTCTTACCTTGTAATGAGTTTTCATCTTATTCTAAATCATGACAGTGTGAAGGTGTTCATCTTATTCTGTGTCTGTGTTGCTCAGTTGCCCAGTCGTGTCCGACTCTTTGCAACCCCACAGACTGCAGCACCCCAGGCCTTCCTGTCCATCACCATCTCCCGCAGTTTGCCCACGTTCATGTCTGTTGCACCGGTGATGTTGTCCAGCCATCTCATCCTCTGATGCCCTCTTCTCATTCTACCAATCTTATTCTGTGTCTGTGTTGCTCAGTTGCCCAGTCGTGTCCGACTCTTTGCAACCCCACAGACTGCAGCACCCCAGGCCTTCCTGTCCATCACCATCTCCCGCAGTTTGCCCACGTTCATGTCTGTTGCACCGGTGATGTTGTCCAGCCATCTCATCCTCTGATGCCCTCTTCTCATTCTACCCTCAGTCTTTCCTAGATCTCTCGTGTTAGCAGAATATTGGTTAAGAGAAGCAGCACTAGAAGCTATTCCGTTCAGTTCAGTCGCTCAGTCATGTCCGACTCTTTGTGACCCCGTGAATCGCAGCACGCCAGGCCTCCCTGTCCATCACCATTTCTCGGAGTTCACTCAGACTCACATCCATCGAATCCGTGATGCCATCCAGCCATCTCATCCTCAGTCGTCCCCTTCTCCTCCTGCCCCCAGTCCCTCCCAGCATCAGAGTCTTTTCCAATGAGTCAGCTCTTCGCATGAGGTGGCCAAAGTACTGGAGTTTCAGCTTTAGCATCATTCCTTCCAAAGAAATCCCAGGGTTGATCTCCTTCAGAATGGACTGATTGGATCTCCTTGCAGTCCAAGGGACTCTCAAGAGTCTTCTCCAACAGGAAGATACTATTTTAACTTGTGCCCCTGTTACCGGAGCTGAGCTTTATAGTTATTAAACTCCAGGAATCTTCACACAAGTCTAATCCTGAGTAACATGAGCTAAAATTAGAACTTACTCTGGAGCAACTAGATCATAAATTAAAACTAGGAAAACTGATTCTAAAACCTTGAAAGCAGCAACTGATCACAACATCTTTCTGCAGCTATTGTATATTTATATTAACTCACATCAGAATAACCATTTCCACTTATATTTAGAGAGAGTTTGACTATAAGGACAAACATAATTTGCAGTTCCTCCTCTGGAGACTTCTCCGTGTTTATTGACAATTTCTTTGCCTGAAGTGGAATTTAATAATGTGATTAAAACCCAAGGAAACCAGGCCTGAATCTGGCCTGGTATAAAGGAGTGATTCATTTTTTCCAGTTTTCTCACTTTACTTGACTTGGCACTGCCCTTCTTTCCAAGCGTAAAAATACTGGGTATGTTCAAACAAATAACTGTTGAATCCGATAGTGTCGAAAACCCTGACATACACTAGCTTCTTCATATCACATGTTATTTAGTGAAAGGGAGACACAAAGGCATGTTTTCTTTTTAGGTCTAGATGTTTAAGGACGCTTTTAAAAATCTTTCTTTATAGTCTGGAAGAGGCGCCTGAGGCTCCCTCATTCCTAATAACTGTTGAATCCGATAGTGTCGAAAACCCTGACATACACTAGCTTCTTCATATCACATGCTATTTAGTGAAAGGGAGACACAAAGGCATGTTTTCTTTTTAGGTCTAGATGTTTAAGGACGCTTTTAAAAATCTTTCTTTATAGTCTAGAAGAGGCGCCTGAGGCTCCCTCATTCCTGTTGTCATCATCCGAGCACTTAAGGTGCAGTATGCCATCTGGGGATCACTTGCCCCCTTGGAGTGTTCATTAAAAATGTAGTTACTCAGGTGATGGCTGCCAAACACTGTGAATGTGCTAAATGTCACTGATTCAACACACTAAAGTGGCTTATTTTATGTTATGTGAGTTTCACTTCAGTTTTTTAAAAAGTAGTTTCTTAGACTCCAGTACGGATTCTAGATCTGGGCCCAGGAATTTCCATCTTTAACAGTAATACAGGTAATTCTTCTTACAGAGAAATTTTAAGAACTTTTAATCTAAAGGAACTTATACAAACCCTGGGAATTTAACTAATGAAGAATATATATGTATGTAGTATATGTTTACACATACATATTTATAGGAATATACATAAATACAGTAATATATACATATATTTGCCAGAAACCAACTGGGTTTGAACTTCAACCTCTCCTAGGTGTTTTCATTTCAGGTAAGTGCACCCATTTCTAGAAACAGACTCTTGAAAAAAGTAAGAAAAATATATATGTATGTAGTATATGTTTACACATACATATTTATAGGAATATACATAAATACAGTAATATATACATATATTTGCCAGAAACCAACTGGGTTTGAACTTCAACCTCTCCTAGGTGTTTTCATTTCAGGTAAGTGCACCCATTTCTAGAAACAGACTCTTGAAAAAAGTAAGAAAAATTTAAATGTAATTTTACTGCATATAAATTACAATCTTGATAGATTAATGACACTCTTTTTACAATCTGTGATTATTAGTGAGTGGCATTAACAAAAATTGCTTGTCTCATTATAAACATAATATTCTGTTCTTTTTATACAAGGATGACCCTTCTAATCCCTCTTTGATAGAATATGGTAGAGTTCAAATCCCAGTTCTCCTGCCAATTAGTTGTGTAGACTCTGGCCTCAGTTTCATTATCTATTAAATTCTGATTGGCCTGTCACTCATTTATTCACCTAGTCTGTCATTGCAGATAGAAAGATGAATAAGATACAGTTCCAGCCCTTAGGAGTCTTGCACTGTAGTGAAGCAGGCAAGCAAATGTACTCTTCCAATGCAATGGAAGAGTGCCCAGAGATCTCACCAGAGCCTATGGATCTGGGGAGGCGTTCTGAGATGGAAAGGTTGGCTATGAGTTGGCCAGAGAAGCAGTGTGCAGGTGAAGAAGAGATTGGGCAGCTGAGAGAGAGGACTGTGACCAAGGGGAGAGAGGAGAGAGCTGTCTGTCAGAGGTCCGGTGGGGCTGGAGCCTAGAGTGCAAGGTAGGTATGGTGAGACGTGAGGACAGGGAGTGTGACCTGCAAGTCAGCTCAGAAGAGACCTGTGTACCTGCAGGGGGGAATCACAAAGGCAGCGAAGGCAGTGGGAGGCACTGAAAGGTCTGAAACAGGATCAGATTTTCACCTTAGGATCGGTGTGGGGGATGGTTGAAGACCAGCAGAACTTTGGGGAGATTATGGCAGGGGCTAGAAGGAGGAGGAGGAGGGGCTGAATTAAAGGCAGAGGGAAAAAGGATGGAGTGGAAAGGAGAGAGTCAAGAAATGCACTGAGAGCTTGAACCAGTTGACTCCTGATACTAGGAAAGTTGATGATTGTGTCGAGCTGCGTTTTCAGAGCTTTTGTCAGTGCTGGTGACAGCTTTCCATGGAGTCACCCCGCTTTAACAGGCCATGGGACGCGTCTGCAGAGAGCTGGAGAGAGTGCAGCCCGCAGCCAGAGCACCCGTGTGGTCCCTGTAGCCGTGGACCCACAGTCCATTTGAGACTGCGGCGAGGGGGTCGACCACAGTATCTGAAAGTGGGCAGTAATGGTTCGGGTTGTCATAGTTACTTGAAGGTGAAGTCATTTTCGAAGGCCAGGTGTCTGTAGCACTCAGAGCAGCCTCGCACAGTGGAGAAGTGTCCTGACCTGGACACTGGTAGCACCAGCATCGGGGAACCCTGCCCACATCCTTTCATTGCACATGTCTGCCTGAACAGGGTAACTTATTTCCAAACCTAAACTTTCAACATTTATTTTCTGATCTTTCACAAAATTATGTGTGATTTAATGTCTTAAATAGAGCAGTAAAGATTCGTAACTAATTCCCCTAGTTCTTATGTCCCTTTCTCCCTCGTATGTTGAATTCCCTTCAAAACTGGTCCCCACAAATGGAGAACTCCTTCAGTTTAAATGTGCTTAAGCAGTTGCAGACTTGTGAATAATAGAGAAATTTGATGCCAGGAACAAAGTAATCTGATGCTGGCAAATCAGTCTCACCATAATATCTTTGCAATCCTTTCTTTGCCTCATTCAGTTCTTTTTCCTTCTAAGCTTGTTAGTAATAATAATGACTACTGTTTATTAAATATTTACTGCATGCCCAGGCTGTCCTAGTGTTTCACCTGTACTTTTTCATTGTTGCTCATTAAAGCTCAAAGCAGCCTTGTGAAATAAATTTCTTTATTCCTATTTTATAAATGAAGAAACCAAAAGTTAGACTTAGTTAAGTGATTTGCCCAAGACTAATGCTATGGTCTGAATGTTTGTATTCACCTCAAATTCATATACGATGGTGTTGGAAGGTTGGGCCTTTGGGAGGTAAGTAGGTCATGAAGGAGGACACCTCATGCATGGGATTAGTGTTTTCTTAAAGGAGGCACCAGAGAGATCAGTAGCACCTTCCTCCACCTGAGGACACAGTGAGATGGTGTTGACTCTGGAACAAGAGGAGTCTCACCAGGACGTGACTCTCCTGGTGCCTTGATCTTGGACTTTCCAGCTTCCAGAACTGTGAGAAATACATTTCTGTTTTCTTTTAAGCCACCAGGTCCATGGTATTTTGTTTGCACCCAAATGGGCTAAGGGCCACACATCTTACAAATGGAAGAGAAGAATTCCAATCCAGATCAACTTGAGGCCAATACCTGTTAAATGTAATCAGTTGTGCTTTTCCATGTCATCATTTCCCTTCTGTCTCATCCTCTTGTCCCTGATTTCTACTTTTTAGCTTTCTACACTTCTATTCATAGAACCCATGCTTTTCCTGAATCTTTCTGAAAAGAGCTTTTCTAAAACCTTCATTTCCATAGTAAATGATTACCGGCTATATACTCTTCCAAGTATAAGCCGCAGGGGATCTAGAGTGCACGGCTGTCTCTTGGGCCTCCGGTCATCGTCCCCTGATTAATTCCTTCTCAGATCTGTAGCTTGAGGTCAAGTTGCTGGATGCAACTCACTCTATTTCCAGTGGCCTTCAGGCACTGGGGGCTTCTCTTCTGACTCAGCTGGTAAAGAATCTGCCTGCAATGCGGGAGACCCCAGTTTGATCCCTGGGTTGGGAAGATCCCCTGGAGAAGGGAAAGGCTACCCACTCCTGTATTCTGGCCTGGAGAATCCCATGGACCGTATAGTCCATGGGGTCATAAAGAGTCGGACATGGCTGAGTGACTTTCACTTTTTCAGGCGTGGAGTCTTCTACACTCTGGTGAACCTGATTGACCTAACTGGTATTCTTTTTTCTTTGGGCTGCCTGGTTCTTCGGCACCTCTCCCAGACTCTTCTTGTCTCTATACCTTCAGGGCTTTAAGTAGAGGGGCATTTGCCCGAGCAGTGTGCCCCGCTGCCAGGCCCTTTCTTCTGCCCACTGTTCTAGGGAGCTGTGATCTCTAACTACAGATAGAAAGTTGAGGAGGTAGTGATTCTCTGGTCATGTCCAAAATTAGCACTGTCCCCTCCCGTCTTGGGCTGCCTTCGTCCCTCTTTTCAGATAGGTAGGTGGCTCTGCATCGAGGCAAACAGGGTAGACCAGCCCTTGTTTCTTCATTCCAGCTGCACGACTTGTGCAAATTTCTCCAGGGTTCTCTCTGGCATTTGAATAGATTGCCTGTCAGACCTGGTTTCTTACCTTGTAATGAGTTTTCATCTTATTCTAAATCATGACAGTGTGAAGGTGTTCTTCTTATTCTGTGTCTGTGTTGCTCAGTTGCCCAGTCGTGTCCGACTCTTTGCAACCCCACGGACTGCAGCACCCCAGGCCTCCCTGTCCATCACCATCTCCTGCAGTTTGCCCATGTTCATGTCTGTTGCACTGGTGATGTTGTCCAGCCATCTCATCCTCTGATGCCCTCTTCTCATTCTGCCCTCAGTCTTTCCTAGATCTGTCTGTGTTAGCAGAATATTGGTTAAGAGAAGCAGCACTAGAAGCTATTCCGTTCAGTTCAGTCTCTCAGTCGTGTCCGACTCTTTGCGACCCTGTGAATCGCAGCACGCCAGGCCTCCCTGTCCATCACCATCTCTCAGAGTTCACTCAGACTCACATCCATCGAATCCGTGATGCCATCCTGCCATCTCATCCTCAGTCGTCCCCTTCTCCTCCTGCCCCCAATCCCTCCCAGCATCAGAGTCTTTTCCAATGAGTCAGCTCTTCGCATGAGGTGGTCAAAGTACTGGAGTTTCAGCTTTAGCGTCATTCCTTCCAAAGAAATCCCAGGGTTGATCTCCTTCAGAATGGACTGGTTGGATCCCCTTGCAGTCCAAGGGACTCTCAAGAGTCTTCTCCAACAGGAAGATACTATTTTAACTTGTGCCCCTGTTACCGGAGCTGAGCTTTATAGTTATTAAACTCCAGGAATCTTCACACAAGTCCAATCCTGAGTAACATGAACTAAAATTAGAACTTACTCTGGAGCAACTAGATCATAAATTAAAACTAGGAAAACTGATTCTAAAACCTTGAAAGCAGCAACTGATCACAACATCTTTCTGCAGCTATTGTATATTTATATTAACTCACATCAGAATAACCATTTCCACTTATATTTAGAGAGAGTTTGACTATAAGGACAAACATAATTTGCAGTTCCTCCTCTGGAGACTTCTCCGTGTTTATTGACAATTTCTTTGCCTGAAGTGGAATTTAATAATGTGATTAAAACCCAAGGAAACCAGGCCTGAATCTGGCCTGGTATAAAGGAGTGATTCATTTTTTCCAGTTTTCTCACTTTACTTGACTTGGCACTGCCCTTCTTTCCAAGCGTAAAAATACTGGGTATGTTCAAACAAATAACTGTTGAATCCGATAGTGTCGAAAACCCTGACATACACTAGCTTCTTCATATCACATGCTATTTAGTGAAAGGGAGACACAAAGGCATGTTTTCTTTTTAGGTCTAGATGTTTAAGGACGCTTTTAAAAATCTTTCTTTATAGTCTAGAAGAGGCGCCTGAGGCTCCCTCATTCCTGTTGTCATCATCCGAGCACTTAAGGTGCAGTATGCCATCTGGGGATCACTTGCCCCCTTGGAGTGTTCATTAAAAATGTAGTTACTCAGGTGATGGCTGCCAAACACTGTGAATGTGCTAAATGTCACTGATTCAACACACTAAAGTGGCTTATTTTATGTTATGTGAGTTTCACTTCAGTTTTTTAAAAAGTAGTTTCTTAGACTCCAGTACGGATTCTAGATCTGGGCCCAGGAATTTCCATCTTTAACAGTAATACAGGTAATTCTTCTTACAGAGAAATTTTAAGAACTTTTAATCTAAAGGAACTTATACAAACCCTGGGAATTTAACTAATGAAGAATATATATGTATGTAGTATATGTTTACACATACATATTTATAGGAATATACATAAATACAGTAATATATACATATATTTGCCAGAAACCAACTGGGTTTGAACTTCAACCTCTCCTAGGTGTTTTCATTTCAGGTAAGTGCACCCATTTCTAGAAACAGACTCTTGAAAAAAGTAAGAAAAATTTAAATGTAATTTTACTGCATATAAATTACAATCTTGATAGATTAATGACACTCTTTTTACAATCTGTGATTATTAGTGAGTGGCATTAACAAAAATTGCTTGTCTCATTATAAACATAATATTCTGTTCTTTTTATACAAGGATGACCCTTCTAATCCCTCTTTGATAGAATATGGTAGAGTTCAAATCCCAGTTCTCCTGCCAATTAGTTGTGTAGACTCTGGCCTCAGTTTCATTATCTATTAAATTCTGATTGGCCTGTCACTCATTTATTCACCTAGTCTGTCATTGCAGATAGAAAGATGAATAAGATACAGTTCCAGCCCTTAGGAGTCTTGCACTGTAGTGAAGCAGGCAAGCAAATGTACTCTTCCAATGCAATGGAAGAGTGCCCAGAGATCTCACCAGAGCCTATGGATCTGGGGAGGCGTTCTGAGATGGAAAGGTTGGCTATGAGTTGGCCAGAGAAGCAGTGTGCAGGTGAAGAAGAGATTGGGCAGCTGAGAGAGAGGACTGTGACCAAGGGGAGAGAGGAGAGAGCTGTCTGTCAGAGGTCCGGTGGGGCTGGAGCCTAGAGTGCAAGGTAGGTATGGTGAGACGTGAGGACAGGGAGTGTGACCTGCAAGTCAGCTCAGAAGAGACCTGTGTACCTGCAGGGGGGAATCACAAAGGCAGCGAAGGCAGTGGGAGGCACTGAAAGGTCTGAAACAGGATCAGATTTTCACCTTAGGATCGGTGTGGGGGATGGTTGAAGACCAGCAGAACTTTGGGGAGATTATGGCAGGGGCTAGAAGGAGGAGGAGGAGGGGCTGAATTAAAGGCAGAGGGAAAAAGGATGGAGTGGAAAGGAGAGAGTCAAGAAATGCACTGAGAGCTTGAACCAGTTGACTCCTGATACTAGGAAAGTTGATGATTGTGTCGAGCTGCGTTTTCAGAGCTTTTGTCAGTGCTGGTGACAGCTTTCCATGGAGTCACCCCGCTTTAACAGGCCATGGGACGCGTCTGCAGAGAGCTGGAGAGAGTGCAGCCCGCAGCCAGAGCACCCGTGTGGTCCCTGTAGCCGTGGACCCACAGTCCATTTGAGACTGCGGCGAGGGGGTCGACCACAGTATCTGAAAGTGGGCAGTAATGGTTCGGGTTGTCATAGTTACTTGAAGGTGAAGTCATTTTCGAAGGCCAGGTGTCTGTAGCACTCAGAGCAGCCTCGCACAGTGGAGAAGTGTCCTGACCTGGACACTGGTAGCACCAGCATCGGGGAACCCTGCCCACATCCTTTCATTGCACATGTCTGCCTGAACAGGGTAACTTATTCCCAAACCTAAACTTTCAACATTTATTTTCTGATCTTTCACAAAATTATGTGTGATTTAATGTCTTAAATAGAGCAGTAAAGATTCGTAACTAATTCCCCTAGTTCTTATGTCCCTTTCTCCCTCGTATGTTGAATTCCCTTCAAAACTGGTCCCCACAAATGGAGAACTCCTTCAGTTTAAATGTGCTTAAGCAGTTGCAGACTTGTGAATAATAGAGAAATTTGATGCCAGGAACAAAGTAATCTGATGCTGGCAAATCAGTCTCACCCGGTTCTTCACACTCTTAACTGCATTCCTAACAAAGCTAAGGAAAACCTGTTAAGTGAATAAGTGATATAGTGGATCCGCACCGACTTTCTCTTTGCAAATGCTTTCAACGCAAGCACCATAGAGGGAGATAACAGCACATAGCTCAAAACTCTGAGACAAGAGCCATTTTATCCCTCACCAGAGGTCATGAACCCATCTCACCTCTTGAGAATTGTCACATTAATGTTCATGCTAAAAGCATGTTGGGATACTTTAGGATTTTATTAGTAATAGGTAGTAATGCATACAGATCTGTCCATTATTTTATTGAGCAAAGATAATAGTCAATACATTTCAAAGGCCCCAAGAATGATGTCTGACCTTTGTAAGACAGTGCAGACCACTGAATCTGTGATGAACCACTGAATCACAAACGCAGAGTCTAAGGCAACGGTGCTTCTTAATCCCTATGTTTATCAGATCTTTGATGTTTTATCATAATTCAGCTTATATACTATAATATCATGTTATTGATATTATGAATTTTGTAGCATGAGAAACATAATCTTTACTTTCACACTTCTATGAGAAGTGGCCATTCTCTGAGTTTATAATTAACGGAAAATATGGATGGAAATAAGCATATTTATTGGCTAAATTGTAAGCTTTCCAATGTGTTTGGGTTTACTTTTGCCTCTTGTTTTACACTCCACTTTAAAGATCACATTTAAATGGACCCATTTTTTATACTGTACATTTCTCACAAAGTTCATTAAAAGCCAAAGTCCCTGTGGAGCTGAGGGGCATATTGGGTTAGATTGGCTGTACAGGGGGATGAAGCAAGGCAACAGAGAGAGTCTGCATAGAAAGAATCATGTGGGAGCCACACTCACAGTAGGGCGGAGGGGCAGAAATAAAGTCGGGTCATCCCAGTTACAGATGCAAATAGGTAACCAGAGGATGAAAGAAGGGACTCAAGGGCCTAGGAATTACTGAAACAGCAGAAAAGAGAGTGCATTTCAGGTGTTTTGCATCTGGATTGCTTAAAAATCAGTCTTTAATTATAGATTGAAGATAATTCAAATTTCAAAGGAGGAACCAGTATTTTCCGTTGACAGAGAAAAGATGCGCATTGTTTACCTTCCAGAGTGTAATGGGGGTTGACTCTATAGTAGTCGTTTTAAGAAAACACACAAAAAAATGAGAGTGGCTAAATTTTAGCTACTGAAGAATCCAATCTAGTTCTTCCCTGTTTTCATCCACATGCGGGGTTCACCTCGAGGCGGTGGTAACTGCTGAGCATGTGTGTGGAACATATGGAAACAAGGCATTTGCTCCAGAACCAGGGCCTTCAGGGCCAGCTTTGCCAGTGTTCTGTCCCAGATTCCTCTCTTTGTGTCGGTGCAGTAATTGCTGTGTGGTTTTCCTTAGGCAGCAGAGGAGAGGCTGTGTCTCCTCCCTGCCCAGCAGTTTAAGGAGACGTGCTCTTCCAAGGAGGCCCTGGGAACCAGGGCTGAAGCTCTTTGCGGGAGATAGCCCTGCTGTGCTGGGCCTCAGACAGGCTGCTCATCCTTTGCTTCAGAAGCATGAGATTTTCCGCCACCAGGCCTAAAAGCAATAATAATAATATATTTGAAAAAATCCCCATCGCTTCTCTTGCTGACTTTGGCAGTTAGGTCCTAAGCATCAACAAAATGTTGTACCCAGAAATCTGCCTTCCAGGCTTGCTCTCTTCTTACAGAACAATCCTTAGCCTCATGGGGGCTCTTTTTTTTATGTTTTCTTAATGAGAAGAGATGTCAGAGATTATTGGCACCACGGGTTTGTTCCTTTCTGGCGGTTTTCACCCGTAACCAACTGTACTTTCTATGATCTCTTTCCTGTTTTCCTTTCACAGTATGGGACACATCTAATCAACCTCTCCTAGGATGGCTGCTCCAAGTACAAACTAATTTTTTTTTCCTTTATCATTTGTACTCCTGAACACTTTCTTATTTGTGCAGAGTTTTTAAAAAAAGGGAAAGAGCTTCAAAAAACTTAAACATTAGAAATGACACTCACTGCTGTGGAGACTACCAATAAAACCTAAAGATACATCTGTCTTCAAAACAGCCTGTGATCTGGTACCACGCTGACGCACACTGACGCACACACATTAGTCAACGGTGCAGGAGCAGTTGGGAGAAGGGAGACCGGAGTGCTGTGTTTGGACTGAGGATGCTGGCTTTATGGTCATGCTTCGGCATCCTACTTTGGTGTCATGTTTGGTTGTTAGAAGGTCCATCTCAAGTCCAGAGGTAATAGAGCAGGCTGAATGGTGGAGTCTGTGGAAAATCCAGTTCCCCCAAGTGCCCTGTATGCCGTACGTGAGACCTCACCTCTGGGAGTCCCTGAAGGGAGTGGTTTGATTTGTGTCTGTCGTGGGTGGCGATCATCAGACTGTCACCACGTAAGGTCACCTGAACAAGTGACTCATCATCTTCTTCCTGAAACAAGAATCAGTCATTTGATATGCATGACTCTCAGTTTTATTTAGGGCAATATGTTGATCCTGAGGAGACCAGAAGCTAAAGATGAGAGGCATAAATTTCATATTCCCTTGGGGGCAAGGTGGGCTTCCCTGGTAGCTCAGCTGGTAAAGAATCTGCCCACAATGCTGGAGACCTGGGTTCGATCCCTAGGTTGGGAAGATCCCCTGGAGAAGGGAATGGCTATCCACTCCAGTATTTTGAACTGGAGAATTCCACGGATTAGTCCATGGGGTTGCAAAACGTTGGACACGACTGAGCAACTTTCACTATTTCACTATAGGGGCAAGGTAGGGACCAGGCAAGCGTAAGGCTTGGAGAGGTCCTTTCCCATGCCTGGGGCTCTGACATGCACTCTCGAAGGATTTGTGTTTATTCCCTGATCACCAGCCTGAAACTGCTTTGTGTGAGGAGAAATGGTACAGAGGGCAGTGTGAATGGCTGGTGGGAGACAGAAAGTCTGGTTCAGCATCGTACCTAGCACAGACCTCAGGAAATATTTGGAGGTGGAGGAGTGTGCATATATTTGAGATCCAGCAACACACCCAGTTACCAATGATTCAAGGTCAAGTGGGTGCAACAGAAAGATGAAGTTTGGAAAAGAGCCTCTGGATCAGGGTCAGCAGGAGAAACTTCATGAGGAGACAGGATATAAATTAAACTGTGCTTGAATGATTGATAAGATATCGGCGGGTGAATGGAAGCAGAGGGCAGGATGTTTGGGGCATGCAGAGTGGTGTGAGCAGATGAGTGGGGGGAGGAGGGAAGCAAAGGTCTGTTCTGGGCGTGTGACTAGGCCAGTCCGCTCTACTTTCCATTGGTGTTCACAGGGACATCCAAAACCTTAGATGTGTGCTCCTGGAATGTTCATTTTGCTCCAATGTATAGAGGGAAAATTATTTAACTTAATTGGTTAGTCATTTAAAACATTTTGACATTAAAAGAAACGGCAGATTAAGGAACAGAATACAATGAACTTTACAGATTTTTTTGTATAAGTGTTCAGAATCTCAGGTTTCCACTTTTAACCTTTAATGGAAGAATTTAGAATTCTTAAAAGAAGATCAGCTCCATTCATTTGCAAAAAAAATGAAACAAAACAAAACAAAACTGCCCATTGCTCCTTACCTGGAACTTGGGCCAGGAGCTGGGTATCCTCCTCTGGGAGGTGGGGCAAGCAGTTCAGCCCTTGGCCACAGGGCGGAGGGTTTTGTTTAGCCGTAACCAAGCCCCATGTGTCACTGGGGACTGTATGTCCTGGATAGCATATTTTGACAGTGGTTGGTGTGGCTCGTCTTAAAGGATGTGCCTCCATCCCACACAGACATGCAGGACAGTATGTCTCCATGCAAACGAGGTCCATTCTGACAGCACGTTCTTAAGTCTAGTTTGTTCATAAGTCCAATGAAGGTAGGCTAGGTAGCCAACTAACACAGTTGGCTATATAGTACTGTCCTTAAAAAGTTTATAATACTTTTCACACAAATAATACATTAAAAAACAAGAAATAAAGAAAACATTTGCAATCTTCCAGTGCAGTACCTTGAAGAGTACAGTAGTCAAGTGCAACAGCTGGCATGCAGTGGTTGGCATCGTGTAAACAGGCGAGAAGAGTTATTGACTAGAGGAGGGGGTGGGGGCAGTGGTGGAGCTGAAGGGTGGTCAGCAACAGGTGATGGGGTGAAAGTGAAGTCGCTCAGTCGTGTCCGACTCTGTGCAACCCATGGACTGTAGCCCGCCAGCTCCCCTGTTCATGGAATTCTCCAGGCAAAAATACTGGTGTAGGTAGCCATTCTCTTCTCTAGGGGGTCTTTCTGACCTGCGGATCAAATCTGGGTCTCCTAGACTGCAGGCAGATTCTTTACTGCCTGAGCTACCAGGGAAGCCTAGGAGATGGAGGGCAAACTGCTGTTTCACTCATGCTGATGTTAATGGCACAGGTTCTGGTTGCTTGCTGGATTCAGTTCTATCTACGCTCTTGAAAAATCAGTCCAGTGATATCTGTGTGGTAGCTCTTTTTCCCTCATCATAGGTGACACGGTAGCATGGATTGCCTTCTGAAGGGTTGCTGTAGCCTTCATGTACTCCTCTGCGTTTGGGTCCTGTGCCTCGAAAACGAACAGTGCTTCCTCAAATAGAACTGACTTACTTGATCGCACATGTGAACACATGCTCACATCTTTGAAAGTTTGCAACTTGAAGATTCATATGTAAGGACATATGTAGGATTCATATGTGTGTATCTTTGTGCACAGATCTGGTCAATACATTTTTTTTCATGCATAAAAATGAATGCAGGGAGGCCTGGCTGCCTTGGTCTGCCGGGATAATGGAATGAAGGGTCTTCAGAGGTACTTCTTGAGTCTTCAATTTCCTTTCCTTTCTCCCCTGCTGGTCCTAAACCCTAAATTCCTGTCTCAGCTTCTCCAGCCCCTTTGGCTCGCTCCTCGCCTCAGGTCCTTGCCCCCATGCTGTTCCTTTGTTTTGAGCATGTTTGGGTTGTGAATGTTTAAGCAACTTAGATCACAGACTGTTTTTCCTAAGCAAGGGAAAGGGCAAACCCCTCCCCTTCAAAACTGTCTCCAGCTTTCCTGAGTTTTGAGAAAGCCACATGTAGCCTCTCCAAGCTACAGGGCCATCTCAGAGGCCAAACAGGCCAAATTGTTGGTGGGTGAAGGAGCTCCTAGACCTTCCTTTACCATTTCTCTTTTAGTTTCCATCTTTCCTGGCATATGTCAGATCGACTTTGTTACAACTTTTTGTCATAATACCAGTCTCTGCCCAGTGCTATAGATAGCCTTCTCATATCATGGTCATCCATTCCCAAGTTAAAGGAATTAAGAAAATGCCAAGAAGAACTCAGTTAACCTAATGCTAAATGGTGCACTAGCCTTCATTATTTGGAGAAGAAAAAGATTTGGATCTGTGCTAGCCACAGAAGGCTACTGAGCATTTGAAATGTGGTTGATTTGAACTGAGATGTGCTGTAAGTGTGAAGTACTGAACTTTGAAGACTTGTTATGAAAGAAGAATGTAAAATAATATCTCAATAATTTTCATATTGATTACCTGTTAAGCTGATATCTTTAATATATTGGGTTGAACAAAATATATCATTAATTATAATTCTACCTTTTTGAAATGTGGCCCCTAGAAAAATTTTCAGTTACACCTGTGGCTTGGGTTATGTTTCTGTTGGACAGTGTTGCTCTAGATTGAATCTTTGTAGTAATTAATTCCTCGTGGGAATGCCCCAGGGATTATTTATTGAGGATTTTTCTCTCTTAATCACCAAGCTAAGATGGGAAGAGGACACAGTAGGCTGAAGTTCTACAAGGCATGAGCTTGTCTGTTAACCTCCTTCTTTGGAGGCAGGAATGATGAGGCCCTTTTGCTTAGGAGGCTCATAAACTGTCTTTGAAGATGTTTCCAGAAAGAGTCTTGACCAATTGACATCGCAAAGGAAGGGTATTGCCTCCCAGTGGCTCCCCTCAAAGATGTGATTCATTTAGTTGCCTAAACCAGGGCTTGGACTATTGAATAAAGAAAGAAAGCAGTCTTACTGCTTGAAGTCGATAGCCCCAGTGGGTCTCAGCGTAGAAATAGACTCAGGGACAAGAACCATGATCATCCCTACTCAGTTCAGTTCAGTTCAGTCGCTCAGTCGTGTCCGACTCTTTGCGACCCCATGAATCGCAGCACGCCAGGCCTCCCTGTTCATCACCATCTCTCGGAGTTCACTCAGACTCACATCCATTTTTTTTTTTTTTTCTTTAAGATTATAGAATCTTTTGGGGGGGACAAGATCACTATTAGGAAGTATTTCTCTATAAAATAGAAGTAATCTTTTCCAAAAAAGAAAATGTTTTTTTTTTTAATTTATTTTTTAGAAGTGCTTGTTTTTGGTAATATTTTAATTTTTGAGAGCAGTTCAGGTTCATAGCAGGATGAAGAGAAAGACAGGGACATTTCCCCATGTCCTCCTTGCCCCGACATGTGTGTGCCTTCCCAATCTTATCAACACCCCCCACCAGGGAACTTTTGCTTCTTAAGGTCTTTAAAGTATTCCCTTTGTTGTAGCCTCCATTGTCCTCGAATTCTCTGGGGGTAGATGAGAAATAATTATCATCTCTTTTGTAAATAAAGATACAGTCCCAAAGTTATGATAAGGGCTCTAACCCCAAAGGAGGTGATTTGTTGAACACTTGTATGTGACCAGTAACAAAAATGATTTGAAAACTTAGATCATTTGTTTTGCATCCCAGCTCCTAGGTTCGTAGAATCACAGGGCCACATGCGTACTCAAGTCTTTTGTCCACAACAGAACTTGCTGTTCTGAACAGTGAGGAGAGATGTCTTATTCTCAGGGGTACTTCTTGTTATTAAATTCTATACTATACTTTGTTCAGTAATATAGTTATTTATACAAAGTTTAGAAAGAGCAATAAATTGAATTCTTCATCTTGGTACTCTTACTTTCTTCCCAATAACAATTAAAAAATAAAAAGATTTAGGCCTCCTTGCTGGCTTCTTGGAGGCTGAGTTGCTGTGAAGCTATGAGACCTTCATTATCACATTCCCACTGCTTGATTTGCCAGCTCACTTTCTTGAGGAATTTAATCAATCTTATCTCTGTGTATGGCTAAAAACCAATGGCATTTATTTTCTCTGCAAGCACTTATTTACTTTTTCTCTTAGACGGCTCTCCCTGTGTTGATAATCTTTTCTCCAGTCTTAAAGCACGGATTGATTTTGGAGCTTCGGCAAGATCAGTGGTTCCACTGATTGCAGAAACCATGTTCCTGTGGATTAATGAACAGTCTGTGTAACCATCAACAAGGGATCCTGCTGAGAATTGTAAATGAGAAAGACGTGATGGGTTGTGAGAACCGGGGGCTCCAAACCTGAGGACTCAGAAAAGAGCAGACATAAGCAGTCTCTTCCTTGTTAACTCTTTTCCCAGCCCGCCAGCCAGCCTTTGTTCCTTAATCATTCGGGGCTTGAAAATGTATGGACTCTTGAGAGTATGTTTACAAGTGACTTTCCTGGTGGCTTAGTGGCAAAGAATCCACCTCCTGCAATGCAGGAGACATGGGTTCAAGCCCTGGGTCGGGAAGATCCCCTGGAGAAGGAAATGGCAACCCACTCCGGTATTTTTGCCTGGAGAATCCCGTGGACGAAGGAGCCTGGCAGGCTTCAGTCCATGGGGTCCTAAGAGTCGGACACGAATTAGTGACTAAACCACCACCACGTGTTTACAAGTGCAGAAATATTGGTCAGTGGATCTTTCCTATACAGTGTATGAAGAGTAAGACCGAAGAAACAGGTTGGAAAAGAAAAATGACTTTAAATGTTGACATATCAGGACAATGCTTTGCCTTTAAAGTTACATGCTATTATTTCAACGCCAATTCGGTCTGTTCCCTGAAGTTGCCCTTGTGTTCTGTTACTGTTCTTGGCCTTAGGCAGACATGGCTCATCACAGGAACTTAGTAATGGACTGAGATTTTCTTCCAACTCAAAAGAACACACCAAAATTGAAATTACATTTTAGCTCCAACAGGCTGCCCAAATCCTGGCTCAGTGGCAAAGAATATTCCTGCCAAGGCAAGAGACGTGGGAGACTCAGGTTCAAGCCCTCAAGTCTTCCTGAGGGTCAGGAAGAGCCTCTGGAGGAGGAAATGGCAACCCACTCCAGTATTCTTGCCTGAAAAATCCCATGGACAGAGGAGCCTGGTGGGCTACAGTCCTTGGGATCACAAAGAGTCAGACACAGCTGAGCACATGCACAACAGCTGCCCAAGTCAGGTGACTGATAGAGCCACATAATACGCCAACAGAGACGCCAGTTTCAGTCCATACAGAATCCCCTACAGAAAATCAATACAGAATCAATACGGAAAATCAAGATGGCATGTTGGAAACAGGGAGAAGCTAGGAAGCCGGGTCTGGGCAAAGCCAGGACTAGGGGACTAGGCTGCCTGTAGGATTGGCTTCTGAAATTGGGACAGAGTCTGATCTGTAATGGACCGGAAGACGTGGCGACCTGGAGGCCCTTCTGGGAGAGTCAGCATAGCAAGTGGTTAAGACAGAGCAGGAGCTCTGTAATCAGACAAACCTGAATTCAGATCCTCTTTCTGCGACTTACTAGTTGGGTAACTGGGGCTAAATTACTTTTCTGAGCATCAGTATTCTATCAGTCTGCAAAATGGGAATGATGCTTACTCATAGGACTATTATGAGAATTCATGTAATTCAAGTGATATCAGGCCTGGTGCAAGGAAGGATTTGGTAAATTCAGCTACCATTATTATTATCATCACTAGCTGAGCTTTCAATTTTTTGCGCTAGTTGACCAGGACACCACAGAAGTAATCCCTGGGTGATATGTTGTTGTACAAACACTGCAACTGTGTTCAGGAGCCAAAAGTCCAGGAACTCTCTGTACTACATTTGCAACGTTTCTGTACCTCTAAAACTATTCTAAAATTAAAAGTTTAAAGAAATACATGGGGACTTCCCTGGCAGTCCAGTGGTTAAGATTTCATGCTTCCAATGCAGGGACAGGGGTTCAATCCCTGGTCAGGGAACTAAGATTCCACATGCTTCACAATGTAGCCAAAAGATAAAAATAAATTTTAAAACACTAAAAGTTTAAAGAAACACACATGCATAAATATCTCTTAAAGGCCCATAAAAATCCAATTAGATACAGTCTACAATAAACTGAAAGGGAATATCTCTCTAAAGGTTCCATAAGTATAATTCCACCTAAAGGAAGTTCACTTTAAAAATTGACAATATGTTGGTATTGGTAGTTTTAGTTACAAGTAGTACCATCAGAAATCCCTGATAAAATTGCACGTGAAATATTTAGTTGCTACATAGAAGGAGATACCTTTCTGAACAGAAGGAGTAAATCTGCTCATTAAGGAATCTATTCTATACCTCAGTCAAACCTACAGTTAAAAACTATGAATTAATTGTCTTTAGGATTGGAAAGATGTCTCATGAAGCTGATGAGCCAACATGAGGAAGTGTGGTGACAGTTTGAGTTGTGCCTTTCTTTTGGTTTGTTCCATTGTAAGTTTCTAAGAAATTGACTGATTTTTGGCCGTATTTGGTTGAAGAGTATTCAGTTTTCCTTGATATCACTCAACACTGTAGTTTAATTTGCCACTTTTCAACCCAGTTGCGTTCAAAGAAAGGATCTCAAATGGATGTGTATCCTAGCCTATAAAAACATTTCAGTGAAATTAGTAGGTGGGTAGCAGAGATAATGAAAGAAAAGGGACGATAATTGTAAAATTTGACTTGAAGTTTCTTTGCAGTTGATTGCCAGTCATCATTGAGCTTATGTTTTTCTTGACAAAAATAACTTACTAGCAATATAGTTAATATAGTCTTTAATTTAAAAGAAACTTTGGCATAATGTATCCTCCCACCCATGGTATTAGAGAGCACCTTTGAACTTGAATTCCCTGTGTATGGAACTTTCTTCCTCGTAACTGTCCCAGAGCTGATGGCTTGTCATTTAATGTCTCAGCTCACAGTCAGCTCTTCATTTGATGTTACCTTCTCTGCCCCTTCACTGTCTATCCCATCACAGCCATGGAATGCTTAGAGCATTTATCACAGTGGGAATTCATGTCTGCTTGTTTTTTTCTTGCTCATCAAATTAAGCCCTAAGAGAGCAGGGACCTTGTCTGTCTTGTTCATTACCATCTTGTATGCTTGGAACACTGCACACGTTGATACTTTAAAATTTGACTTTGCAGTGTATATATATAGACATATATGCATTCATAATTCCTCGTAGAAAAACAGGCCAGAAAGATGCCCCTTACTGAATGGAAACAAGTAACCATCTCCAGGTACTAAGTCCTTTTCTCATTCCTTATTCTGTTTCTGATTCCCTTAGACACATATTGACGTTAGGGCATGATAAATGATAAAACTTAATAGGAAAATGATAAATCTCAAGAAGAAAGGTCATCAGTACATCAAGATAGCATTTTATCTACAGAACAAACTGATGTTTTAGCTGCCTTCTTATCTTTTGGCTGTTGTCAGTAAGAAAAGAATGACTCGGGATGACCAGGCAGTTTAGGGGTAGGATTCCTGGGGTTATTATCTCAGTGACCTCTTGTTTTACCCAAACATTCCCAGAAGACAGGCAAGGTTAGCGTTTTACCACAATAACCCAGAAATTCGATCAAATCTTCTCTTGGCTTTGGACTATAGAAAACTCGTCCATGTGCCCAGAGTCTTCTTTGCTCTGGAGTGGAACAAACTGGGGCAAAGCTTTCTTTTTCTCCCCAAAGTTCAGGGCACCTTCACGTAGCTGGCCACTTACCTGCCTTGGAACTTGCATGGAAATTGCAGGCCTCTAGGGACCTGCTGAGATCCTGAAAAGAAAGGTCGAGTGTGTGACCTTTATCAGTTCTTTACTCACGGTTTGTGCCTACGTGTCTGGGGTATTTTGAATTTTGTGGAAGCCATGCCTCACTTGTTACTCTCATCCAAAACTTCAGTTTCCTATTTAGATTATAATGGCTCATTTATCTTAGAGGATATTTGTAAACAATGAATGCTTATCTAAGAGTGTAAATAGAATCACAGACTAAGATTGCATAAGAGATATAGCAAGCAAATCAACATCCAACAGACCTGACGGATGTCAGGCTCCATTTGACATCCTCTCCCTCCTTTTCTTTTCTTCCCAAATGAATGCAGTCTGCATGTTTAATAGAAAGCCCATTTGACCTTCCCCATTACTGCCTTTAGAGGCTTCCCAGGTGGCTCGGTGGTAAAGAACCCTTCTGCCAAGGCAGGAGTCACCAGAGACAGGTGTTCTATCCCTGGGTCAGGAAGATCCCCTGGAGGAGGAAACGGCAACTCACTCCAGTATTCTTTACCGGAAAATTCCTTGGACAGAGGAGCCTCTTGAATCCCAGAGGGCTACAGTCCATGGGGTTGCAAAGAGTTGGACACGACTAAACACACACACACACACACACACATGCAATTACTGCCTCTGGGGCATCTTTTCTCTTAATGTACAGAGTTAGCTTGCCTTAGATTGACCCGAACAAAATGCTTTACTTATCCTGATCCTCAATGCAGAGAATCTTTTCTTAGGATCATTGGTTTCCTTTCAGATACAGAATCAATAGAGCTCAGAAAAATCCCTTATGATGTGACTGATGAAACTCAGAGTAAAGAAGCAAAGGGCCTAGATATATCAGCTAGATAAATTGGGTCCATGTTAACTGAAGTGGCAGCGATAGTTGGTTAGGTAATTATTGGAGAACTGAAGAAGGTATCCAGGAAATGAATGGGAGACAGAAACCAAAGAGATTGCACACTGATAGGAAAGACCAGGTTTATTTGACAAAAAGGAACAAGTCTACCAGGATTGAACTATGCTTCCTTTGGTCTGAAATACACAAGTAAGGAATGATGGGCACACTCAAGAGCTGAAGAAATTAGTCTATTTGTTGGCAAATTACCTGGAAAATTAATCAGTTCAGTTCAGTTGCTCAGTCATGTCCGACTCTTTGTGACCCCATGAACCACAGCATGCCAGGCCTCCCTGTCCATCACCAACTCCTGGAGTTTACCCAAACTCGTGTCCACTGAGTCGGTGATGCCATCTAACCATCTCATCCTCTGTTGTCCCCTTCTCCTCCTGCCTTCAATCTTTCCCAACATCAGGGTCTTTTCAAATGAGTCAGCTCTTTGCATCAGGTGGCCAAAATATTGGAGTTTCAGCTTCAACATCAGTCCTTCCAATGAACACCAAGGACTGATCTCCTTTAGGATGGATTGATTGGATCTCCTTGCAGTCCAAGGGACTCTCAAGAGTCTTCTCCAACACCACAGTTCAAAAGGAAAATTAATAGGAATGTTTAATATCTGTAAGAAGACTGTCATGAAGTAAAACAAATATAAAGTATCTCAGTGGCAGCATGTGATTCTGAGAATTTGGGCCACTCCATTCAGGTGTGTGGGCCACCCTTTTCCAACAAGATGGGGCTTAGACAGAGATTTCTGCAAACATTGAGGGTTTGCTTCGTTGTGTATTTTTTAATAAGTTGGCTCTAAAATGTTACTTTTCTCTCTGAGAAAAGATACTTTCCAGTTCATGCCTTTCTTCTTTGTAAATTATCATTTAACATAACACTTTCTAACCTTTGGATTCCAGGGTAGACTTTACTTACACAATGTGAAAAGTATAGGTTGATCAGTCATGTCCACCAGTTTGCAACCCCATGGACTGTAGCCCACCAGGCCTCTGTCCATGGAATTCTCCAGGCAAGAATACTGGAGTGGATTGCCATTCCCTTCTGCAGGGGATCTTCCTGACCCAGGGATTGAACCCAGATTGCATTGCAGGCAGATTCTTTACCGTCTGAGCCACCAGGGAAGCCTCAGTTCATGGGGCTGCAAAGAGTTGGACATGGCTGAGCAACTGAGCACACACATACACATGGTAGAAAACTGTAACACTATTGAAAGATACAGAGGATAAGCTGTAAATTATCAATTATTCTACTACTCAAGGTAAATACTTAACTTTCTATAGCAACCATCTCTCTGATATTAAGAATTATTTCAAAACATGATTTTTAACAATAACAGTCACTTTAAGAACTCATACTTTGGATGACTCTAGCTAGAAAAGAGAGGGTTTGGTGGGGTTTTCATTTTGCTAAAATTTGGGCTACCTTAACTGAATATTTTGGTATAAATACTTATATCATGGCAGAGATTAATTGTTATGTACCTAGGGTGTGTGTGTAGGTGTGTGTGTGGGTGTGAGGGTGCTGGACTCAGTCTTGTTGGGCTCTTTGTGACCCTGTAGCCTACAGCCCACCAGACTCCTCTGTCCATAGGATTTTCGACCCAGGGATCGAACCTGCATCTCTTGTGTCTTCTGGATTGGCAGGCAGGTTCAGTACCTGGGAGGCCCAGGTACTGGTAGGATGGCAAATCTGTAAATTTCAGCTCCAAGCACAAGTATATATTACTGAGCTTAAGAGATTCAAATGTGCTTTTGTAAAGTAAATTGATAGAAACCAGTATGTCTGTGTCTGTTCATAATTGTAAGAAGCATGGGAATTAAATAAATAGGTTCCATCATACAACAGGACAGGAAAACCACTAAGTCCACCTCAAACTGCTGCCTTTGTCTGTGACTCAGCCTATGTGATGATACTCAAAGTGAATTAAAACTGCCCTTTAAAAGCCTGGTTCCCATCATGGTTTTGGCTGGCAAGAAAAGGACTGGCGAAGGAGGGGGGATCACTCTGGCTGAGCATGAGACATCCATGGATCCCACTGACTCCCTGAGTCCTGTCTCCGAGCTTTCCATGTGTTTTTAGTAACTGTGGAAAAAAGCATTTAAGTTATCAAAATGATACATTAATTCTTCTTTCTAATACCTCAAATATTCTTTCAGCAAAGCTGCTTTAAAAATAATTTCAGATTGTATGTTTGGTTTTTATCAAGAAACAGGAATGGATAGTGGGATTGTGGATTGATCCCAAGAGAAAAAAGTTCCCATAAAATGTAAGTGCCTTGGTCAGATAGTTGGAGAAGCTCCTGCCCGACCTCTGATCCATATTTTGAGCTCAAACCTTCCCCTCGGCCGTGTGGTGCCACATTGTCTAGTTGAGAGAAATGTTGCTGCTGCAGTTCCTTGAATGGGAGCAGCACTTCCCGACCCACCTGCTGTGCAGGTAAACCCGAAACCCACCCTGGCAAGTATGTTTATTTGCTTTTCCCTGAAATGTGCTGTCCCTTTTTACCTCCTGCCGATAAAAACTGACAGGTCCTTTTCCTGCTAGCCAAAAGCAGTGATGGGAACCAGGTGGAAGATACGGCTCTTAGAACGTAGTTTTAATTCATTGTGAGTCTCATAAAGTGGGCTGAGTCACAAGACAAGCTGGGGGCCTCACCAGATCACTCCATGACCTCACTTTCCCTGTGGCAAACCTCTCTCAGTGCAGTCGGGTGATCTCACAGATGGGGTATCAGAAACAGCTTGCTTGAGAAGAGCTGGCCTGTGAGCTGCCAAGGCTGCCAGACGGCATCACTCCAGTCCGTCATCTCTCTTTCCTCTTTTCTTCCAGTGCATATGGTCTTCATGTACTACAATGGTGTTATTAAACCAATCTCACCACAACCACTTAGGTTGTAGATAGCAAAGGCCCATTCATTACATAACCATTCATTAGAAGTGTGGCTTTGGAACTGATGAAAGCCTGTGTTGACTTCTCATTTTCTTAAAATGGATACTTTGAATGAAACCACTGGACTCTCCAAGATTATTGACCTTCCTGTTGTATACTGAGATCCCTATTTTCAGTTCTCCCCAGTTACCTTCTTTTCCATATCTTTCAAATTATTATTGCCATTGTAGTTAAATAATATGATAACGATTTGGATGAGATTCAGGAACAGGTTCAGCTGTGTTTTTGCTTCTAACTGGCTGTGCAGTTTCTTACATGCCATTTCATCTTTCTTGACATCATCATCTTTGTGTTGATTTCTAAGATATCATTTGAGATTCTGTAGTCCAATGGTGAATTCAAACACCCTTTTCTACAGGGCAGAGGACCTTCTAGGGAGATTTGTGATCTTCTCTATATTCCCGAACTACCTTGAAAGCCCTCTCCAAAGATTCTGATTGCCCAAGTGGTTCTGTAGTGTAACTGGAATGAGAATCGCCATGTGTGGACTCTAGACCAAGGGCTCATTGTTATAAAAATTTCTCCTCTACTAATTCTTTTCCATCCTTGAGTGAAGGTCAATTTTACCCTTCAGAAAGCAACTACTTGTTAAATACTTTTATAATTTAACCTTCACAAAATTAAGGTATAGCCATTTTCTCTTTGTGTGACTTTTGTGAATATTCTGCACGGATTCAGTTCCCATTTGTGTTCTTACTTGTTTTTCCACTCTTGGGCTTCAACCACACTTGGCCAGTGATTCAAAAGAACAGAAAAAATGATGCAGGGTGAAAACTGGTTGACTTTTTTTTTTTTTTTTTTNTTGGCCCCAGAAGCCTGCTGACTGCCAGCCTTAGGACTCCTCCAGTCCAGTATTCTTGGCACCAAATGTCGCTGCCTTCAGGACCATGCCGTTCACCTAACTGGTGGACTTTTTGTCAAAAGCTTGATCCAAGTGAGGTTTTCTTGTTTGTTTGAAGATAGAAAGCTTTTGCAAGTTCTTTCAAGGGCAGCACATAGCTTTAACTCCCTCAAGCCCTCTCTCCTCTGTCAAACTGCATCAGGAAATTCAGGGTCTAGCCAGAGGCCCCCAAAGAGTTAAAATAAAAAGACAAGCCGCCTGCAGAGCAGAAGAAGCCAATGTCAAAAACATATGTTCCTCCGCGGGGCCTCGCTGGATTCCCAAGTCCGGATAAAGCCAGTGTGTATGCACACACGTCAAAAAGAAAAAAAGAAGGCTCGGCCAGCGTCGTGCAGCAGTGGAGCGGTGTCCCTCATCTGCAGTTCTCTTGACCCCCCGCTGCCTGGGAGCCCAGCCCGAGCGCTCCCTGGAGGCTGGTGGCCTGACACCTGAGCCATTAGCTCAGAACGCCCTCGAATCCCGTTCTCCTTGTGAGGGTTCCGGCTGAGCGGCCTGGACAGACCCTGCCCGTTTTCATTGGCTTCGAGGCTTGTTATTGGAGTGGCTGACAGCCGTCTGCCAGGCTGTCTGAAGCCGCCTTCCTGTGCTCTCTGCCGCTGCTCAACTTCACAGCACTATTGTTCCTGTTGGGCCTTTTTCTTAAAATCTTTCCCAGCTGTATCCTGATATGGTAAACCACTTAAATTAGCTCCAGATTGTTCTGTTTATTTTGTGTTAGATAAGCGACAAAATACAGTCCCGGCAGCCAGCCAGGAGGAGGGTGGAAGTGGGGGGATGGGGACAGAGGGACACCGGCAAGGTCCTTTACAAACGGTAGTGTTTGCAGGCCGAACCGCGAAAAGGCCCAAATGTGATGCCATCAGGCTCCCGCCATTGACGAGCGATCCCGACAGGCTGGCCAAGGAATCACTTTGGATCAGACCACAGCTCAGTCCAGAAAAGAAAACCAAGACCCCAGGGTTAAGTCACACAGACAGGAAGCTAGATTTCTGTTACTGGCAATGGATACAGCACCGCTGTCAACCACAGGTCTGGTTGCAGTGCCAGCTATCCTGATACCATGCTTGGTGCCCTGAGGGCGACAGGAATTCCTTTTATTCTTTTTTAAATTGTCCATCTGTATTGCAATGCCTGGAGGCTGATGGGCTCAACACTGGCTGAAGTCCACCAGCTTCCCTATATGCTTAGCAGTTCAAAGTGTGCTCTTCCGCGCTGTAATTTAAAGCTGGAAATCCAAAGATGTTGAGTCACCAGCATAGGTATTTTCCACACAGCTGCAAGTGAAAGCTCACAATGGACTTGGCCATCTGTGCGCCCGCTCTGCCCGCGGCCTCTCCTCCTCCGTGGCTGTCTGCTCACAGGGACTCTCCGTGCAAAGCCTTTCTGAACACTTAACAAAAAAAACGTTTTCAAATGTAATAGATGCTGTCCTAGAATGAAGATACTGCCTTTGCGATTGTAGGAGTAAACCCAAATCAAATATGAAGAATAAACTTCCGAATGTTTTAACTCAGCTGAAGCACACGAACAATGCCAGCAACCAGCTGAGTTACAGCCATTATTGAGAATTGTGTCTGTGGTAATTCAAGACTCCCCAGGAAAGATCCTCTGACTCACTGCAGCCCCCAGTCTTCACTCTGAACCAAAGTCCTGGAAATGCTTTTTACCGAGTTGAGGGAAGTGCAGGGTCAGGAGTAATAAAATGCCCTGAGAAACCACCTCTTAGTTTTCCTCTGGGCAAATAAATTCAGCATGTAATAAAAAGGTACAAAGCCAACTTTGAAAGAATAATTACTCTGTCAAGCCCCCTTCTCTCGGGTGGAATATGGCTTTTCTTCATCAAGGCCTGGCCAGGAGTTGAGTGGCCTCCATGTCACCCTCTCTGATTCCCAGGCTTTCATCTCTTTTCTCTGTATCCTTTTTAACACCAATAGTGGACAGTCTTGTGTCTTTCACTTGGGCCGGGCTTCCCATGAACAAAGTGTCCCTCAAGAGTGAGGACCATGTATTGAACCCTCTATTGTCTTTTCTCACAATGCTAACCAGCAGTCATGGGCGCTGAGAGGTGCTGAATTAAGGCCTTGCAAATAATAGGTTTCTTTTTATTCTTAACTGACATGAGGTCTCAATCATTTTGCTTCTATATTAATTCAAGCCAAACTAAAAACAACTGCAAAACAAGAACAAACACCAAAAAACCCAAAATCAGACATCACAGGTCCCATGGGCTTGTCCTCATTAAAGTCATGTACGCACCCTTCTGGTGCTGGGCAGCATGGAGCAGCCACAAAAAGCCTGTCTCTGTCATGGACTACAGCTAAAATCTCTGGACAGTACAGAAGACAACTGCTTGGGGCACCTGAAAAGTAAGCAACAGCAGGCAGCTGGTGAACGGGGTTAAGTAAAGCATCACCCACACCCAAAGTGAGTTTTGTGGGGTTTGTTTTCACACCTCTGTCTCTGGGCTTTGACCCAAGGGCTGATGGAATTGTGGAACTATGTAGCAGGTGTTGGCAGCAAAATTTCCAGGTGAAACCCCTTATTTCCAACCAGAGCTTTGGGGAATGCTTTTGCTGGAGAACATAGGAGAATTTCCATTTCATTTGCTTCCTTTTATTTTTTTCTCTTTTCTTTCCTGACCCTGCCTCAAGGCAGCCCCACTTGAGGATCTGCTTGGCTTTGGTGGTGGGGGTTTGGGCTCCTAAAATCCCATAAGAAGATTCTTTCTGACCAGAGGGCCAGGGAGAAAGGGGCCCCTTTTATCCAAGGATAAAGGGAGGTTCCTATTACTATCTCTCTCTCTGTTTTTTTGCTGCTTTGCTCCCAAAGGCAACCTCAGTCGTGTTTCTGTGGAGCTAAAATCTGAGAAAAGCCTGTCTTTCTGTACAGAGGAGCCAGGAAAAGGGAACTCAGGGGGCAGGAAAGTATAGGGGAATCTCAGAGAAGAAAGAGCTGGGAAAGAGGATCCATTGACTCTGTGAGTGAACTGACTTAAGTCCCAGCTCCAGGCTGCTCATGTGTCACACAGACCCAAAGAAGCAAAGCAAAGACTCCAAGGACTCATCTGCAGTATAAACCAGCGCCTGAACCCTAGACTAACCCCTGGGTTGGGCACACACTGGGCAAACCCAAACATCATAGCAATGACTTTCAAAGACTAAGCTGACATGAGGACCACTGCCTCAGTTAGACAAGAAATCTAACTAGGTTGGTTATAAGCATTCTCCATGAAATACAGTTGAATACTCTTGAATGAAAAAATAGAAATTCTTGAGTGAAGTAGAAAGGGAAAAGAAGAACCAAATTAAAATTTTAGAACTGAAAAGTACAATGAAAAGTGAAAATGAAAGTCACTCCGGTCGTGTCCGACTCTGCAACCCCGTGGCCATACAGTCCATGGAATTCTCCAGGCCAGAATACTGCAGTAGGTGGCCTTTCCCTTCTCGAGGGGATCTTCCCAACCCAGGGATCGAACTCCGGTCTCCTGCATGGCAGGCGGGTTCTTTACCAGCTGAGCCACAAGGGAAGCCCGAAAAGGATAGTACCAAAAATGAAACATTCACGCTATGGGCCCAGGAGCAGAATGAAGATGATAGAGCAAAGAATCAGTGAACTTCAGTCTAGATCAACAGACATTACTCAGTGTGAAAGACGGGAAAAAGCTGAGCTGAAGGACCTATGGAATACTATCAAAAGGCTTAACATTTATGTCATTAGAGTCCCAGAAACAAAGGGAAAATATTGGTGCAGAAAAAATATATATATGAAGGGATAAAGTCTGAGAAGTTCACAGTTTTGGTGAGAGATACATGTATAGGTTCAAGAAGCTCAATAAAGTTGAATTAACCTGAAGAAAACCTCATCCACCTTGTAATCAAATTGCTGAAAACCAAAGATGAAAAAATATCTCGAAAGCAGAAATTCTAATTGTGGGAATTTACCCAAGAGAAATGAAAACATGTTTATACAAAAACCTATACCCACATATTAATAGCAGCTTTATTGTTAATTGCTGCTGCTAAGTCACTTCAGTTGTGTCCAACTCTGTGCGATCCCATAGATGGCAGCCCACCAGGCTCCCCCGTCCCTGGGCTTCTCCAGGCAAGAACACTGGAGTGGGTTGCCATTTCCTTCTCCAGTGCCTGAAAGTGAAAAGTGAAAGTGAAGTCGCTCAGTCGTGTCGGACCCTTAGCATGGACTGCAGCCTGCCAGGCCCCTCTGTCCATGGGATTTTCCAGGTGGAGTGGGGTGCCATTGCCTTCTCAATTGCTAGAAACTGGAAAAAACTCAAATGTCCTTCAACTAGTAAAGAGATACACAAAATTATAGTACCTCGATACAGTTGACTATTCCTTAGCAATATAATGAACCATTATACATGCACTAACATGCATGAATCTCGAATGCATTGTACTTCTGCAAGAAGACAGACTCAAAAGGTTACGTTGCCTGTGTTCAGTCCCTAAGTTGTGTTGGACTCTTTGCCACCCCATGGACTGCAGCAGGACAGGCTTCCCCGTCCTTTACTATTTCCCAGGTAGTTGCAAAAAGTTACAAAAGGTTACACACTGTATGATTCTTCCTATATGACATTCTGGAAAAGCAGAACTTTGGATTAAGGGTGGGGTGGAGGGTTTGATTCTGGAGAGGCAGCACGAGGGAGGGATTCTGGGTTGATGGAGTTTTCTGTATCTGTGTTGACCTTAAAAGTTCTTTTACCAGCAAAAAATGAGTTACTCCAGAATAGGAAAGAACTGCAAATTCAGGACAAGCAAGCTATAGCAAAAGAATAAGCACATCCAACAAAGGAGAGGAACATTATTTTATAAAGATGAAGAAGTTGGGAAGGGTTGTTTTGAATGGAAGTCTACTGGAGAAAAGCGAGAGTTTAAGACGTTTGTGGTCTTTCATTGGCTGAGTTGTTGTGATCATTGATTTCTTGTAAGAGATACAGTGTACATCTTTTCCTCTTGAGGTCTGTCTTTGATGGTTCTTTCCTGCTGGTGATTATTCTATTGTGGTCTGTAATTGACAGTTCTTCCTGTAATTGACCGGGAGTAGTACTGTGTGAGAACTTCCCCTTCTGGTTCCAACTCCATTTTAGCGAGTCTTCCCTTTATTAATTTTCACATTTAATTGTGGTGCTGCATCTATGACTTCACTTGTCAAAATGAATAGCACTACACACCAAAATAAGTGAATTTTACCATATACAAATCAGAAAATAAAAAATAAATCACTAGCATGGTATTTCATATCTGATAGGGTTAATATATCTTTATGACTACATGGAGTATGGAAAGATTCATGTAATCTCTTATCTGTTTTGGAGTCATTTTCCACTTGATTCCACATTTAAACTTGCAGGAAGTCAAAAATGGAATAAACAATGAAGCAGTCTCTTCGGGTCCATACAAAAAGTTTTCCAAAAAAGAATTTTGTGTCTCACATGTCAGGCATATGTTTTATAGGGTCAACCTGCCACAAAGGCCGTGATGAAAAAACTGAGGTAGAGACAGTTGGTGTCTGTAAGAGACAAACGTTGAGTCCAGGAGAGATCTACTGATTTTAAAAGAAGCAAGGTCAATTTGGTGGCTTGGCAAAAACAAGAACAAAGCATCTGCCATGTCCTGGAAGCTCTGGGTTTTGATAACTAGGGTGGTGTTGAGGATTCCCTGTCCAGAAGAATCACGTCTGGTGAACTGACGTACAGCCTAGACTATGTAGTTGTTCAGTCGCTCAGTCGTGTCCGACTCTTTGCAGCCTGGCTTCCCAGTCCTTCACTACCTGCCAGAGTTTACTCAAACTCATGTCCATTGTGATACCGTGGACAGTGATACCATCCAACCATCTCATCCTCTGTTGCCCCCTTCTCCTCCTGCCCTCGATTTTCCCCAGCATTGGAGTCTTTTCCGATGAGTCAGTTCTTCATATCAGGTGGCCAAAGTATTGGAGCTTCAGCATCAGTCCTTCCAAGGAGTATTCAAGGTTGATTTCCTTTAGGATTGACTAGTTTGATCTCCTTGCAGTCCAAGGGACTCTCAAGAGTCTTCTCCAACACCACAGTTATAACTCACATTACCATCAAAGTGTACAATTCAGTGGTTTTTAGTATATTCACAGAGTTGTACAATCATCATCATAGTTTATTTTTTTATCTTCTCCACACACACACACAAATCCTGTATCCATTACCATTTTCCCTTCTTCCTAGCCTTTGGAAGGCACTAATCTATTTTCTGTCTCTATAGATTTGCCTATTCTGGACATTTTATAGAAATGGAAAAATACAATATATGACCTGTTTTATCTGGCCTCTTTCATTAGCATAATGTTTTCAAGATTCACCAGTATTGCAGAATGTGTCAGAACTTCATTCTTTTTATTGATTAATATTTCTTTTTTTCCCTGTATATTGCTGAAAATATATCTTATCCCTTCATCAACTCATGGACATTGAGTCTTTCCACTTTTTTTGGCTATTATGAAGAATGCTGCTATGAACATTTATACACAAGTTTTTGTGTGGATATATGTTTTCATTTCTTTAATACACACCTAGGAGTGGGATTTCTGGGTTATTACCTTTATGTTTAACTTCTTGAGAGACTGCTGAGCTCTTTCCAAAGCAGCTGTGCCACTTTACATTCCTGCCAGCAGTGTATGAGGGTCCTAGTTTCTCCATATCCTCACCAACACTCCTCATTATTTTTTTTTATTATAGCCATTCTATTAAATGTGAAGTGGTATCTCTTGTGGTTTTCATTTGCATCCCCCTGGACATTTTTTCATGTGCTTATTGCTCATTTATGTATGTTCTTTGGAGAAATATCTGTTCAAATTCTTTGCTCGTATTTTATTTTTTTACCATTGAGTTGAAATATGAGCCATCTTCAATTAATTTTCCCAAATGTTGTGAAGTAGGAATTGGTCAAGGTTCTTTTTCCCACCATAGATATTCAACTACTCTAGGATCATTTATTGCGAAGACTTTTTCCTCAACTGACTTATTTGGCACCTTCGCTATATATCAATTAAGGGTGGTTCTTTTACTAGGCTTCCTATTCTAGTATCGAGATAGGCAGGAGAAACATCAACAATCTCAGATATGTGGATGATACCACTCTAATGACAGAAAGCAAAGAGGAACTAAAGAACCTCTTGATGAAGGTGAAGAAGGAGAATGAAAGAGCCAGCTTAAGTCTAAATATTAAAAAAATTAAGATCATGGCATCCAGCCCCATTACTGCATGACAAATAGAAAGGGAAAAGGTGGAAGTAGAGACAGACTTCTTGGGCTTCAAAATCACTGCAGAAGGTGACTGCAGCCATGAAATCAGAAGACGATTGCTTCTTGGCAGGAAAGTGATGACAAACCTAGACAGTGTGTTGAAAAGCAGGGACATTATTCTGCCAACAAAGGTCCGTATAGTCAAGGCTATGGTCTTCCCAGTGGTCCCATATGGTTGTGAGAGCTAGACCATAAAGAAGGCAGAATGCCAAAGAATTCATGCCTTTGAACTGTGGTGCTAGAGAAGACTCCTGAAAATCCTTTGGACAGCAAGGAGATCAAACCAGTCAGTCTTAAGGGAGATCAGTCCTGAACACTCACTAGAAGGACTGATGCTGATGCTGAAACTCCAGTATTTCGATCATCTGATGCAAACAGACGACGCATTAGAAAAGCCCCTGATGTTAAGAAAGATTGAGGGCAGAAGGAGAAGAGGGTGTCAGAGATGAGACAGCTGGACGGCATCACTGATGCCATAAACATGAATTTGGGCAAACTCTGGGAGATGGTGGGGGACAGAGAGACCTGGTGTGTTGGAGTCCATGGGGTCCCAAAAAGTCAGACATGACTGGGTAACTGACAAAGACAACAGTTCTAGTATACCAAGCTGTCCTGATTACTGTAGCTTTATAGGAGGTCTTGGAAGTTGGTTAGTGTAGTTTTCCCAACATTGTTCTTTTATTTGAAACTTGGTTGCCATCCTAGGATAAGCCTCATTTGCTCATCATGATTGTGGTAGGCAGGGTAATATTCCCTTCTCTTCCCCCAGAGATGTTCACATCCTAAAGCCTTGAGCCTGTGAATATCTTATGTTGTATGGCAAAGGGGCACTAAGATTGCAGACTGAATTAAGGTTGCCAATCAGCTGACCTTAAGTCGGGACTATTACCTGATTGGGCCAAATGGAATCACAAGAGTCTTTAAACGTGGAAGAGAGAAACAAAGAGGAGGTCAAAGCAATACCAAATGAGAAAGATTCAACCCGCCGTTGCTGACTTTGAGACAGAGGAAGACAGCCTTGAGCCAAGGAAGTCTAGCACCTCTAGAAACCAGAAATGGCCAAGAAGCGATCATCCTCTGTTGCCTCAGAAAGGGAATGAAGCCATCGCAACTCCTTGATTTAGCCCAGTGATTGTTGCTCCAAATTTCTAAACTGTAGAACTATAAGATGGTACTGAAAGGTTGTTGCTGAACCATGAAAGAGGCTGGGATCCTTGGCCTCCAGAGGAGAATTCAATCCTGGGCTAGAGACGAGGCTGGATAGCTCAGAGCTTTTGTGTAATAGAGTTTTGTTAAAGTATAAAGGAGATAGAGAAAGCTTCTGACATAGATTCAGAAGGGGGACAGAGAGTGTCCCCTCACTGGTGTTGGCAATGGAGTTATACACTTTCAATTAGTTATTACAATGAATCAAAAGTATGTCTGGAGATTGTAAAGACCTTACTAGACCCACTCCCATAATTGACACTTTAAGATTACAGGATTAGCCAGAAGGGTTTTTCCAGAGACTGTCCTCAAGCAGGATACATTATTGTTATATAATCCTAAGGATTGTAAAGGAAAAAAAAAATGTTTGTCCTTTCTTCCTCCTTCAGAATTCCAGACCCCTCTCTCCTTGGGGACCCCTGACTTATCAATCTGCCTAGGAATTGACTCTCTCAATACATTTGTGTTGTTTAAGTGGGTAAATTTGTAGTAATTTGTTATTGAAGCCATAGAAACCTAATACAATCATGTATTAACATTTTTGTATATAGCTGGATTTGATTTACTAAAATTTTATTGAGGATTTTTGCATGTCTGTTCACTGTAGTTTTCTTTTTTTCTTTTTTTTTTGGTAATGTCTTTGGCTGCGGAATCAGAGTAATGTTGGCCCCAAAGAATGCGTTAGGAAGTTTAGGCTTCTGTTTTCTGGAAGATCTATTTTAATTTTTATTTTCGTGTTCATTCCTGCTCTTTTTTATTCTTCTGTGCTTCTAGTGTAGAATGGCCTCCTTTAAGTCCAAGTGTGTTCATATATAGTCCATGTAATTATCTAACTGCTTTGCTGTGTATTCTATGTCTCATGTTTTCATATGAAATACATGCTATTTTATTATCAGTTGCCTTTTTCCCCTTATGTTACATTTAGAGTTATTTTAGAAAATATAATATGTATGAATTCCACTATAGGGCCGTCAAAGGAGCATGACAAAATATTTGTTATAAAAAGAGGGTGTTAGGCTTGAAAGACTTGAGAACCATGATATAGAAACTTCCCCTGCCCTATTTCAGAACTTTCCCAGTTATTATAGTTGTTATCAGGTAAAAAGATAAAGTCTGTGAATGAGCCCACAGGCAGGTCACATATTACCATATCCACAATAAAAACAAAACAACCACAGCAGTGAAAACATATTCCTGTTCTGTCTCACCTGCAAAGTAATTTAACACAACTATTCTACCCATCCAACACGGGACGTCCAGCCCCAGTGCTCATACATATGCGTGGTAATCACAGGTGTCAATCCACAAAGGTAGAAGTGCAAAAAGTGTAACTTGCTCCCCCGCACCACCTGCAACCCTCACCAAAAAACGAAGCTTAGTCCTGTCAGAGTCCCAGCTCTGCTTAGAGGAATCCTGTTTTCAGTCCGTTCAGATCAACTCAGTTAATCCCAGGTGTCTCTGTCTCCTGTCTGCCTCCCCACCAGGAACCAAAATATTGCAGCTGAGGGGAGCTTGTGGTCCACAGCCACCATCCTGCTCACTGTCTGCAGAAACCTCCAGATCCCTCTCTGTCCTTTGAGTGTCATCCATCTAGATCATGCTGCAGCCTGCTTGCCTGCGGACTCGGGCTCTCTTGCTGCATATGTGCTCTTCTCAGGAGCAAAAGGAAGCCGCACATCAGTGGGGCTGCAGTCTCCGCCACACTGTGATCTGAGGGCCTCTGGGGCCCCCAGCCATTGCCACCTGGGACACCTCGCTGGGCACGGGGAAATGCAGGGAGCCTTGCTTTCCTGTCCCATGCCGCCAGGCTCCCCTGGGGCAGGAAATACAGGCTGTTTCCGCTTGCTCTCGGATGCCCAGGTCTCCCATTCTCCCTACCCCGTGATGCAGGCCGGGAGCCCAGAGTGCCTTCCTAACGCCACAGCACGTCCTCTGGCTCTGCTTTCATTCCTCTCTCCTCCCCTCACTGGCTCTGACTGATCATGGAAGTTAAACCTAGTAGCCCATCTGTCTGCTGACTCCTTCCCTGAGGCCATTCACCGAATGCCCTGCTCGCTTCCTGGGTGGAAGAAAGTCACAGGACAACTGGAATTACTAGGAATGAGAAAAACCTGATAGACTGTCTCAAAACACTTTTCCAGTAGGGCCGTAAAGCTTGTGAGGCGCTCTGCCCTGGCATCATTTTCTTTCTTCCGACTTCAGGCTTAACTTTTTGCCAGGATCGTAGAAGCCTGTGTGTGCCTGCCATTGTGACCTAGAGATGACTTGTGGAGGTGGTCCCCTTACATTGCTATAGATGGGATCAGTGACATGAATTAGGGCTGTAAACATTTTTCTAGGTCTAAACTGTCCTTAACTATCTCACAGGCCTCTGACTGTCTCAATGATGTAAGGTTATCATTTTAATGTTTTTAGTTACTGTGAGATGGCTGGATGGCATCATGGACTCGATGAACGTGAGTCTGAGTGAACTCTGGGAGATGGTGATGGACAGGGAGGCCTGGCGTGCTGCGATTCAGGGGGTCGCAAAGAGTCGGACATGACTGAGCGACTGAACTGATGCTTCTTTCAGGGGTGTCCCTAAAATACATCAATGTGGATCACTTAACTTTGTGAAACAGGGAAATAGTTTTTAGTTTTAAAACTAAAAATCACATTTCTTTTTCTTTAAAATTCATATTTTTTCTTTTCCTTCCCTCATTCTTAGGCTGCCAACTCTCCCTGCAGAGACCATCTCCAGCAGCCCGTACCATCCTGATTTGCAGATTCTCGCCTGCTGGGAAATTAGGAAGCCAGCCATCATACATGTTATTAGAAATGTGGCTGAGACTAAATGGGCCCTGAGTTAGGATCTGATTGCAGGAACTTGGTGGTGCCTATGGTGGTCACTCAGGGACATTTCTTTGGATTTGTTTGGTCTTTTTTCTTTTTTTAATCCTAGGAGATGTTGCATTTCCCAGGTGCTGGAACTCTCTCTCTCAACATCCTTTTGTCTCCTGCTAAAACGCTTCCACTTTACCACTTGCCTCTCATTGAGCACAGAGACCCAGGCTGCCCACCCCCCCCCCAACACATTCAGTTCTCCTCCAGCTTCCTTCACTCCCAAGAGCTAGCCCTGTCTTCACCTGCTTGAGATGGCCAGTGTCACCAGGATTTCTTCTCATTCTCACTGTGTACATCAGTTCAGTTCAGTCGCTCAGTCATGTCTGACTCTTCGCAACCCCATGAATCGCAGCACGCCAGGCCTCCCTGTCCATCACCAACTCCCGGAGTTCACTACCCCCCAACACATTCAGTTCTCCTCCAGCTTCCTTCACTCCCAAGAGCTAGCCCTGTCTTCACCTGCTTGAGATGGCCAGTGTCACCAGGATTTCTTCTCATTCTCACTGTGTACATCAGTTCAGTTCAGTCGCTCAGTCATGTCTGACTCTTCGCAACCCCATGAATCGCAGCACGCCAGGCCTCCCTGTCCATCACCAACTCCCGGAGTTCACTCAGACTCGCGTCCATCGAGTCAGTGATGCCATCCAGCCATCTCATCCTCGGTCGTCCCTTTCTCCTGCCCCAATCCCTCCCAGCATCAGAGTCTTTTCCAATGAGTCAACTCTTCGCATGTCAAAAAGGGCGCTGCCTGCCTCACATGGTCAGGAGGACCCAGAGTCCGAGAACTCTGAGTGTGTCTCACTCTGCCTTTGGATCAGGTGTCATCTGAAGATCTGAAAGGAATCTTGTTTTTGTACCTGTCTTAAGTATGTTCGTCATTTGAAATTCTTTAAACAAACTTCTTAATATTTAGGTACATTGAAGGATTTTTTTATTTCTGCCATTTCACTCTTCTTTTTTCTCCTTCAAGATATAATTGACATACAGCATTGTATAAGGTGTATGGCATAATGATTTGACTTATATACATCATTAACTGATTAGTACAATAAATTTAGTGAACATCCATCATCACCTAGGTACAACATTTGAAAAAAGAAATATATGTTTTCCCTGTGATGAGAAATCTTAGGAGTCACTCTTCTGCTCTTCCTCAGAGAGGATCATTAGTGTTGGCCCATGGTTGTGCTCAGTCATGTCGGACTTTGTGACCTGCCAGGCTCTTCTGTCCCTGGGATTTCCCAGGCAAGAGCACTGGAGTGGGTTGCCATTTCCTCCTCCAGGGAATCTTCCTGATGCAGGGATCGAACCCACATCTCCTGTGTCTCCTGCATTGCAGCAGTTCTCATGACTTTTTTTTTTTTT